>CM077115.1:129637062-130182062 GCA_039619475.1 Icerya purchasi
ATAAGAACTTTGTATATATAATTGGGAAGTTTTGTTTTTCGACGTAGAGTTAAACTCTTTGAGTTATTACCTAACTTGTCATGGAAGATCGTCATTTTCAGTTTAAAAAGTTAAAAGGTCGTTTTAGACTTTGGAAGATACAGCATTTAGGAGGCTGTTATGCTCTAAACAAATATCTAAAAATATGTTGCAAAAGTATTTTCTTAAATAGCAACGTATTCCATTAAATTTTTACTGAAACGGGAATGACGAAATCTGTATTCTGAGGCAATTTTTGCTCAAGCTTTAGATGAACGTAGTGAAGGAATAAAAATTGCAGGCGAAAGAATTTCAGTGATTCGCTTTGCTGACGATACTGCACTACTGGCGGAAAATGTAACAGACCTACAAAGGCTACTAGACATAGTTGCAGTAGAAAGCAAGAAGAAAGGAGTCAGTATAAATACTAAAAAAACAAAATTCATGGTAGTTGCAAGACAGCCTAATCTAAATGAAAAATTATTTTTAGACAACGAAGCGGAAAAATATAAATATTTAGGTAGCTGGATAACACAAAGTAATGATTCTGATATGGAAATACGTACTCGTATAGAGATGGCCAGAAACACATTTATGAAATTAAAAAACACCCTTTGCGATAGGAAATTAAGCCTAAGGATCAAGAACAAGATATTGCAATGTTACGTATGGTCAGTGCTACTGTATGGAAGCGAGACATGGACCATAAAGGAAAATATGAGGAAGCGTATATCATCATTTGAAATGTGGTGCTACAGAAGAATGTGGAAAATACCGTGGACCAAAAAGTTAAAAAATGAGAAAGTACTGGAACTAATGGGAACTGACCGAATATTAATGACTATAGTAAAAAGAAGGAAGATAAAATTTTTTGGACACTTCATGAGAGGTGAAAAATACAAATTACTACAGACAATAATAATGGGCATGATAGAAGGAAGAAGAAATCCGGGAAGAAGAAAGACCGCTTGGATAGATAATATAAAAAAATGGACCGGAATTAAGAAAACAGAAGATCTAGTCAGAATAGCAAAAGATCGAAATCAATTCCAGCAGATAATCCAATCCATACATGATGATTAAGCAATACCCGAATCGGGTGGCACGAGAAGAAGAAGATGCGACGTACACCATAAAACATTGGCAATATAATTATATAAAACTAATAATTCATTTCTGTTTAATTTTTTTTTTTTTGGATTGATCAGCTGAATATACTAGTTTTTAGATTTTTTAATGTGTTCAGAGGGGCGGAGGGATGGGAACACATTCAAAATTGCGACATTTAATCAACCGTATCATGATATTGACGGACTAGTAGCATTATAGAATATGTATAGAGTATTTCCAAAAATAATATTCTAAATGAAAGACATACATGCAGGACACTATGTATTTGCTTTTAAACTTAACTGTAACAATAAAAATTTTGACGAAGAATTATTGAATTTTTTTTTTAACTTTATTTAAAGGGGGAAACTAGGTTTAGGACTACGTTGTTTTTTTTTTAGTGATTTTCATGATTTTTTATGACAAAAAATGAATGTATGTAATTTATTAAAATTTTGGGAACATTTTGTACGTTCATTCAAATAAATACTGTAATTTTTTTGAACCATTTCCTCAGAAAATATGAGCGATATCAGCTTCCACCCATCGGAGGTCACCATCAGACATAGCTGTTTGCATACTTTCTGGAGGTCATAGTTTCCATCTGAAATCAGTAGGGTTTAAAATTTGCTTTAAGGATATGTTTTTCTTCTACATGAACCTAATTTCCCCCAAAAATTGAAAATTGCATTTTTCAGAAGTGTTAAAAGACCATAATTTTTTGTTATTTTTTCAACTTTTTTGTAATAAAAAAATATTTTCAACAATGACATAACTTCAAATTTAAGTTCATATAGAGCGTAATTATATAAAAAAACTAACTATAATTTTTTTAAATGATAAAAACTTTTTGAGTTAGAGTGTACGCAAATTAAAAAAAAAAAGTCGTTTGAGAAAAAAATTGTCGAACACAACAAATTCAAACCAGTAATTAATTTATTTAAACTGCTTACTGGTTAATCAGCGGTTGCGGCACTATATAGTAATCCTTCTTCATATCCTTGGTTTTGAACTTGCAACTCTTCTTTTCGAGCTCTCCAAGCTTTCTTTGTGTCCAAGGCGCAGTGTCGATTTTGTCGGTTTACACGTCGATTATCCATTTCTTGTACGTAACTGAAGCTGTGGTTACGAACTATAATATTTAGCTCGTTCATCATCAATAAAATGCTTCAATTTCCTTCAATGAATAAGCAAGCAGCCAAATATACTGCGACCTCGATAAATCATCTAAACTTATTTTCTCCTTTAAACCCCCCGTAAATCTTAGCGTTGTTTTCCATTTTTCAAATACTTTCTCAACAATTTATTCTCCGATTAAAACAATATTACTTGCATAAAGGTGCGTTATGGTTAAATCTGCTATCAAGTGTTCTATAGTTTACCACGATTTCAAACAATAATAGGCTTATTAGTAATTTATTAGAAAATGTTTTGATAACTTTAGCCATTGTTTTCGTATACATAATATATATTAATGACTATGTTATTCTTACGCTGGGGGAAATAAGAAAATCCAGTTATGTCTGAATTGTGGCAGTTAGTGAAAACTGTTAATAAAAATGAGTTGAGACAAGGTGTTTTATAATTAGAAGTTGCTATGAAAACCGTAAATGAAAGAAAGAGCGGCATAGTTAAAACTGAATTTTCAAGAATTATAGATTTATCATTTAGGATCCAGAAAGTTTCCTTATGGTGAGGGCTTGTAGGATTTCAGGTTTACATATATGTTAATACCAAGGTTATTTTTCCGAGAGTAATATGAAAAAAGCTAACGATTTCTGCTACGTTTTGAAATAAATTTCTAGGTAAATTGTAAATTATTTTTTTAAAAGAATGACAGAGTCATTTGAAATTTACTCTTCGATAAGATTACAGAAAAACTATTCACCCGGGGATTTAGGTGGTGTCTGCTAGGCGAGGTTCCAAGAATCGAGTTTATTTATGTGCATGTATATACAGATGTTTATTTTGAATTGATTTTATGTATTTTATGAAAATTTTTTGCTTTCTTAACGGTGCTCGTTTAAGATCTCTCTATACATGATAAAAGATATAGGTGATATGGAATTATTGCTTTAGTAATGTTTCATACTGGTTCAACTGAATGTTGTTAGTGTAAAAGTGATTAATCATAAATGAATACATACACACACATCTATAGCCTAATTGTTGCATTTTATTTTTTGCTTCTGTAACAGTGTCATCAATGGAATATGTGTAACTATCTAGACTAAATAAAAAGCTATAATTCCTCGGCTCCATTCAAATTTAAACAAATCGTTATTATGCTAATAGTCGAAAATATACGAGCATTCTTTTATTCACTTATATATTTCATTTTGTATATTGGGAGAAGTTTCTGTTTCAGTCAAAACAGCCAGTCTCAGACGGCTTATTAGAGCAGGTTATTTATAAATAAGTGGATTGATTATTGATCGAAAGGGGGCAAAATCACAAATATTCCTTTATTTATTTAAAACTTTTTTTTTTGCGTTAACAATTCCTTTTTTTTAAAATTTTTTCAGTCAAATAAAAGCTAGTCAACGATGGTTTCTTATACGAAAAGATTAATGTACTTATATAAAATTCAATATATTCACTCATTTCTTAGAATGCATTAGATGATTATTTTTTTTCTGTTTTAAATTTTGTGTAGCACCATTTATTTAAATTTAATATTTGATATTCTTATTTGTCAGTCGTAATCGTTCGTATAATTTAATTATTGCGTGTTTATTCAATAGAAAAAAAACATGAAAACCGACTCCTCTCAAAGTCATTCTTATCTTGATCAAATACTTCTGGGATTATTTATTTCTTTCCAGTATATAATAATTGCAAAAAAAATGTTTTAGCATTTTTTTTTGTTGTTGCTGTGAAAGTTTTCTTAGCTGAGAAATTATTTTTTTAACATATAGGTAAGTTAATGTATTTCTGTAAATCCATTTGGTAGCGTGTAAATTCATATTTCATATTGTTTTGATGCATGTATTGACTACTGCAATTGTATTTAATTTTAATTATTGAAGCTTACTCCTGAATCGGCGCTACTCTTCTATACAATTTCTTTCTCCTTCGCCACTGAGATATATATGAATGTGCGTAAAAAAAAAAAAAATATGAAACAGTGCGCAAGTAAAGCTATAGGAATATAATAATAATATAAAAGTATTGCGTTATGTATAATTCAAAATAAATTACTGCTCGTTCATGAAAAGCAAAGAGAATAGACATTTTTTCTTATTTTTCAGTAATTTTATTTATTAATTTGTAATTATTATGCACATGATTCTACTCTGATTGATAAATTATATTTACACATTAATAATTTTTTCTTACTTTTACACAAACACAAATAGTAAATGAATAATAAAAATTAGATTACTTTACATTTATAAGTAGTTCAACAGTTAATTTTTCATTTTTTAATATTACTAAATTTGAAAAATTTTTCATTTTATATTTCATGCTATATAAAATCGTTTATTTTAATAAAACACATTTATTGAAGACGGTTTATTAAGTAACCATTACTAATTAACCTTAAAACTAAAATAACTTAATTTAAAAAAAATATATTACAGTATAAATAAATTGTACCTTTAATATAATTCTATGTTACATTATGATTTACTTAAAATACTGTCTAGAAGATATTTGTTTCAACCAGAAAAATAACGCTACATTTTCAATAAACAAGAGTAATCCGACTTAATGTACACATTTATGTATACATAAAACGATGGTGGTAGATTTTCTTAAGCTTATAGTTTACTCAATCCAAATGCAAAATTACAAAAACCGCCAAGTTATTTCTGAAACATGAACATATTACAACAGTTTAATATTTAGAAATTATTAATTGTACTAGAATTTGTTTTTAATGTACAGTTAATCCTTGAGTTATTCGAGCAGTATTTGTTTTAAATTTAACATAAAAAAAAAGTCCTTTTTGGTTATTATTTAAATATCTGTAAAATAAGGTATATTTCGATTTTAAAACATAATTAATAATTTTGTTATCTGTTTTTAACTAACACCGCAACCGAAATCATACCCATTTCAAATCAAAAATGTGAAAATTATTGGTTTATTTTAAGAAAATACTTCTGCAGAAATTCACGGGTGTATAGGAACAACATACCGAAGTATATCACAACAGTTTGGATACATATCATTTTCTTTTTTTAAATAATTTCACGCTGTTATAAAGTCTTTGATGAAATGATTGTAAGTTATTTAAAATATTTTCATCATACATAAACTCCAGTATTAACTACTGTACTCAGAATTGAAGTGATGGCGTTGATATTTCCCTTGTTCTTATTGATGTCCTGCTTGGTTGTTTATTCTGACATTATTCAAGTGTTCAAATTGGTTTTTATAATTAAAAAGACGAATGCTTTGCTCGAAGTTTTACAATGGAATTTTATTGCAGTATACGTCAACATTAAATTTTTATCGCAAATCTTTAGATTTTTCATCAGTAAATTTCTTACTTCATAATTTTTCCGTTTTTGTAATGACCTAGAATTAACGATTGTAGGGTATCTGCTACACTTGTTAATAGCAATTCAGCTCTCAGATTAATCAAATCTTAATTTTCTCGTCCTTTCATTGTAATTATAATATTACTCGTACATTTTAAAAACCCTGTGATGTACAAACAGATAGATTCACTTATTAACTACGTAAATGATCTCCCACACATATAATTTTAATCAGCGATTTAAATGCTTAATATATCAGTTGGAATTTAAACGGTAATAATAATATAAAACGATTAATAATACTAGTTCTGGTTAACTGAGCATTATATAATTTTTCAGATGCTCTCATTTTAATTTCATTTAATATTATATTCTATACAAAGTAGTTAGTTTATTAACACCTATTGGCAGTAACGATTGTTTACCTACAAATATTAAAATTAAAATTAGACAACAGAAATCGAGTCAACTCGAAACGACTAGTTAACCGTAAATTAACTGGACGTATAACTACGGATATTTTATTTTGCTTATCGACAGTTAACGATAATCGTTCTATTTGCTCAATTTGATTAAACATACCAACTTTTCACTAATTTCGTTCAAAAACAGTTATCTTAAAAACGTCCTCTAAGACCTTTGGTGAATGTCTCAAATTAAAGCATTCTCATTTCAGGATATTTCGTAAAACTATACTTACCTCTGATTTTTCAGTTTATAAAGTTGAAGAGGTTATTGTTCGGCAGACCTCACCTACCGTTAAGAAGTTTGGTTAGAGAAAATTAATCTCTTTTTTTTATTAGAAATACTCCGCTTAATTCAGTTTGAGGAATATTTTCTCGAATAGAATTCATTTACTCCTGCATTTATTGAACCAGAGGTTTTAAGGGGTAACGCCACTCTAGAATTTTGAAAAAATCGATGTTTTTTTTTGGCTTAAACAATACTTTAGAGTTTCAAAAATTATATTCACTTCGTCTTATAGTGAAAAAAAAAATTTAAACAGCTTAATTCTTGATTTTGCCGCAGCACCTCGGAGAGTGCGTTGATCACGTTGGGACGTCAGGACGAGAACAGATGGATGCGGTCGCGCATTATCGTGCAAGAGCACTACTCCTCTAGACTGCAGACCATAATCGTGATCCATTTGTACACACGCTTACGCGTCATAACGTTGTTTGCACCGTATACTACGCACAGTCTGCGATCCTTCAGCTGTCATAGATTTGTCTCACTCATTGGATGGTTTACTGGCAAAGTTGTCAATGTTTTGATGAAGTCAAAGTATTGCAAGGCTTGTAAGTATTGGCAGAAGAAAAGTAATACCGAAAAGTACAAAGAATGGGCCCAATCTCAGAAAAAGAATGTCAAGCAGACCACGTCAGCTCAGCGGGTAAGATGGAAGTGGATGCCGTTATTGAAATGTTCCAACGCTCAGAACCGCTGCACAACTTGAAGTACGTCAATTATGTAGGAGACGGCAATTCAAAAACTTTAAAGATTGTACTGTGAGTAAGAAGTAGTGTATCGATCATATCGAGAAGAGAATGGGTTTTCGTCTTCGTAATTAAAAAAACAAAAAAAAAAAAACAAGAGGTCTTAGCGAAAAAGGTAAACTTACTGGCACACTAATTGACGAGTTGGTTTGACGATACGTAGAAATCAGGATTCAGTGGAAAAAATGCGGAACGACATTTATGCAACTCTAAACCATAAATTATCGACGGACGATAATCCTATGCATGACAAATGCCCGCGCGGAGAAGACTTGTGGTGCTTGTGGCAAAAGACATAGGCCTGATACAAATGATAAACACAAGCCAGCTCTCTGGTAACAAGTTTATAAAGCAATTTTGCTCATTTACGAAGAATTAAGCCGAGACGAATTGCTTACTCATTGTTTAGCCGGCTTTACACAAAATAGAAATGAGAGCTATGGTCTATGGCTCCGAAATCGGTATCTAGTGGCAAACATGTACATGATATTGCTGTATACATTGCTATAGGCATATATACAACGATGGCTTATCAAGTATTATGAGGATCATGCAAAATTTGGGCACGACAATCGGGCCGAACTGTTATAATTTTTGCGTGAAAACAGACGAGCGCTGCATAAAGTTTTCGGAGAGATCATTTACGAACGCTGTTAAAAAAGTCAGGCTTTCCATAAAATCGCTCAGGAAGGAAGAATAAGAGGCGAGCATTATAGTAGATGACCAAATGTATAGAGCAAGTATCGCAGATTAAAAGGTAAAAAAAAATTTCAAGGATTTAAGTGTTTGTAAAACTTTAAAAGCGTTTTTCTCAAAGTCACTTTTTTCAAATCGGGAGGAAAGATTATTCGAATACTATTGCATGGATCTATTTGAAATTTTGACAGTAGCTTCTCAATTATATTCTCTATAAAAGTACGTAGCCGTTTTTCGATTTGATGTAAATTTTTTTCAAAAGTGCACCATTTTTACAAAACTTAATTTAAAAAAACATTAGTATGTAGATTAAAAAAATTTTTGTTTTTTTGTTCCAGGTATTATAGGTCGCGAGAAATTCTTTCTCCCGCCAAGGCTTTTCAAAAAAACCTGATTTTGAAAATTGGCTCTATCGCCGACATTTTGTAACAAAATAATAATAATAATAATAAAAAAAAATCATGCTTCAACCCATATCAAATGTACTGTTTAAAAAGAAATTCCATTCTGCTTCCCATACTTCCACAATAAATTATCAAAAATGGGCCTTTTTTTCAGTCGCTAGAGTGGCGTTACCCCTTAAAGAATACTATTGTGCTACTTTCTTAATAATAAAAACGTTTTTAATTTCGGGCTAGCCGGAATTATGTGACTCGTTAAATTTTTTTGGTATTCTGTCCCAATTTGCAATAACTGCACGTAAATCATTTCCCAATAGAATAATGCTATTTTATTATCTACTGTCCAATTTTGTGAGGAGGACAGCATACATTCCGATTCATTTATTACATATTTTTAAGATAGGATCTCTTCACCAATGTTACACTATCTCATTACTGACAATATAGTTGAATTACTCCCGAAATTTTGACTTTAGTAAAGTAAAGAATCAGTTGAATCTATATACCTTTGTAAAAAACTTTATATATGTTGGTTTATTAAAGTTAACAAACTGATAATAACACATATGCAGCTGTATATACGTTAATGATAATATTATTAAATTGCACCGTAGTATTATTCAGGTGATTTATCTTTGGAAACAACGCCAATTTCACATTATTTTACATATACGAGAATATGTTTACTGGATCTCAAGTAATACGTTCTATTAGTAAGAAAAATATTAGATTACTCATTGAGAGATGTAGTAATTCTACCGTAATGGCATAGTCTATCGAAAATGTGGTAAATAAAAGTATAAATGTTGTAACTAACAGTCGACACAAAGATCAATTAATACAAAATATTATTGAAGCTGTTAAAATTATATAACAGAAATTTTAGTAGTGAAACTAATGAAAATTTGTTAGAAAAAGAAAAAAAAAAAACTCGCGATTTGATGAATTAAAATACATGTTTTATGGAATATCAGAAATTGACCAAGAAAATAAATATTCCAAAACAGACGAAAGGTGTACCATGTGGGAACACATGGGATAAACGGTATCGAACTATGTCTAACAAAATTAAAATTTCTTTCTTTCAAACGCAGACAAGTAATATTTTAGAGAACAAAAAGTAACTGAAAGATTGCAATATTTTAGTTAAAATCAGGCTAAAAATCGAGTATAATTAGAACTCTGTCTAATATTTGTAGCAATCATGTATGGTTGAAAATATTTTATGTTGATAAAGACAAAAAAATACCGAGTAATTTATTAATGTGATTGATTACGGGAATGATTCGTTTTCAAACTAGTTCAGAGGGACGTGGTTACTACGGCGTAGACATTAACAAACAACTACGCATTATTAGCTACTGCGTATGTAGAGTATATTTATAAAATTTATAAATATATAATTTATACTTAAGCATGTTTTGTTATAGGTGACATGTGACGAAATATGGGGATGCTGTTTTAAAGTATGCTTTTGTGCTTGTTCAGATGTGTAAGGTTCATTTTATTTCGGTTTAGATGTGAAGGTAAGTTGTCTTTACTTCTTATTGTGCGAGTGTACGTTAAGGTGTAGACTGGCATTTGTCTCGTTCCGAACTCAAATCGTTCCTAGGTACATACTTAATTTAGCAATCGAATATTGGGTTTTCCTAGAAAAAATCTGGGAAAGTAAAGGTGGGTCATCTCAAAAGAACAACGCAACTGATGCACGACATTTTCTACAGATCCACTGGCCTCAAGCCTGCAATCTCTGACGTCCTACCAAATGTACCGGACTTACTGTACCAGTAACATATGACTATGTATTACTGCGAGTATATATGTCATGCATCATAGTGTTTTTTTGTTTTTTTTTTTGAAAGTATTTTATTACGTTTATGAAATAAAACTAACACGAAGTAAATGTGATTTTGTTCTTATTCTGCTGAATTCATCTATCTCCTGCTTGTCGTAACTAGTTGTCACTTTAAGTAATTACATTATAGTGTTACTTACATCATTTATTTTTGTAAAATCTACTAATCAGTTGATAGAGTAAATTAAGGATAATTTCATTTGGAATTGGCGAGAATATTCGGTTAAAATTATTACAGAAAATGGGTCTACTAACAGCTATGCCAAGTAACTTTACATTTGTTTACGTACTTTCAGAAATCATTATGTAAATATTTATAATATATTAACGGATTATCGCAACTTATTTTCCCACCATTACAAGACTACGTATAGACCCGATGCGTACACTCGATTTTTCAACGTGCGTTGTGTCGCTCCACGTTCGAGTTGTGATAATTTTGTGTTGGAATTCCCGGGGGTGCTACAATGACGTCGTTAACGCTATTCCGGTTTCGTAATACACGGTTTTAAATCATTCGGAGTAAACATCTGTTCATTTTCCGCGTATTTCGATAAATGAATGAATCGAATTTCTACGTCTAAAAACTGATGTTTTTTAACTTGGCGTCTTTAGTAGCTGCAGAGGATATTGTGGTATACCGTGTACTATTCAATTTTATCGTTGATTAACAAATTAAGATTTAAATAATGCGTACTTTTTTAGTTGCACTATAGCAAAAAAAAAAATAAAAGTTTTTGACCCACTGAATCTACTGACATCATACATACTCGTAATCTTCTGCAGATAGACGGCGATTCTCTTATGTACTTTAAATGCGAATATTTTGAAAATACATTTAGTTTTTCTTTAAAGTAAGCTATTATCGAACAAAATGGCAAATTATGGCATTTAATAATTAAAATTAATATTTTTTAAAATTATTTAATAGCAAGTTACAGAATCTGCAATATTTAAATAAACCGCATGCTTCTTTAAAAGTTAAGTATTTATTTTTTGTAATTTTTTGATTAAATTAGTTTGTTTATAAATGATCAAATAGTTTTAGCTAAACCAGAAAAAATAAAAGAAAAAAACAGGCAAGCCGTAATAACAAATCCTCTACAATTCGAGAGGTGCTGATTATTTAAATTTTAGAATATCGATTTCAAATCAACAAAATCCGAGAGTGTTTCCATTCAGAGATTTATTATCTTGCTATAAGCTGTAACTGAGAATGAAAATTAAAAAATAAATCTGTTTTAAGGAAACAAATTTTTCAGTAATAATTACAATGCAAATAATTAGTCAATTGTAACAAATTTAAACTTTCATAGGGAATATCTTTTACTTTTACGAAGTACAAATGTTTCAAAATTTATTTAAAATGAACGTAACAATTAATAAGTTTCATCATAAAAATTTTTAATCAAAAACTAAAATCAATTGAAGCCGGTTAATTTAACAATAAATAAATAAATAAATAAAAAAAAATACCAAAGGTAATAGACATGACTTAGAAAGAGAGAAAGTACACATGCAATCTTCTGGTAAGAAAATATTCGAAATTAAATGATTTGTATACACACACATGGTAATAAAAAAAAAAAAAAATCAAGAAAATAATTACAAGTTGGATAACACAAAGACATTAGATATTAGCGCAGTTTTGTGACTACGCTAATCTGCAGTATACTGAACACTTTGGCTTACGAGATTGAAAATATAAGATTATAGATATTATTCCACTATTTTTTAACATAAAACATATGAGAATTTTAAAATGTTTTGCAACGGGAAGTACATTTATCGAATTGACCGTATGCAAATTTGCCTTTAATTTTTTGGAACAAAATAACTCGCAGTGATATATATTCCTCAGCCGCTTACATGCTTTATCAGTACCGAAAATGGAACGAAATATAATGGGCTAAATCAAGAAAATGTGAAGTGTCTTACAAAATTTTTCGTCTCAGATTTTTAATGAATGCTAGAATGAATTATACAAAGTGCGATCGAACGTTGTCGTGTAAAAATGCAACTTTTCTCTTTAACTTTCCCCGACGATTTATTTTTATTGCCCTCTGCAGCTTACATAGGGTATCGAAATAGGAACTGTTGCAGTTGAATCTTTGGTGAAATTCTATCAACAAGGTTTCTCATCAGTTCCAAAAAAATGAATGTCATCGTATACTTTCCAATTGAGGCTGTTATTTTAAACTGCGCGGTGTTCGTTTGCAGTTTTCCAAATTTAATATTCTTTTGTTAACTGAGGTAAATATCGGCGATAAAAATTTTCTCTAACACCTTAACCCGAGTAAAATTATATAGCATTTACGTAAAAAAATACCTATGGTTTTTCATACATAGCCTAATGTAGCGTTAGAACGCTTATCGTCACAAGTTTTTCAGAACGCGTTGTTTCGTGTTGCTAACACGTGACAAAAGCGACATGCATAAAAGGGGGTCTTAATAATCAATTTTGGCTTTTCCATTGTTTCTCCTATACGTTTTCTATAAACTTTTATAGATTCGCTTATCTGGAATATTTTCTACCGCCAAAAATTTTATAACAGAACGAGTTTCGCCACAATCGAATAACATTGTAACTTTGATATTTTTCTTTCAATAAACGTGTGTTCTGTTATCACTACGGCCTTAAAAAAACTACATTTCCATTCCATCATTTATATAAACATTCACAATGCCAAAGTTATCAAAGAAAGAATTAACCAAATCAGTGTAATTGTTTTTTGAACGTTCCTCAGAAAATCGTTCCTTCTTGAAACAGTATTAGTGTAAGAGTTGTGTAATAGAGATAACGATTCTTACTATTACTTTGTTGTTTTTTTTTTTTATTAATAGGAAATGAAATTAGAATATTTTTTGAATCGCAAAAATAAATAAAATAACGGAGAGTAATTACAACGTTAACGATAATTTTTTAAAAATAATAATGATATTTACAACTTACCCACAACTTATTCATTAATAGTGCTGTTCTATTGTCAATTTTTGGACCTATTAACGGATTCATCTGAGCCATATAACAACATAGCCAACTAGTCAAAAAGTATAATTAAACATTTATAAATCAGATCAAATAAAAATATGACAATTAAAGTGTTAAAATTTACATAAAATTTATAAAATAGGCATATCGAGTAAAGGAACTTGTACATAATTTTCAATTAAAAATAATAAGTAAAACAGGAACTGGTTATTTTTTGAAAGAAACGACTTTCAAAAGATCCTAAATCTATCTATCAAAATTAATAATCATAATACTGTTTAAATATCCGTAATAAGAACAATACTGAATTAATGAAGTAATTTTAATTTTCGAATGTAGAATTTTTTTTATTATAATGGCGTAAAATTAATCGAAGCATTTATCTATATTTTATGGTTGACAGATTTTTTATTCGGTATTTCATTATCAGTTAATTCTTGTATTATAGATTAGCTTAATATCTTTGTTGTGAATTTTTATAACTTCATTGAATTTTCTTTTTCACACTTTTTTTTTTTTTTTTTTTTTTTTTTTTTACCGTTGGTAATTTATTAATCACTAAATACTACCTTTAGATAACAATTTATCTAATTTTCTCGTTACGTATAAAACAATAATACTAGGAATGATGCAAATTTATTATTCACATAAAAATTAATATACTTCAGGATCGCAATGGAAGTCATATATGGTTAGGAGAAAGAGATAGAACAGTTTCTTATTTGAAGTTTAAACCAATTATAGCAGTTTTAATTTTGTTGAGGAATAACTTTTCAACAAAGAATAATAATTTCAATCTTTTTTTAAGAAATGATTGTTCTGTCCTTAATTTATATTGAATATATATATATTTATATACATATATAAACGCAAAAGTTGACATACTGCAAAATGGCATTTCACATCATGTAAAAAATACTTTTACCGAAAATTTTTAGCGCGAGGTTTTAACAAAATTTAAACTGAAAATAAAATATAAAAAATGAAACAGTTTCAAAGTAAATAATTAAATACATCTGAATTTAAATATTAAAAATATCAGATACAAGATGTATAAATTTAATAATAGATTTACATAAAAAAAAAAAAGCGAAAAATACTTGTAATTTCACATTTACATCACAATAGTTGCGGATTTTAAAAAGTATAATTGAAATGTTAAATTAAACAGTATGTTTTTTAACGTATCAACTGATTCTTAAAAATAACAAAACTATTACCTGAAGTATTATAATATTTGTGTATTTTAAAATTCGAATAAAATCAAATTTTTTCTACGAAAAATTAAATTAAACTTGTATAAACTGATCGAATTTGGTTTCTTTCTAAATCGCTATTAAGGAATAATAAATTTGGTCAGCAAGGGGAAGACGATTAATTAGTATAAATTTAAATACGACGTAAATAGTTATTCGCAACGAATTATAAATTTATTTCGATTAAAATAATTAAGAATAAATAAAGATTTAACTTACAACAACCAACATGTTGAAGCGGTTAGGATTAGTATCATCTGTAAAATTCTATATTTGGAATGAAATATTAAGAATTAAAAAATTATATTTTACATATAATAATATTAACATCCAGATATGTATTAAACGACATCATTTACCCTTTGTTAGGCCCTTTTGGCACCAAAAACGGCAATATTATACCAACCACACCCCAAAAACCGCTAACTAATACTATCGGAACAAATGATGCAGGCATTATTAAAAATTGATAAATTGTTTGATTATAAAAAACTGTTTAAAATTTTAAACTGAAAAAATTGATTACAAAATTCAACTTGTTTTTTTAAAGAATCTACATTGATTCTCTTCTACCATACCAAGTTAATACTTTATCAAAGAGCGGAAAACACAATACTGATAAGTGATATAAACAGCGAACTGAAGAAATATATTAGCCTATAGACCATATCGAAATGTTAACAAATTATGTAAATTTAAAGAATTAATTTTTGATTTATTTATTAAAGCATAGAATACACTATATCTTATTAATAAAACCAGTGGAAACATTCATTTATAGTTATATATTTAATGTATTCAATGTGTACTAAAAATTTTAAAGTTTTTTTTTTTTTTTTTTAATTAACATTATTGAATAATTTTTATATAGAACAATATCAAGTTTAATTGATTTAACGAATTTTCAGTGTAATGTTTAAAATTAATGAAATCAAGTAATTTTATATGAAGTGGCAATTGAAATAATATTGATTTTTTACCCCCGTTATTTAAGGGTACACTGTGCACTTGATATTTGTAAGCGCTCCTTCTGAATTTACATCGCATGAATGTGTTAAATATGATGGAACGTTTTGTTTGATTATTAATACTGTTGTAGAATATAGTTGTCTTCTGTAACCTAAAAATGGTTTATACCGGACAGGAATTTTCGGAAAAAGATTCTATAATCAGACCGAGGGTTGATCCCGACGCACTTGGAGAAGTTGACCCAAATTTATATCCGGAAGCTAAGGATGCTACTCACAAAATTAGGGGACGGTACGATATAGTCGAATATTTATTTGGAGATGTGGATCACGAATTGTTAGTGGTAAAAATGTTTTACTTTTTCTTTTATTCTGCATTTGGATCACTTTTCCCACTTATGGGAGTATACTTCAAACAAATGGGAATGAGTCCAAGTCAGTGCGGTTTATTAGTTGGATGTAGACCTTTTGTTGAATTTTTATCAGCGCCATTTTGGGGAAGTTATGCGGACAGGTAAATATTAAATTTAGTTCTAAACTATATTCATCTTTAACAAACATTGAACCGTATCTAATTGTTGTATTTTATATTTATAGATGGAAAAAAGGTAAATTTTTGTTGTTGCTATCATTATCGTGTTGGATTATTTTTACATTACCGATTGCGTATTTGCAACCGCCGCCAAGCAGATGTATAAGACAGAATAATACTCAGTACATACTTGAATTACCGCATAAAGGCGCCTACAGACAACTGATAAATGATAAAACCGACTCGGAGGAACCTGTTGTAAATGTTACAAAGGTCGCGGGAATTGGGAAATCTCCGTTTGTTGTTGCCGGTTCTTCCTTAAGAGATCTTGTGTCGCCGTTATTTAGCTCTACAGTATACGAACTGCAGGTAAATAATATCAATATAGAACATATAAAATACCTAATTTTAATTTTTTAACTGATAGTACATTAATAAATATAGCTTTCACAAAGTATGTACGTACATGACATTTTCTCAGTCGGTTTATTTTTTTTTACTTTTACATTATTAAAATTTAATTATTTTTTCGTTTTTAATTTCTGTAGGATATTCAAAAATCATTTTTCCTAATGATGCTGTTGGTTCTAATTGGCGAATTTTTCAGTGCACCCGCAATAACATTGGTTGATTCTGCTGTTATCACATTGCTCGGAGAAGATGCGGATCGTTACGGACATCAAAGAATGTTTGGTTCTCTAGGATGGGGATTAGCCATGTTTTTCCTCGGAATTGCGCTTGATCATTCCACTGAATTTTCAAATCATCCTTGTGGTGCACCTGGAGATAATGAAAAAAATTATAAAATATGTTTTTATGCATTTTCCATATTGATGGGAAGTGCTTTTATCACTGCAACGCAAATAAGCTTTCGTTATGGCGATGACGATGCGGAAAAGATTGAAAAGAAACCTTCTTTAAAGGATGAATATGATGATGCCTTAGAACAAGAAGTAGCGAAACAATTAAACCTTCCTTCGCTTGCATCGAATAACAGCGGACTTAGAAAACGAACTTCAATACCTCAAAATCAAAATCAAATTCCAGATGTTGGAAAGGTAATGGAAATATACTTAACGTATTAATTGATAAAGTTTGCTTGCCGATTGAAATATCAAAAATGTTGTATTTATCGCGTTTGATATTTTATAAAGTCTCATCATCGGAATCCGTGACTGCCTATTTGTACACTGGCAGTACGTTGTTACAATTTAAAATTAATTCAATTTAAACCGACAAAACCGGTGAAGAATATGATTTATTCATCAGCTGTGTGCAATGAGGTCGTTTAGAAGAAGACAGGAGTGGCACCTCCCTAGCGTAAATATTTATAAAAGTTACCAATAATTAGATTTTTATATTTTAAAAAAAGGAAAAATAATATAATTTACATTTATCAAATATAGAATAAAATACGACAAATTGTTCAAAAATTCATGATATTGCCCGGTAATGTTTTATTTCATGAGAGATCATAAAGTTTAACGGCAACTACTAAGAAGATACAAATGATGTAATAAACGCATAATATTTTCGTTTAAATTTAACCTAATTTTTGCATATGGTCGTTTGATGCAATAGTATTTAAATATAAATTAACTGGATTAAGTATTCGGTGAGTATTGTATTTATTTTTTTTGTTCGCATTAACTTTTGATCAGTTTTTCATATAGCTCATTTTACGTTAATAATAGTCGCCTATTGAAAAATGCAGGAAACCAAATTTTGAACCAAATATTGAATTATTTCCCGGTGAAATAAACGAATTTTCAAAAATCTCGAATGTCATGACAGATAGTACATTTACACAGAACTGATAAAAACGGACTGCGTATTAAAAAACACGTCTACATACCTCTATTGCGTTGGCGGAATCACACGCATCCTCGCATCGTTCAAACTTATTATATCAACTACTTTTTTTTTCTTTTATTTTATTTTTTTTTCGCATTATTAAATTTACAAAAGTACATATCGGATTATATAAATACATCGCTTAAATTATAAGTCAGAAAAATAAGACTTCACGCGTAATCATTTAGGCGGGAAAACGCTGCTTGGCAGCGGCTTGACATCGACATGATCCTATTTACCACAATGTGTCAGCCGATTATGGAATTAAAGAAATAGTAACAATCAGTTACTTTTGAAATAACTATAATTTTCACTTCTTTCTATTAAAGTACATACTCGAGAGTTTCAATTTGCTCCAAATATGAATTTGCTGGTGTTACGTTGGCTTCTGCGTTTATCGCCGTACATAAAAGGAGCAAAACAATTACCAAACTTCTAGTCAATTACTACATATATGCACATTTTAGGGCCAGTTTAATATGTCATATCAGTACTGCGATGCGCTATTATTTACAATCAGATAATAAATTGCCGATTTAATATGACGGATGAGACTATTTTTTTATGAGTTCGAAACTTGGACCAATATGTTGGTTGTGAATTGTCAGCTTTATTAAGATGTTGATCTTTGAGGTGTGATACTCATTCTCGGAATAATGCAAATGCTTGCATATTGAATGTAATTGTCATTTTATTCCGTTTGAATGTTTGTACACTAAGACACAAACACAGTTAAAATTATAGAAATCCGTCAACAGCTTAAAAATGTTAATGTGCCAGCTAACATGGCGTAGTTAGTCAGGCAGTGCTGTTTCTCTCATTCGAGTATAATTTGATTGTGAATCGCTCCACTCTGCTCACTGAAAATATAGAAAATTTTTAACTGCGCTAGATTATGGTCTACAAACCGAAATTATCGAGAAGTCCAACATTAAATGATTTTGTGTATTGGTAAATTTTTGACGATTCGGGTTTTAAAGTGTCTTTATTCATTTTCATATATTTTTACATTACTTGCTACTACCATTATTACAAAATAATGGATTTTATGGCGTTACTTATTGACCTGTTTGTGCGGCATTCGAATTGATTTAAATATTTTTTGATGTGATCGCTTTCACATATTTATATGATCAATTAGTTGACGATAAAAACGATGTTTCCGTAATTTTAAGGAAATTTTATATTCATCTATTATTAAAAGATGTTCAGTAATATAGTGTTAAAAAAAAAAATTAATTTCAAACAAACGCGCATTTTTGTTTTATATAATAGACGCAAATGTTCGCTCAAACAACCCGCGAAATTCCGGAGTGGGTAACGGTTCTTAAACATTTCGCAAATATTAAGTGTGCTTCCTTCCTTTTTGTTGCTTGGTTTATGGGATTTGGAATCGGATTAATATTTACGTTTTTATTTTGGCATTTACAGGTATGTTTCCGTTATCAGCAATCAACTGATAAATGTAAAAATCAAAGTTCTTATATTAATTATTTTCATCATATTTGCCTAATTTTGAAATATGATATTTCAAATTAATATCAACAAGTGTATATCTATTTCTAAAGTTATCTGTATAATTAATTTAAAAAAAAAGTATCAAACAGTAATTTATTGTATTTGCAGAATTGACATTAAAACTTATTATGTAACGGTGGTGTATGGAGAAAGGGACCTAAGGGTCAAAAATTCGATTTCCCCCTATAATCTGGTGTAAAGAATGCCGGAGAATCAAATAAATTTGGTCCCAGGTTTCCGAAGCCATTTATTAGACGCCATCTAGCGCGGGCAATACAAATCGAAAAGCTAATTTTAAACTTTAAACGGCTTTCCTAAAAAAAAATTTTTTTTACCTTTAGGTCCCTTTCTCCATGCGCCGTCACATATAAATATATATAGTCGGCCATTTTGGGCCTGCAAGGGGCTGTGCCCCTTGACCCCTCTCGTTTATATTTCTGTCTCTTTCTCTTCTATACTTTGTATAAAATGATCAAAATTTACAACGTAATTCGTAGGCCGTCGCCCCATTAGATTTTATAATGAAAAAAAGTCCCAATTTTACATAATAAAAACAAAATACAACCAATAATTTATACCATAAATTTTATTACACTACCGAAACAATTAACATATTAAAACACATATAAATAATACTTTTTTTTTTTTTTTTTGCGTTTCCATATGGTATTATTAAATTAGCAATATAATCTTTACATGCTTCTTTCTATGGTGCGACTTTTTATTCGTCAACCTGCACAATAATAAGAAGTGCATTCATTATGTTCCGAAAAACGAAAACTGCCACTGAATGCGAACATAAATTGCGGAAACGAAAACGGGACGACGAATTGTGCAATAGTGATGAATTTTGCCGCATTTATGCGTGATACGGCTTTTGGTTCGAAAACGACAGATGTAGAAAAGTTTGAAAAGCGGTTAATAGCATTTTGAGTCAACCTCCTCTGTTATAGTTATGAAAAATAATAAGAAAAAAAATTATCCAAAGGAACTACCACATTTTTTCATGTTTTTTAACGAATACTCAATTTATGTTCACCGATTTTCATCGTTACTCACATGCTACACTTAAGTTGAATAGTACTCTTTGTAATGGGCAAAGAATCAGTAAAATCGGTCATATACGAGAGGGGTGACAATTAATTATCTGGAATTATTTTATTGGCACTACAAAAACTTCTTTACCAGTTTAATCGAGTTTGTTTTACCTTCAAAATAGTTTCCCGCAGATTGAATTCCTTTTTTCCGTGTCGATTCTAAAATAGCGCAAAATAAAGAAAGTAAATATATAGCGGTTGAGCACTTTTATTGGCCATTTCAAATTTAGTTTTGTCTAAAGTTTATTCCTTTTTTTTTTCTTTTTTTTTTTTTTAGTTTCAAATTTTGAAAGTTTATCCTCAGTCCAATCAGTCAAAACATCATCACTTCACCTTTTCAGTAATTACGAAGATATTTTTTCTCGTATTTTTTACTTAATGTAAGTTAATTTGAAATCGTGAAACATAATAATAACTAGCTTTATTATAGGAATATGGCGGTTCACCAACTTTATTCGGTTTCGCGTCTATAATAAATCACATTTCAGAGATATTCGCCTATTTTTTCAGTTTTCGCCTTATACAAGAATTGGGTCACGTTAAAGTAAGTTTTTAAATTAATGTTTTTAAACGCATAGCAAAATTTAATAATTTCTATTTACAGTGGACGTTATTATTTAAATGCGCATTTTTATATTTACTGTTCGCTTTAGGTACTTTGTTTGGGGTTGGTCGGAAATGTTATTAGATTTTTGTATGTTTCGTGGCTTACTAATCCTTGGTTTGTTTTACCGTTTGAATTAATGCAAGGTAGTTACAAACTTTGAATTAACATTACCCACTAAAATATAAAATAGCATTGTTTTATTGTTTCTGTGTTTATGTTTGATAAATACAGACAAAAGTTCATCGAGTACTGAAATGTATCATTTTCATTTGTGTCGTTAAGTTATACATTATTTCTAAAAACCGAATATAACATTCTATTCAAATTTCATCTTATCAGATTTTTTTGGTAATTTCGTATGTGTTTGGTCAATATATTTTCACTGTGAAGTTTAACTCTTACAATTATTAAAATAATGTAACGGATGAAGTTTCTGGTTTGTAAATTATTAAAATGCAACGTTTAGCAATTTTTTGTTTTGTTTTTTTTTTTTTTTTTTATGTGCTTTTACAATAAAGATATACTTCATGTTTTGTTAATCGACTGAAACGTAAATGACACTTGTTTTACATAAGTAGTTGTATAGATTCGCTTTTCACGATGAGTGCCAGTAAAGAAATGCGAGAAATTGTCACTTACAAATGTTGCGTAAGATTTTTATAAAATAAAATTGACAGTTAGGTATATTTCTTGGCTAAACGTAGATGGGCCACTTTTCGACCGCAATTTTGTGGTTCTGCGGGCGGTTGAAAAGTGGTCCGTGTGAGTTTTACTCGTATTCGTTTAGAAGGGTGGTAGTTTTAAAACCCGCTCTCCTAAAACTTATTAAAATAAAACAACAAAGCAGATCGCGCTATGAGTCTAATTTGTAAACTTGGTTAGCTTTGATTTGGTTAGTATTGGGTTTATACCGTATTGTAAACCCCGATTTAATAATTTAATAATAATAATAGAATAATAATTTAATTCTACGTCTACGGTAATTAGAAGACCATGGTGGCATCCCTGGTGGGGGTTTAAATCAATAGTATCGTTTTAACTGTTTAAAATCGTAGAATTTGGTTTTTAATATTTTATGTTGTCACAGCGAAAAGTCTAATTGTTCGCGGTAATACAGATGATCGTAGCATTAACCCCTTTTATTTTATTACAGGAATTACACATGCGGCTGTTTGGGCAGCATGTTGTTCTTATATAGCGCACAATACTCCTCAAGAGCTACGTAATTCAGCTCAGGGTGTTTTACAAGGTATTCATCATGGACTTGGTCGCGGTTGTGGAGCAGTTCTTGGTGGAATTTTTGTTACTTACTATGGTTAGTAATTTTATAGATTTATTATCGTTATTATTATTATTATTATTATTTTTATGTTAGTCTGGTAATCAAGCTAGCCATTTTACAAAGCTGTTTATTAGGAGGAATTAAATTAACTTTTAAAAGTTTTATAATGTGGAAGGCAATAGTAAAATACTATACATGCCGTCATATCCAACGGATATCGATATATAGGCACTCAAATTTGGACTGCATTTGTAATAACAGCGATTTCGGTCAGTTTCAAGTATGGTGTTGCTTACATCTACGTTATATGTGGAATTGTCTTGAACACTACCTCTAAAGTTCCTAATGTAAGTTTGTAGATAATAATTTTCGATACGTGACTAGATAAAAAACAAGGGACTTGTTATTTTCTAAATTGATATTTTATCGGTTATAGAAAATAAGGAAATAACATATTTTATAACCGATGATTCTATACTTTGCTGAAGTTAAAAAAAAAAAAGAAAAGTGGTTCCTTATGCGTAATTATTTTATTAAAAAGATTCACCTAGGATTAAAATGTATTTTTAAATGCAAAATGCGGTCCAAATTGGTTATAAGGTGAAACTGTAAGAACTAAAAACAGTTTTAGAATTAACTGGATATGGTATTTTTTAGAACTGCTATACCAAATAAACGACTAAATACTTAAATTATTATTATTATTTTTCTTATATTTTTAAGTTCAGCTTATTTTTTAAAAAAATAGTCTGATGTGGATCTGTTTGGCTTTTATCATATCTGCCTAAGTTGCACTATCTTCAAATGCAGTTATAAGAATTACGAATATTTGTCGACGCGATAATACCGTCGATAAATAAACTGAATACAATGTTCGGTATAATAATAAAAAAAAAAAAAGTTTTAAAATGTACGTTTATTATTGCTAAAATCTAGGGGTAATTTGTTAGAATTCAGTGTTCGAAATATCGACTCCGTTCTCTTTTTACATTGCTCGTGTATTATTCTAATTATAAACTGTTTTAATTTCGGTTACTTGCATTGTATTCTAAAATTGCTTTGAAAACATGTTTTTTTTAGGATCGAAGGCTACATTCAGAGGTTACGGTTTGTTTTGTGCTGTTGTATTGGCAGTTTTTATTTTTATTAATTTTTATAGAAAAGATATGGGATTTGTATCAGATTTACCCGTTACTGAAGATCCTCACCAGGTACAGAATAAAATTTAACGCAAAGTATAACGTTTAAAATAAAGCGATTTAAAATTACCTGTATATATGTTTTTAATTTTGTGAAAACAACATTTTTATTCAGTTTTAAACATACCAACTAAAACTCATTACAAAGTATCGATTTCCTAATTTTGATGATTTTTCTTTAAAACTGACATCTTCCACACAGTGCTGGTTTAAAATCAGATATACTGTTTGTTGAAACATATTTAACTGAATACAAAATAATGCAAATGAGATGTAAATAATGTATGAGACATTAGGGAAAAATTGAAGGAAAGTGAAATAAGTTCAGTCAAGCATGATGTTTCATGCACTGAGGATTTCGTATGTGATAGCATTTACGTTTACATAATACTAAATTCAAAACAAAGAAATCTTATTTTTTGCGCCATAAACAAGGAGAAACGTCATTTTTTGCGCTTTTTTGAACTATTCGCCAACATCGAAAGTTTCGTTAAAGAAGTGAAATACGGGTTCGTTCCCGACAAACAGCGATCCTTTCACCGATATACCACTTGTTCAAAATAAAAAAATATCCTTTTTCAAAAATTTCGAATTTTTTGCAAGAGCAGAATTTTATAGTCGGAAACCCGGATTTACTCGTGCTATTGCTTACGTGAACATCCTCTATTTTGCTGTTTTTTGGGTCCAAAGGAGGGTCTATATAATTTTTTAATCGTAATTTTTTGATTTTATGAAAGAGCTTCAGCGTTTTGTTTTATATTTTGAATTTAACCTTTAAAGGTTTAGAGTTATGAATTTTTAAGTGATTTTTGAGGTCGTTTTAAATACCACGTTATACATCCTTGACGGGTTTTTGCCGTCCAGGGTAATCGGTTAGCTTAAAGTTATAAATCATTTTAAAGAGAATTTCAATTGTAATTTATGTTCCAAGTTTGAAGTTTAGGAAAGTCAAACCGTTCGTGAGTTATTGATTTTTTTTGATATTTTTGTCGTTTATGAACCATCTTATTAGGATTCCGTACATTATATACGAAATCCTAAAAATATGCATGATACGAGAGAGGGAAACGGCTGCATTTATATATAAGAGAAGTGGGCATAACTTTTTTTGTTGCTGTATTTAATTTAATATTATTATTATTTTTTTTTTTTATTACTAAAATATGTAGTTAATAGTGTAGATTAGTTTTTTCATAGAAATCACGGCGGTAGTGATATGTATTGAAGTACGAGATTGATAGACTAAAATATTTAAAGGAAACTAACGGTTACATTTCAAAATGACGAATTTTTTAATCATTTTTAGAAACAAGCATATTTTCATATGCTGAACATGGTTAAAATGAAGTTTTTTTTATAAATTCTGTTCTGCCACATAATAAAATTGCATCATGTGGCTTGTTACATGTAGGTTGCGGAAGAAAGTGTCCATTTAGCTCCTCACGGTGTTCCAAGTAATCCTATACCACGTGTGTTATCAACAAGTAAATTACATGATTTGGCAACTAGTGACAATCAGTCTCACGCAATGACATCATACAACGGATCTAAAAATTTAAATGTACCATCAGGTAATCAATGATATATAAACATCCATACCCAGGCTTCGAAACGCGTTACCATTAATTTTAATGCTTTTAATTCTTGTGATATTTAGTTCTTGTTTTTTTTTTTTCACTCGTTTCAAAAATTTACATCTTTATGATAGAAAAAATGTTTGACGTTTTAGGTTTATTTTGTATCCGTAAATCAGTTGTATTTAATTCTTGTCTGGCTGTTGTGAAACTTTGATTTATTTCTTTCTAATTTTTCCTATATTCGTTTATTTTGAAGAACAACAATATTATATATATTTTGTATTTTAGAAAAAAAAAAAAAAAAAAGTATATTCAAATTTAATATAACCCAGATCATCTATGAAAAAAGGAAAAAATTGAAGAAAGTAAATGTCAGAGAGGATAAATGGAAGAGAATTAGTCCATAAAAGAAATAATTCAGTTTTGAAAAAAGCTAGTGATACGTAAAATACTTATAACGATGATAATGTATAAATTGAGTTACCAACTTTGATCGTTTTCTTTTTTAGGTCATGGTACAAAAAATCCATTTTTACAAGATGATGTGTCATCTGGTGGCGGACAAAATTTTGAAATTTTAAATATTACTAAAAATATCGAGGTAAATGGGTAACTTATTTTACTAATTACATATAAAAACTATAAATTTTTATCATCGATCACGAATGTAAATGGCGTAGTTAAACAGTCCGATGCGTTTTATTCCATAAAATGTAATATTAAGTGAAAAAGCGTAAAAATTATATTACGGATAACGACGATTGTTAGTTACATATCTCGCGCGTTTTTCCTAAGATATACAGAAGGAGGATTCGAATTAAAGTATTTTAGATAGCAGTATATCGTGTGTATGTGAGTTGCGATCTTAACTAACTAAAGCTGACTGTTTTATTTTACGATAAACTTACTTGCAAAAATTTCGTGATAGTCGAATATGCAAACAATATAAATCATATTTAAAGAAGTTCAAGCAAGAGTTTAACTTAAAAATAGAGAGAAGATTGCCGTTGTAACGTTACCTATACTTCTTCTTTAGCCATTATCAGTCCACTGCTGGACGAAGGCCTCCCCCAATTCCTTCCAGCCGTCGCGATCCTTTGCCTCTTCCCGCCAGTTCGACCTAAATTTTCGTATTTCATCCATCCAGCGTCCCTTCGGTCGTCCCAAAGCTGTCACCTATACACCGTAGAAGAAGTTGGTGTTTAAACGAACTTAGGTAATTTAAAAGTAGCTTCAAAGGATGTTACAAAAATTTTGGTGTAGGAAAGAAAATAATTGGTTCAGTAACTGAAAATAAATTTATTACTGGTACCAATTCGTGCTTGTAAAATTTTTTGCATAAAAATTATATTGAACAAACCCGGTCTGTAAGTTAAAAAGTTATGGGCGAGATTGTTTTGGGAAAAAAACATTTTGCAATAACGACAAAAGAAAATTATTTTGAAAACGAAATCATTAAATAAAAACTTATTTTCTATTCACGATTTATGAAGGTTGTCATTAAGATTAAGCTTTTGCAAAAAACCTTAACGCGTCAATTTCTGATTTTAATTACCCACTTTTTGAGATGTGTGTTACATTGCTGTAACTGACCTTTTAGATTCAAGTTCTTTATTTACCTTTTTTTTAATTACAATTTTTGATTTTAATAGTTCCTACAAAGGGGGTTAAAATAACACCTGCTGAAATCCAGAATAAGTAAAAAAAAAATTCATTTTTTTTCCCAAACATTAAACTATGTAAATGATATGCGGAGATTTGTGAAGAATCCTATTGTGTATAAAATTGGGAATTTACGATTGTCATTTACTCATCAGTTTTATTTCGAAGTACACTTTTATTGAAATAAAGAATCTCATTTTATTTATTGTTTTGCAGTGATTTTTATTTTGGTTGAATTAGGAATTTCCAAGCTGCACTTATTCATTGTCGGCTTTATAAGAAAACACTGTTTCATAGGAATTAAACAATATCCGTTTTTTTTTTGTTTTTTTTTGATATTAGCGTATGCAATCGTCTTTTTTTCTTTTTTCGTATATTTAACGACTTTAGAAGTAGTGGTACATTTAACTGAGCGTCAAAATGTAGAAATGTTCGTGATTACCGCCGTGTTTGAAAATGCATAAAAATCAGTCAGTAAAACTGATCTAGAAAATATCCAATCTTGTTTGCATGCACCTAAAGTAGGAAAATTTCATTTGTGCAAAGTATTATTCAGAATTAAGTGAATCTTAATCGTGGAAACTATGTCCCATGTATTTATCATACCTTTTTTCTTCATTTTCTTTTATCTTACTGCTAGCAAAGTTAATTTCAAACGTCTCCTTTTCTTTTCTTTTTAATCTTAATTTCTGTCTAATATTTTCTTTCATTTGCATCCAATTTTTTTCATTCATTCCTCTATCCGTATTTTTTATGCCATTTTAGCACTTTTTGGGAACCTTGTGCTCTTTCAACTTTCTAGTTTGATTTTTTTCCCTTTAGTGTCCTTCATTTCCTCGAATTTCCCTTTTTCGAAAAAAAAAAGAACGACAAAAATCTAACCAGATTTTTCGCATAATAAGATTCTTATTTTCTGAATTATATCAATTATTTTCTTTATGTTCTGTAAAATTTACATTATGTCTTGTTTGATAAATTAGTATTATATAACCAATAAATCATATAATAATCGCACAGTTTAATTATTTATATTAATTGTAACAAATTTGTGTTTAATTTTCATCACAATCATTTTATACATCAACCACGAAATTTGATATTAAATTATCAGGGACTTATTCAGTTCGGTACTAGATTAAATAAACAGTATTTTCAAATTGACCGTATATTCTTTTTAGATGTTATCACAATCAGATAAAGGATACGACCATGGAGGAAATATGAGTATACATGTTCAACAGCCTCAGAGTGCGCATAAATCATACGATTGGTAATAAGTAAAAGAATATGTATATGTGCAATTTATTCCAGCTTAAAAGCATTTTCTATTTTAAAATCTTCGATATTGCTTTTAGTACTATTCCGATTACTTCGAATTTATAAATTTGTTGATTATTCTTATTTATAAGTAAAATCTATTGTTTGTTAGAACAATATTTAGTCGCTTAGTATCTAGTCATTTATAATAAACTTTATTTATTATTTCATTATGTGCGTATATATATTTTACATATATTTACTTTAAAATGTATATATATATATACGTTTGTGTGTATTATTGAGTTTATAATACTAACGTTGATTGTACATTTAAACATTTATGTTCTGTTAAATTGCCATTTGAATACCATTGGTGTACAATTTATTTATTTTTTTGTTGTGTTATATTAATTCATTTTGTTAATATATCTTTCTAATGAAAAATATTTTAGTTTTGTAATTAGCGATATTTCTAGACTGGCGCACTCATAAGGATTAAAATTATTTTATTTAACTGTGTGTTGATAACATTTACATTCATAATATGTATATATATATATATATATATATATATATATATATATATATATATATATATATATATTACATATATGTATGAATATAAGAAGCGTTTTACAATGTTGAGAGAATTTATATTATTAATTTACTCTTTCGTACTATTTGTTCACATTACGGAAATACTACATATCAATTTTTAAAATATTTAAGATAATTTTTTGTTGTTTCGTAATGCACTGATAAATAAATATTTAAAGATTCAGTGTCTCGCATTTTTTTGCATGCTCACTGGCACCCTCGTTACATAAGTGTGTAGTTCATTATCCTTTTGAGCGATGTATTATTATAAGAATGCCATAAAAAATCAAATGTAGAACAATGCTACCGAATTAAAATGAACTACGAGCGTAATCTGTTAAAAATGTAAACTCGGAGAAGTAAAAAAGATGCAGTTAATACTTCAATAATTTAATAAATAAATGAATAAATTGGATGATTTAAAAATATACGCATTTAACAAATTTGTTATCACTTACCAGTGCGAAATTATTGCGAATGGTGATTCGTATATGTAACTGTTATAAATTTCAAATAATATTTAGAAAAAAACAATTTAAAAAAATAACTCTAAAGATAAATAAAAAGTAGTCAAGCATAATGTATTGTGTGGTAAGAATTTTGTATGTTAGGTTTAAATTTACCATAATTTCGACTTGTATAACACTAAATTGAAAACATGTATTTTCTTTATTATATTTCACATAACTATATAGAACACTTCCTTTTTTTAAACTATTTTAAACTTTTTCAAATTACAAAAGTCGTGAGGGATTCTAATCATGATTTGTTAGCTCCAAAAACTGAACTTTCCATCGGTATTATGGATGTCTTTGGGGTCCAGGAAGTTCAAATTTGAAATTATTATACCGAATTTTTCGTACAATTTTTCCTTAAATATACACGTTTATGAGCTGTTTTAAAATTTTAGGGGCAATATTCTATTTCATAAAAAATGTCTAAATCTTCATTAAGAAATCAAAATATGAGTTAATTATTTTCATATGTATTCTCCCCGATCTTTGTGGTTCTTGGTTTAAAAATATAAATTTAAAATTGTATCGATTGTGTTGTTAGAATGTATTTGGTCTTTTTAACACTATTTACGAAGACGCACTTTTCTTATTGCCTTTTGTTTTTAAAGGAGAAGGGAGTTAAATAAACCAGTTTTTGAACATGTTTTTAGTAATAAGGTACTTCTACTGTTTGTTTTATATTTTATATTTCACGTTAATAGGTTATTTACAAATTTTCAGATAACTTTTTAAGTCGTTATAAACTGCATATTATAAATTTTTGACGTTTTTTTTTTTGCGTTTTTTGGCGTCTGGGTAATCGGTTTGCCCCCAAAGTTTTTTTAGATATGAGTTTTTTTAGGCGTCACCAAGCGAACGGTTTTTATTTGGACTCTTTTACGAATTATTTGTAGCCTTTAAAACATCATCAGTTAAACGTTACTAGATGCACGTTTCTCAAAATAACTTATATAACAGTAAAAATAATTTTTTAACAACTTAATTTCACACACAAAGAAAAGAAGCAATCTCCGTTATCGATTTAATATATTTTATACAACATATACAGAATATTTTCTACAACTTAGTTTATTTCCTGAAAATTTTTAATCAATTTTTGTAAATATTATAATTAAAAGGAGAAGGAGAGTTTCTGAACTCTGGATTTGCTTACCCAAAGAATCATTGTCCAGTCGACTATTATGCTTGCAACCAACTAATTATATTGCAAAGTAAGAATTACCAGAAAGTTAAGTTGACCAGTTTTTTAAATGGAGTGGAGTATTTTTTTTTTTTTAATAGATTCCAACTTTACCGTGAAAAGTAAATAAATTTTTGTATTAAAGATTTTTCCTAAAATCTTGTCTTCAGCCTCAAAATGTTTTCTAAAGTCCAACTACATTAAAAAACTCGGAGTTATATTGAAGAATATTTAAAATTTATTATCGGTTTTACAATTTTTAAATGTACATTTTCGCTTAATGTAAAATGTTTTCTAATATAACGCAATATTTTACTGATAGTGGGATTTAACGTGCGGTCATATATTTTTTTGATTTTCTGTTTGCTTGTAATGTGTACATTACATTGAATTATAAATAAAAGAAAAATATGCATATACATATCCTTATATATATAAAAATTCCCGTGTCACAAATGTTTGGTCGAAGTAATCTCTGAAACTACTCAACCGATCTTAATGAAATTTTCATACTATGTGTGATTTAGTCCAGCTTAAAAGATAGGATAGTTTTTATCTCGATTGATGACCTCAATATTTTTTAATTGCAAATTAAATGGTTCATTTGGATAAAAAGTTGTAATTAATTAGAATGAAATTTGCGCACCAGGGGTATTTTGGGCCAATAAATCGACCTGTCGAGGTATAATCCATGAAAAAATTCGGTTTCGCGAGTTTTAAATGAATTTTAATATTTTCAAAATGATACTAATCAGGGCTGATGGCGCGATTTTTCGACGACGATCTAATAGATAATTATTTCTGCTTTTAGTATTATTTTTTAATTTTCGAACGCCGTCGATTATTAGCTCTAGTAGTGTCTTTGTGTACCGGCCGGTGGCGTCAATACTGGTAGGGCAAAGCAATGAAACATATGGTCGGCAAAGCATGCGAGCGGGTAATTCCAGATACCTGGAAACAAACGAATAGGCGAAAAAAGGGCATTGGTCTTGGCTCTCAGCCGATCAGCGGGCGGTGACATAATGCCGGTTCGAAAATCATGCGCTACACATGCAGGAAAAATATATATATAACAAAAAACAAAAACATAGATGAATCGAAAATATTGTAACAAACAGTTCGTTTTTTTTTTATTTGTTTGTATTAATTTTATATTTAAAAAAGGAAAAAAAAAATGATTTTTAATAGCTATTAAACAAAAAAAGAAAAAGAAAATCGGTTAATAAACAAAGAAGGACTTTGCTTATTTATATGCAGATATTAAATGTTTTGTGTATTTATATATTTGTTTGTGAAAGTGAATTACTGAGAATATATTGTGCACATTTTAAAAACCTCCTATACCCTTATTACATTTTGTAGTGATTTAGTCGGAAATTTTTTCAAATTGGTTGGAAAACCAGCTGATAGGTAAAATTACAAGACGCCTTTTATTTGTTTTTATAACGAATAAACCCCGATAGAGATAAAGCTGACGACTCTACATACCTAAAATATAATTTTTCTAATAAAAAACGTATAGAAGTATATTCATAACAATCAACGTGTGCAGTCGTTGAAAAGATTTTCTAACCGTCCGGAAAGTGAATTCGAAGGACCTTTACATTTTTGTTGCGTTCAGTATTGAAAAGCAAAGTTGGAAAGAGGTTTTAAATTCATAAATTAGTTATAAAATATTTTGTATTTAGATAAGGTTTTGCTTTTTAAGTTTACCTATATAGTTGTATTTCCTTTTTTTATTTATTTTTCATTTTTTTTCTCCGTACGTGCTTACATCTAACATTTGTGAACTGTAGCAGACCACATTTACCGTCGTTAAATGGTCGCAACGCTAAACTAAATATATAATAAAAAGATGTAGGTGAACAATGTAGGCGAATAATTGTTTAGCGAGTACGGTGCAAACCGGTCTGCATTTCTCTAAACACGGTACACCCTAAATCGGGAAAAAGAAAAGAAAATAATAAATGACCCGACTTCACAAGTGCCGCGAGAACTATAAAAAAAATGAAACATTCATTCGTCTCGGCAATCAGGTAACGAAAAAAATTTGAGGAGCACGAAGAGATTGTTCCAACAATGCGACATTTATAACAACTAAAAGGTCTTTGATCAGAAAAATTAGCTACCGACAGAAAATCGAAAGATCGACCGCAAACATTACAATAAGTGCATCAACCATTTTGTGTATGTTTTTTCATGTTCCGAGTTATTCAGACCATTTTCCATTTTCATTTCGGTAAATGTGCTTCATTCGCCCGTTCGTTACTGCCATATTTTCCATGTGTGTTCGGTATATTCACAACTTTTGTTAATATTGTATGAAAATATTCACATTTTTGCGGTGAGCGACAATTTTATATTTCAGTCGTAAAAATATTGCGATTTATTATTTATCTTAGCAAGAAAATAAATTTAAAAATGTTGTAAAAAGGCTATATGCAAAAAGACGTCTATCACTTCGACTGCTAAATGCCCGTAAAAACAAAGAAATATATTCGTAAAAATCAACGTGTGCAGTCCTTGAAAACATTTTCCAACCATCTGGAAAGTGAATTCGAAGGCTCAATCCTGTGTGTTTTTAGATTAGTTTTTGACTGTATTGAATGGATTAGTATAATATTAATTCAATGTATTACAACAGAGCCACAGCAACGCGTGGTCGGGTCTGCTATCTACATATATTAAAAAAAGCCAGGTTAGTTACACCAATTATAACTCAAGAACGGCTGGATCGGTTTTTATGATTTTTGATTTGTTGGATTTCTCTCTGGCCCGAATAGCAGAATACGAAATTAAAAAAAAAAATTATAAAGAAAATTCATTTTTTTTTTTTATATTTTTGGCCCAAAAGGGGGGTTTAAATAATTTTTAACCGTAATTTTTGAATTTCATGAAAGGGCTGCGTGCTTTGTTTTATATTTTGAATTCCGCTTTTGAAGAGTTATCTGGAGATGAGTTATTAATTTTTTAAGGGTGATTTTTGAGGTCGTTCTAAATTCAATATTATATATTCTAGATGGTTTCTTGCCGCCCAGGGTATCCGCTCAGCTTAAAGTTGTAAATTGTCATGGATAGAAGTTTAATTGTAATTTATGATCCAATTCCGATTAATTGAATATTTTTATCGTTTCTGAATTATCTTATTAGGATTCCGTACATTATATGTGTACGAAATCCTAAAATGGGTATAAATTTACTTTAAGAAATTAAATTACTTTAGAATCACGTTTTTTCGTGTATAGTTCATCATCAGCTAACTGCACAGAGTACACACTTTATTAAAAAGTATATAAATTGAGTGCGTACTCTGTGTTGTTAGCTGAATGTTTTCAAAGTAATTTACCTTAATTTTTCAAAGTAAATTTATACTGATTTTTTTTATTAAGGGGAATCTTGCTGCCACGTGAATTACATTTATTTCAGTGTAATTAAAATACTTTTCATTTTGATTTTTGTACATTTATTGAACTTAATTCATTTTGAGTATCAATTGTTGATAAATTAACACAACATTTATTGGTTCTGGGGCGGTACGAAGTTCGCCGGATCTGCTAGTATATATATATATATATATGTGTGTGTATGTTAAATAAAAGTATAACGTGATGAGAGAGTGAGTGTGAAAATGTGTGAGAATCAATTTCTGGATGGTAGTTGAACCGATGTTGACTATTAGCATTGATGTATGCGTGCGTTGATTGGTCAACGAATACACGATTGGTACATCAGTTACGAGGAGGCAGATGCAATTCGAAAGAAAGAAAATCACGGTAAAATTTTGGAAAAAAGGAAGCCGCGTGACAGTTCCGTTCTCAATTGAGTCCCGTCTAATTCTTGTGGAATTTTTATCAAAATAGGTTAAGAATGGCAAAATCTGCAAAGAATAAGTAATAAGTGTCAAAAATGGTATTCGCTGAAAAAATGTTTGAAGGAAAACGACCCAAAAATATCTTAGTAACCAGATCGTTTTAAATTTTAAGTTCGATTACCCCGTCTCCTCCTCATATTTTTCAGAAACTATCAATTAGCCACCATCAGCGCCAGAGTGATACATGCAATTAATTTTATAAAATTTACTTTTTGTTTGTTTCAAAATTAATCTAAGTATACTACAACGGCATAAAAAAATAATTAATCTTTCACATCACTTTTATTGATTGTACATAATTTTTTCCATATCACTTCTATCATACGATCCTACAAAAGCACTCCAACAGTTTTTACACGTAACAAAATCGTCATACCCGTTTTATCCTATATCCAAAGTTCAAAACTAACCTTACTTTCCTCTGCTCTTCCTGTACCTTTTTATCAATCATATATAATTTTTATTTTTTTATTTTTTTGAGTCCGCCAAATGTCTTACCGTTTGTGAAATCCACAGTTGCCGCACACGTCAAGGATGCTGCCATGGAATAAGTTTCATTCCATTTTTATTCCATTGGAACTGGATCTTACCATTTGTACATATTTTATTCCACTGCATGATATACAGTGTGTAAATATATTCACTACCACGAACATACACTACCTAAAACTTGTCCACTTTGTTCATCTGAGGATACATCCAACTTTCATCAATGAAACAGCATTTTTCTAATGTAATATTTTATCAGCCACATCCTATTCAAAGTCGGGTATAAAGTTTAATCGGAAGACAGAATTATTCGGTGAGTCAATATGAGTTACTTGTTAAATGATTATATTTTCTTCATCTGTGTTCTTCTTATTATATGAATTTGCGATTATGCTAAAAGTTAATTTTTCTTGTTTTTTAGTAAAATAAAAACTATATCATCTTGAATAATATTACGAGCAGTTCGAATTCCGTTAACGCTGCTGAGTTTATTCAGAATCCTTTTGGTAATACTGATAATAATGTTATAATGAATAATTTTCCAAATTTACTGAAACTACCTCCGCCTACACTGCCGAATCAGATGAGGAATGTTTATCACCAGCATCAACACTGTTCGCATATAAAGGTGATACAGTATTATTAATATTCAAATATGTTGCAGATTTTAGCTGTCGTGTAGTGCTTGATGGTGGATATACAGTAACTGAACGGGTGATGATTGATATGTCCAATGGTATATACACCCTGTAGGACATGCTCTGTATCAGAATTATTACATTTACAGTACAAACCGGCAAGCCATTTTGGGGACTGATGAAAATTCGCCAGGTTTAATATTTGGGATACAAATTTTGAAGGAAATTTTTGTACCATGTTTCATTTAAAATTTTTTTTTTTTATATTTTTAAATTATTAGCATTAAGAGGATGTATAATTATATGTGAAAATAAATGCTTAAAATATATGAAGTGCTAATAAGAAATGAATGATGATGATGGTTACAAATTTCGACATAAAATAACATAAAGTATGATAAAAAATGTATCTCAGTTATAATAGAACTGCAGTGCAATGCCAGTCAAAAATTTCCATTAACATTCAAGACGTTTTTATAAATAAGTCAAAAATTGGTTTTAAAACTAAAGTATGAAATAATTGATAATATATATATATATATATATATATATATATATTGTTAAGATTGCCGATTGGTGTATGTGTATGTGCATATGTGCATTTGTGGGAGCGTGTAGTAAAACGGATGTTTATAAAACATCTTTTAAAATTATATACTCCGCCAGTATTCATTTGTTTATTCCTTTCTTTTACTGCGCGTTTCCATGTTTTCATTTAATAAATCCAGTTGGCATTGTATGCATCTCATTCCTATATTCAATCTTTTCCCTATTTTTTTGTTTCTTTCCCAAATCTACTTGTTGTATAAAGCAAAATTCTTCTTGCATTATCCATCGTTTTCCATCATTTTCTCTCCTCTTAATTCTATTTAAACCAATTCTTTTTCTGTGTTTAAAAATTGAATTTAATAATTTAAATATTTTTCAATGGAACTCAGTTAGATCAATAAAATCATTATACATAATTATAAGGGATAAAATTTTCATTAATAAAATATAAAACATTTTTGTTCTCAATTGGGCACAGATTCATTTGTAAGTCCTGAAAAGCTAGGATAAGATAAATAAAATCATTTGTTCGTACTTTTTTAAGTATAACTGATCATTTTTTTATTTTTGGGGAATCCAAAAAGGTAGACTGAGAGGGTAAAACTGTTTAGAAATGATAAATTCAGTTATGTAGCAATAAATTAATTTAAAATATTACTTGAAATTACTAAACAACATATAGAAATTTACGCTTTCTTATACGAATTTTTGAGAAATTTGCTTACTATATAAAACGCCTATGCATTATATAAAATTATGAACTCCACATTTTTTGTGATATATGGAAAAAAACATTTTTTAATATTTAAATAAAATGTTTAGGCATTGTAAAATATCCTACGATTATGTATATTAAGGTGTACACAATGTAGAAACCTAAAAATATACATTTATCAATGTATGTAATGTTAATTTTAATTTTGTCAATGTGATCAATATAAAAGATATAATTAATTTATTATGAAATACAATTTTATAAATATTTTTTACACATTTTTAGACATAACTAAAATTAAAGCAACATAAAAATTTCTTTTTCGCATTGATTCTTTACAGAATATATTAACGGTATAAATCATTAAAAAAGTACTTGTACAAAAGTGATCGCGAACGTTTTATAAATGTTATAATCAAACTATAAAATTTGAAAGATTAAATGTTTATGACGTCATGAACAGATATGTTCATTGTTTGATCGTGTGACGTAATGGATAAAAAATATACTTCAGAAGTAGATTTTTGATTAGTGATTATAAAATGTTTCAACACATTATACATGGGCGCCAGCGGTGTAGCGTCGCTGTATTAACATGTGTTGAAGTTTTGTATCATTACGTGTTTACGAAGTGCGTTAACTGTTTAGTTAATTCAGTTTAGACTTTTTTGTTTTGTATTTTAGTTTTTAGGTTACACAGTGGGTTTATAAAATAATTACATTTTTGTGCGTAGACGCCATTGCTGTTGGGGTCACAGTATCGTTGCCATGTATATTTCAATTTTATATCGTTGTTTGTTTATAACTTACGGTAACTATTTAGTGAGTTAATTCGGCTTAGATTTGTTAGTTTCCGTATTCTGAATTTCGCTTTATCGGTTGGTTAATTTATGAAATGATTGAATTTATAATGTAATAGAATTTAATCACGATGAACATAAATCCTTGGAGGAAAAACAAAGAAATATTGGTAATTATAACGATCATTATTTACTTGTAATAATATTGCAAATAGTTAAATTATTGGTGTTTTTGTTTTTACTTCTATAAGTGTGAAATGCAGTGATAACGTTAAGGAGAACATAAATAGTTTATTTTATTGCTAATCGGTTAAAAGTGTAGTCATTTTTATAAATGAATATTTGTTAAATATCTTTAGGGTGACGATCCACCATACTTACCAGTTGGCACAGAAGTTAGCGCGAGATACAAAGGAGCATTTTGTGAAGCAAAAATAAAGAAAATAAATAAAAATGTTAGATGCAAAGTTAGTGTTTTAATTTTTTTATTTCGAAAATATTTGGAAGTAGTACGTCTATTATTTTTCTTATACATCACGCAATACTTATAAAAATTTTGTATTTTATAGGTGGAGTATAAAATTGGTGGGAAAGGTGTTGTTAGTGATGATCAGATTAAAGGAATTTTAATGGTGAGTTTTAATACGAAAATTTAAAATTTTACACAAGTCAAATTATTAAATCTCGAGCATTGTAACTTTATAGTGCAACTTTTTTTTTACTTCCGGATTTCAATTAGATTTTTTTAGTAATGTAGTTTTTAGTGAATTTGAATTTTTTCTACTTCACAACTTAATTTATATGTTGCATTAGGATTATAAAACATGTAATGCTTTTATATCAAATTAATATTTTTGTAAATATATATTGCTATGTTAAATAAGCATTGATACTTATTTCGTTGTGTCTTAAACATAAGGAATCGCAATAAAATTTTTTGTTTATTATCCTCCTGTGAATTCTGAAAATGTTTTAATAACTAAATAAAATGTACGGTTATTTTGAATTAATTTTATTTTTGTTAACATAAGAAATTAATGTATTTCGTATAAATTGAATGTTACTAATTTACATTTTTCACGCGATTTATTTTAGCAAACAATAAAATTTCTTTTTTTAGATTATGAAATCATCCAATTCTATTATTTTTTCATTTATATTTTGATTATCAAAATTAAAAAAATATCTAATATCTTTTATTGTTAGGTTAACTAATGGTTAAAATAATAAAAAAACAGCGAGCTATCGTAAAAATCATTTTAAAAATTACTTTTTTTTCCCTTCAAACTGTACGAAGTTATTTTAATAACAATTAATATATCAATTGTATCAATTTAAAATCTGCATCTTTAAAAAAGTTGTAGTATCAATATATTAAAAGGTTTGTTAATGTATCATTAAATATGAAATCTTTTTTAGTTAATTTGTTTATAGAAAGCTAATTCTAACGTCAGCACTTTCAAGTATAGCACAGCTGCAGTTGCAAATGAAAATAATTTATTTTAGTAATGAAAAATAAAGCATCTTAGAATGTCCCAGCTAAAAATAATACTGTATTTAAATAAAGTGAATACATATATACTATAAAAAAAATAATATATTAAATCATTTTTTATGTTTATAACATAATGAAGCGAATAGATACCGTCAGTACATATTATAATCATTTAATTTTTAATATAATAGAGTAAAAAAAAAAAAAAATAAAATAATGAAGAAAGCAGTACAGTAAAACAGTTGTTACCAAATTTTCACTTCTTGCATGTTACCAGTAAAAGTTAGTAAAATAAAATTATAATATTTTATAATATAACTAATATGACCAAAAAAAGATAAAGAAACAGCGATAATAATAATTTTTCAGTAACTGAAACGATTGTTTAAAATGAATTTATATATTTTTTTCGCGTTTTAATTAATATACTTTTTTATTTTGCTTATAAGTAAATGTGTTAGTCAATATTATTGTAATTACTATTAATTCTGATTTACTACTTTTCGAAAAAAAATATATCTATCGAGTTTTTGAAATTAAATATTTGGAAGTAATGTTTGATAGTAAATTATGTTTGGATCGTCACGTAATGTATTATTTTAATAAATTATGAAATCTATTTTTTTTTTGTTTTACTATTTAACATTATATTTCTCTTTCATTCAATTACACATACTTTATTTTGCGTTATACCAATTAGTACCGTTATACGAGGTTATTTTTTAGGATGAAGTAGCTCATTCTCACTTAAAATCTAGTGCAATTTTAGAGAAATCTTTATTCAATATTATTAATTTGAAAAAGGATGAATTATCGAGACACGTATTTATGAAATTAAATTTATGATACATGGTAAATTGACTATTATTTGTCAACAAAAGTAAAGAAAAATTGAACACATCATTCGGGGAAAGTTTATAATTAGGTCAGTGAACGATCATTATGCCTCAGTTTCACCTTTTTGTAATTCATATTCGAGACTACAGGTGAGATATGTGAGGTTTACTTATATAATCATATCCCGTTCTGGATAAATTTTTACTACAAAACTTTTTTAAACGACGCAGAAAGAATTGGTAAATTATTTATAAGAGAATGACTTTTTTTTTTTTTTTTTTTTTTTTTAAAAAAAAAAATTGTATATCAGTAACAGTATTATTACCACTACCATATATATTTATATTTTTTAATCGTTTTTCGGATCAACGATTTATTAACTTAGAGTGAGGTGTACGTATATGTGATTTGAACTAATTTAAATGTTTATTTACATTTAAAATATTTTAATGTTATTATGAATTTAGGTTAGGGTATAAGGTTAAAATTGCACGCTGGTATATTTCATTTTTTTTTAAAATTATTAAATTATTTGGTTTTATAACATTTGGAGCGATTTATGTTATAGAATATTTGGTGTAATTATTTTTTTTCCTTTTTTGAATTACATAGAGCATAACTGTTAAATTCATTTGTCAATAATTTTTTTAACATGTATATATTTTTGGGTTGGGATCAAGAATTTTTTTGCGTCATTATTAAGGATTTTCCTTGAACCTCTGAAATTGATTTTTTTTTAAAATTTGGATTAAATTTAAGTAATATAGCCCTTCGTGGACTAATCCGTGTATTGATTTTCACCGTTTTACCTATTCATCAAAAACAAACAAGAACCAAATCAGTATTCTGTCTGCATTTGTTATGTTTGATGTAATGTCGTGAGGCAGAAAGCCTATTGGATCGTAAATTAGCAGAATGTGAAGAGTTTAATTGGTTTTTATGAGATAATCCATTTAGTTCATCGACAACCAAAGAAGAGGAATTCGAAATTTTCAAGTCGCGTCAGAAACAAAAGAAAAAAGATAAATCTAAGTAAACGACTAATGAACGGTATTGCTGACGTCAATCTAAAAAGAAATAGAGGCTCAACTAGACAATTTCAGGTAAACTCGATATCGACATTGAAACTGAACTCGATCGAAACCGAAGGAATAAATAGACGATATGACTATCGATGTCTCGAAACCAAAATTTTCAGCAGCTCATATTGAATTTTTGAAACGGTTCTTTGAAAATCAGTTTGGTGTATTATGTTCTGCGTGTATTTGATTGTGGTTTCAACAAGATCTACAATCACTACCTCCAGAGGTGAAGAATTCTCTGATGAAGATTACGAAATTTATCGTATGTGGAACATGCTACAAAACTCTTCTCGGAGAACGCTTATCTTGGTTATCCAAATCTAATTGATTCTCATACTTTGACTACCCGCCGCATCTACGATTTTTAGACATTGTAAGCGAACGTCACATATTCCCACGAATTCCTTTTATGCAGATATTGAACTCATATCTAACAATGCCGAGCACATAAATGATATGATTCGTATTAAACAATATACGTTTTTAGAAAACTGTCTCGATATATTGCTTGGTATGAACAAAAGACTATCAAATTTGCTGTTCAACGAGCACGCCAAAAACTGATCATTTCTAAATATTTACTTAGGAAAATCATGTACATTTCAAAAAAAAAAACAAACTTTACACTATTTATAGTAATAACAATAAATAAATTGAAATCGAATGAAGTTGAAATTTTTATTAGATATATTGTTACTTCGAGTGATTGTTACAAATGTGTACAACATATTAATGTTTCAGGCGGGTGCCTCCGTAGAAGTGAGGCAGTCTGAGAAGAAAGAGAATACTGAAGCCACCATAGTTAAAATACAAGATATGAGTCAGTACACAGTCAGTAAGTATTTCAGTTTAATAAAGTAACAAGTAATGAAAACTTGCATGCATTTGGATTTTCTTTTTTGTTTGCTTACAAGTCAGTATCATTTCTGTCTTAAATATTTCGATTTTCCGCCGCCTTTGTTACTATTTTAAAGGATTGAAATCCGGTTTAATTTTATTTATTACGTAATTATAATATTTTTGTTTTATTTCTGGCCTCGATGTTCTAATTGTTCTAGTAATATCGATTTAAAGAGTTCATATATTTTGAAACGAATGTGGATATTAATTTGTCATTTTTGAGTGAGTTATTTTAAGTTTTTATTTTTGATATCAGGGTGACCAACTTACACTGAAAAAGCCGGGAAACGAGATAAGCCGGAAATTTTGCATTTCGGAAAAAAACCGGAGTATAAACCGGAGACTTTGTTGTAAAGCCGGAAAACAAAGTAAAAACAGCCAAACAATAGTTTTGATAAAAAAAAACCTTATCTAAAGCGAAAAATAAATGCATTTTTAATGTACTTTACTGAACAATAAATTACGAAGTTCGTTTTTATTTATATAAAATATGCTTAGCGATCAAATATTATCAGCAGTAAAAAAAATTTCATTCTTCTTTTATAATTTGCCTCTAATTTTTCGATTAAAAGACTTTTTCTACAGAGTGCGACAGCATAACTTCCGTTTTTAAAACGCGTCACTTTTTTTCTACTAAATTTTTTAAAGAAATAATAACAGAAAATCGAAATAACATTTTCTAGATCCCCCATTGGGGCAATATGTGTGCTTTTTCCCTCGTAGTTTTATTTTGATTTTTTGTTATTATTTCTTTTAAAAATCTAGTAGAAAAAAAGTGGCGCATTTTAAAAAAGGAAGTTATGCTGCCGCTCCCTGTATAACGACAGGTCCATTTTGATGATGCGTACAGTAAAATCCCCCTCAACCGGTCATCGGATGCTTATCTGGCCTATCTTTGGAACAAAGTTTTTCTTCTCTCTTTTCTCCTTCTTTCTCTTTCAGCCAATATTACGTACACAGTAGCTAGTACTTAGATGACTCATTGAACGAAAATAAAACTGGATAATGCGACGTTTTTTAATAGTGGGTGAGGGGTCCGAGTTCTCGAAATTCAATTCCACCTTGTTATCGAATTCATTTGTCTACGAATCGGTACAAGCGGGCACCTGTTCTTCGCTTATCGCTTTGTAGAACGTTTCTCCGCATTTTGTGGGGAAGAATTTCTTGAAAATTAGGGAAAGGCAAAGAGGAAGCTACAAGCTGTATTGAGCCTTTTTCTTTCAGTTTCGTTCTCGTCTTTACGCGGGTATCATTTATTGATTAAAAATGAGCGAGTCGGGAAAATCAAAACGTGTGATGGTCTCGTTTGAGGCACGGTTAAAAGTGTTAAAAAGACTTGACAACGGGGAATCGGTAAGAAAACTTTGTGCGGCGAAATGAACGCGGGGAAAAGTACCATCAACGATAGGCGACAAAATAGATGATCGATGGAAAAAATGTGTTCAAAAATCGAGTCCGAAAAAATATTTGCAGTTCCGTGCACTAATGAAAAACCAATTTTTATGACATCGTCGATGAAGCTCTAAGATTTTTTACAAACTTGAAGACTATGGAGAAAATGTGTAGATGTGGGGGGTTCGCAAAAAATAAGTCACGAAGGTACAAAAAAAGCTGCAGAAATTTTATTGCAATATGTGGAGCAGCAACAAGATTCACGCGCATTGAACGTGTTGAACATAAGGAAATGGAGAGACTTGGCTTTTAAAAACTTGTCAAAAAGGAAAAAACAGAAAAAAAGAACTGATTTTTCCAAACAATAATATATGTTTCACTCATGTCTAAGCATTCAGGTAATGCAGTTAAAGTTTTAAGTTTTCAAAGTTTATGTAGTCCAAGTTCATTTCGTATGTTCAATTTTTTTGTATTACTTTATGCAGGGATAATATATGTACAATAAAATGAGCTGCAATAACATCTTACATATATTGCTTGTTTATTCATGATACCCGATGAAATCTGTTGGTTCGTTTTGAAGGAAAATCAATTTTTCACAGAAACTTTGGATTAACACTGGTCAAACGTGGGACCGGCCAGGTCTCGGTCCCGATCAGACCGATTAAGAGGGGTTTTACTGTAATATTTATCTTTAGTATCAGTACATGTTAATTAACGAAACGTATAAAAAATGTTTTATGCATTTAAGTTTATTGAGAGCGTTGATCTTGTAAGTTGTCGTCATATCTTTACGTTTTGAAACTTTTCAATTTGAAAAAAAGGAAAGTTGTAAAGTAACGCATATTGTTCTTAATAACGTTCTGATAAGCACATCTGTATTCTACAAGTTGACCACTGCTTAAATTTTATAATAATCGATTTTGTGCTTTTCGAGATTCGTAACAAGTTGTCATAGAAGGCCCTCTATTTAAACGTGTTATTAAGAAATTTTCGAATTATTTTTCAGCTAAATTTTAGCAAGAAATGACTACCAAATCAGATTTTTATAACTCCTCTTCCTATTTGGAACCTGAAAAGGGAAATTTTTATCTTTTCTTATCAAGTGACAATACTCCTGTAACTGGTTTTAATGTATATTTTGTCAGGCCAGATTTTTTCTAAAACTTTCATTCGTGCTTTACGCAAGGCAATTTTTAGAATTCTTTCGCTTTTTTTTTTTTTTTTTTTTTTTGATGTAACTACTAATGGTGGTCACGATTGGCTGCCGAGTAATGATTACATTAATTTTTTTGTAAGGCTAATAATTACATTTTTCTTTTTAATATAGTTCTTTGATTTTTTTTTAAATCACTTATCGAATTTATTTCTCCGATTTTAACCTGCCTATTGCTTAAATTGTAAAATAATATTGTTTTGTCAGTTTCGACAAACTAATTTATTACGGGTGAATTTTTTAATTATTTTGTTTTTCAAAAAATAACAATATTGTATATTGAAATATAGATTATTCCAGATTACATTTATAATATTTAATTTTAGTCACATAACATTTTTCACGAAGTTGATAATTTAGAATACAGGCGCAGATTGAATAAAATAGATGTGCAGAATTACTATTGCGTAATAATTAAATAGTAAATTTCACATAAAATATACTTAAATGTTTAGTGAAACCCGTTATGTTTCATATTTCATAGTTCCCTAATGAAACTATAAGTTCTGATGTCAGTGTTTATTAAATATTAATGAATACATTTCATTTCACAGTTACTTAATTATTTTGTTAAATTTATGAATATAAATGGGGTTTTTCAATAACTATGTCCGAACTTTGACAGCATATTGTTGTGGCGTATCAGGTGACAGCGCTGCCAATTTTCGACGCTTGTGTTCTGCCATAGTTACCACTTTACCATGGAGCACTACACCATTCAACAACGCGTCGAAAAATTTATTATAAAAATTTGTGTTCTGTTCGCAAAGAAAAAATCGTCTCCAGTGATGAAGCACATTTTTGGTTGAACAGCTTCGTGAACAAGCAAAATTGTCCCATTTGGGAAGAGAGTAATCCACAGCGGTATCAAGAGTCTCCATTGCATCTGGAGAAAATTACTGTTTGGTATGGATTTTGGTCAGGCGGCGTCAGTGGGCGCATCTTCCGGAACGAGAATGGCCAGACATTGGGCACAACTTCCGAAACGAGAATGGCCAGACATTGGGCACAACTTCCGAAACGAGAATGGCCAGACATTGGGCACAACTTCCGAAACGAGAATGGCCAGACATTGGGCACAACTTCCGAAACGAGAATGGCCAGACATTGGGCACAACTTCCGAAACGAGAATGGCCAGACATTGGGCACAACTTCCGAAATGAGAATGGCCAGACATTGGGCACAACTTCCGAAACGAGAATGGCTAGACATTGGGCACAACTTCCGAAACGAGAATGGCCAGACGGTGACTGTCAATGGCGAGCGATATCGGGCCATGATAACTGACTTTTTGTGGCCTCAATTAGAAGACATAGGCCTGGATGACATGTGATTCCAACAAGATGCCGCAACGTGTCACACGGCGGACGTTACGTTGGAATTGTTGCAAGAAAAGTTTCTAGAACGCGTTATTTCCAGAAGATGAGATGTGGAATGGCCGTCAAGATCGTGCGATCTAGCGCCCTTAGACTTTTTTTCTCTGGGGCTACGTTAAGTCGCTGGTTTATGCTAACAAACCAACAACAATTGTCCAACTGGAGAACAACATCATTCAAACCATTGGTAAGATCAATCTCGACTTATGCAACAGAGTCATAAAAAATTGGACCTCTCGGATTGAGTCTGTAAACGAAGCCGCGGGCGCCATTTGAATGATAAAATTTTTAAGATGGTATTGAATGTACTTTAATCCGTAATAAAGGTTTCCATCATATGTCATACACAACTATTTTTATTTAACTTTAAAGTTCAGACACGCTTAATGAAAAACCCTATACAAAAATAGATTTTAAGAACAATAATGAAATTAAATAATTGAAATATTGAAAAAAAGGTCAGTGTAAACATTGATAGCAAATTAATGAACAAATGTACATGCCATCATATTGAATAAGTTGTTTTTTGCCAATAGAATGTGGTAATATACAAACTAATATCGGTTTGTTTTCGAAAAATTCAAGTGATTATCGGAAGTTTTAGTCATTTGCTTTTTAAGAAATGGCAAAAATTCTATTTGTGATAATCCATACATTTCTTGTTGCATAGATATATTCTGACATTTTCTAATATTTAAAAGATCAGAATCAGATTGTTAAAAACTTATTTCAAAAATATATATATAAGTTTTTCCAGTTATGGTTTTTAATATATAATTTTTATCGCTTAAAAACGGATTTTTGTTCCCCATTTTTTTGTGGAATTTAGGATAATAGTAACTTCTTTATTTTATCCTCGATAATTAAAAAATGATAATTGCAGCATGTAAATTTTAATAAGACAAGTTTAATGTTGACATTTGAACTGAAAGCTACTATTTTACAGTGAAAATTATATCAATAAAAGTTGAAACATACGTAAATATTGAATAAAAGAAATAGTTCTTCCACAGTAGTCCTAAGTAAATTTGCGATTTAGACTCATATTTCTTGTTGCTCTAATAAAATCATCGAAAATTTCCGCTTTAAGTCTTTAAAATCTAACATTTTCTGAACTAATTTTGACTACTTCTTTATAATTTTAATTGGATAAGTTCTAAATTTTTTATTTTATTCTTTATGTTTTATTTTAACGAAGTAGTTATACTTCTAAATCCCAAACATGGGGATTCTTTCATTATATTTTCAATAACAGTTTCCATCCTAGGTTTTCTTCAAATTTTAAGTAAATAGTTCATAAAGTATATCGTTGATAATGCTACTTTTAAGGTGCATGTGTACACACATAGGTGCCTGTTAATTTAGACAAATGTGCATAATATTTATCAACAATTGAATGAACTAAGATGCACGAATAAATTTTATAATTTCAGTGTTCGATGACGGTGATATAGCAACATTGAGAAGAGCAGCTTTGTGTCTGAAAAGCGGACGTTATTTTTCAGACTGTGCAACCTTGGATCACCTGCCTTTAACGAATCCGGAGCGCTTTAGTTCACCGGTTCTAGCTGGTACTAGTCGATCAAGGAGGCGACAAAAGTAGATTTTGTTTTTTATTTAAAAATAATTTATATACTTTATTTGGGCGCTGCAAATACTAAATGTAATTTGGCGCCATTACATGAAATACGTTAACAGAAATTCGTTCACAGTTTTCTTTAGGCAAAAAATACTTAACTCTTGAAATGATAACTAATTTATTTTATTGGATTTTAGTTGTGAATTTCTGAAAAGGTTTTTTCCTAGTTATGTAATTGATATACACCATTTTAAACTATTCAAAGAAAAACAACTAAGATTATTTTCCTTTATCCAATCGGATGTATAAAGTAGTGCAAAAGCGCTGAGCGAGTTGTGTGGATGTAAACGGTGAATAATTCAATTATTTTTTTTAACTGAACACCTGCAAATATTAATTTTGTATTTATGAATGAAAGCAACTATTCGTCTTCTATTTTCAGTAAAACCACTTCCAAATTATTCAAACCTTAACGTTTCGAATAGCATTTCCCTATTCATCATCAGAGTAAAAAACAAAAACAAGAGTTGAATCGTTTTTTCTCTGATGATGAACAAAGAAATGCTGTTCGAAACGTTAGCTACGAATAATTTGGAAGTTGGTCGTGCCGAAGATAAACGAATGGTTAATACAAAAATCGCGGAAGTTTAAAATTATTTTTAAATAGCAACAGTGATGAAGCCTACATATGTGACCGCGCATAGAGAAAGGGACCTTCACTCAAATAATTATTACGAAATATTTTACCGAATGATTTCCCAATAAATAAAAACAGAAAACAAGCGAGAAGTTCCACAACTGAAATAATATTCGATATAATTGTTCTAAAAAAATGTGTAAACGACTGAAAATTAAATAATAACGTTATTAAAATTATGGAACGAGTTTACTCGATTTGAAAGTGTAACATGCGCACTAAACCGTTGCGGCGACTTCACCAATAGCTCGCTTTCCCAAGGTCAATTCGCGTCGCCTAACGTGAGAAATGCGCGGGAAGTGTGAATCTAATAACTACCTTTAAACAACCCTCCTGAAAAATTTTATTTTCTACGCTTAGGTCTCTTTCTCCATGCGCGGTCACATATATTTGTGTTTTTAATTCAACCATGTATAGGTAAATTGATTTTTTTGCATGCTTTGAATAACTGACTTTTGACAATTTATATATATATATATATATATATATATATATATATATGTGTGTGTGTGTGTGTGTGTGTGAATGTATTTAAAGCAAAAATTTGAAATTATCAAAAAATAAACGGTTTTTATTTGTTTGCTTAATAGCGACGAAAGTAGCGATGAAGAAGTGTATGAAGAGAAGAATAAAATCAAAGAAAAAGACATGGGTAAAGTTGTCTGTGTGGAATTGGCGGATAAGAAAAAAACTAAACGTAATTGGTTTCCTGGATTAATAGTTGCCCCGAATAGTCAAGATACTGTTAAGATTAATGCTGAACAAGAATATTTAGTTCGATCTTTTAAGGATGGTCGTTATTATACAGTTCCTAAGAAAGAAACTATCGAATTTACCAGACAGCTTGCGGTGAAAGTGGAAAATCCGACGCTAAAGGCAGCTGTTGAAAAGGCAATTGCATTTCTCGATAAAGATGAACTTCCTCCTCATTGGGATCGCGATATTTTATTTGGAAATATTGATTATAGTTTAGAAGATGATTCGAATTCGTCCGACGATGAACCAAGAGAAGATAAAGACCATTTCGTTGCGCAGCTGTACAAATTTATGGATGATCGTGGTACTCCGATCAATACAGAACCTGTAATATCGTCTAGAGATGTGGATATTTACAAATTATATAAGGTATTATTTACTCGTTCATGTTATTTTATGTTTTTAATTATTATTGTTTATTATTTAGTTAATCTAATTGCATTCTGAAAACATTTTTGTCTTCGGGAAATGGTGGTTAACGTAGCTCAGCCTAAATGAAAAAAATATATTCTTTAACAAAAAAAATTTGGGCTTAAATAGTTTTTGTTTAGCTTTATTTTACAAATGGGATAGAAATCTTTATAAACTACTTTTTCAATGATAAATTGGCTAAAAAATTTATTTTAGAGCATATTATTTATGTATACCTTTTATTATTGTTATTAAATTAGATTTATGTGCTGGTGCAGTAACTATGGCTAGAGGTACGGAAGGAGAAAGAGGATTAGATTAGGGAGTGGAGGACTGATTTATGAAGGAAAAGAATTAAATTGGACAGTGAAGAAGAGTTGTCTTTAAGGATGAGGGGAAGAGAAGAAATCAGGTTGAGGGATTTCTTTTCCAAGGAGTATGAAAAATATTCAGTGAGGATATGGTGAATGGTGAGGATGACATCGCATATGGTACATCGAGGAGCTTTAGTTTCATTCAGTAAATGTCCATGGGTGAGCCGTGTGTGACCCAATTGCGGAGTCTGGTGATAACTACATCATCCCTTCGATTTGGAAGAGAGATATTTCAAGGTGATACTGAAGACTTGATCGATAGAAGCTTATTCGTTTCTGATGTTTGCTGCCATTTCCTCTACCTTAGACCGAATTTTATATGAATTTTGAGATCGGTTGCTGGAACAGGAACGCTTGACACCGGTAGAGTTACAGCAGCCTCCTTTGCGGCCGTGCCTGCCAGTTCATTCTATCGAATACCGGCGTAGGCAAGAATCTACAGAAACATTACTGTCCAATCTGGTTTCAACGATAATAATTTGAGAACTTTTTTGGCTATTGGATGTTGATCGTGGCTGAACATGTTGGATAGGGCGTTGAGTACTGGAAAATATCTGAACACACTACGGACGATTGGCGGGAGTCAGATCTCACGAGAAAATCGACAACGAGCTAGACACCATATAGTTCGGCAGAAAGGATAGAAAGCGGTTCCGGAAGTGAAGCAGCCAGCAAACATCGAATTTAGACGCGTTGGTGTAGAAAAAAGACGAGCCGGAGGTTCGTGTCTGAATGTTTGCTCTATTTGTTCGATATTCTGAAAGTGAACATTGAGAGATCTTTTCCATCCCACGGTGGAATTAATGCATTCGAGGAGAACCTAAGTACCGATATATCTAGAACGTTTATCTTTGACAAGATGGTATTAAACATGTCCGAAAATGTTTGCTACTTTCTTGGAGAAGGCGGGGTCGATGATGAGACCAAACGTGGTGATAAAAAACCGGTAGCATTAGATTGTACTGCAAAGTTAACCAAGAGAAACCCGTGACGAGTATTTAAAGGCCATTCTGATGATTCAGCGTGTAAACTGTCAATCGGCGTAGTGCGAAATGCTCTGGTCGCGAAGCGGAGAGCTGAATTCTGGACGACGTTTCTAAGAGTTTAAGAGTAGAGGGGTTCGCTGTGGAATATAACGCAGCTTCGTATTCGCTTTTAGATCGGATAAAACAACGATAGATTCGTAATAGAGAAATTCGGTCAGCACCATAAAAGCTGTGAACCAGTTTTTTTAGAATGTTCATTTTCAGAATACAGATTTTTTTAATATGGTTTAAGTGAGGCTTCCAAGACAGCTTTTTATCTAAAAGCAAGCCAAGGTGTCGGACTGATGATTCGTTTGTAAGAGATGTGCCCTGAAGCTTGATGCACACTTCATGTTCATAATTGCGAATACGGCAGAAATGCATTGCGGAAGTTCTGCTACTTGAGAAACATAATCCATTTCCAGAGCACAAGTAACCAAGGATATAATACATTTCTTTGTCCACCACGGAACTAATTTACTATTTATTGTTTTAGGCGAAGGAGTAAATGACTGCGCTTTTTTTTATTAGAGAAGTGAAAGTATCAATGATGTTGTTTATATTCAATTCCATGTCGACTGATAGATCGGAGCAGTCAAAAGAGTATCTGTCCCAGTCCGTTTTCTTGTAATGTCAATGGGGCACAATGGGATATGCGGGATATGGCGAGTTAATCAATTTAACCAGCATAGGGGTGTTATCGCTCTGTCGGCTGGGTCTTTCCGAAGAAATACATGTAAATTACTAGATAATTGCGGAGAAGAGATGATTAAATCCAGAGATGACTATCTACGATGAGCAAAGCTGAAGTGAGTAGGTTCACTTGAGTTTAATAGGCATAGGTTGAGATTATCTGGTAGTTTTTCTATTAAACAGCTTTTACGGCGAGGATTGGAGAGTGAGCATTGAAGTCACCGATTAGAATTACAGGTCAATTGAGTGATTGTATGGTGTTGAGGAAGTGGGTTTTTTTTACGGTTTTATTAGAAGGCAGATGGGGGAACAGAGTGTAAAAGACTTTGAAGGCGGGCAGATACATGTTGAAGATCAGAATTGAGTTTGATCTGTTGAAAAGGAATATTTTTGCGAATTGCTAATAAAACGCTGTCACGAGAATGATAAAGTGTAGGGTGAGTAGAATGAATAAAATTATAGGATGGAAGGAGAGGTTTTTGTTCAGGTCTTAGGCGAGTCTCTTGGAGATAGATTATCGCTGGTTGATGAGTGGCAATGAGGAGCTTTAGCTGCGAGTATAAAAACCGTTGCAGTTCCAGTTGAGGATTAATATATCCATTTAAAATTATATATGATTTGTAAGAGCTTTAATAATTTTAGGACTTCTCTGGATTGTTATCTTTAGTGTTGCGCACATGTCATAGAAAAGAGAGAACTTAGATAAAGGGAGAACCATAACTTTATTAGTTTCAAAGTATGTAGGTTTGAAAATTGTTTTTAAACACAACTTAGATTCTTGGTCTGACGATGATTCTTCCTCAGGTATCGGCATTGGCGTCTCCTCTGGTGAGTTCTTAGTTTCCTCCTTTAGTTTTTTTTTTTTGTTTACGAGAAGTTATTTGCTGGTTGTTGGGCATTTTTGGGAGCAACATTTGTGAAACTAGACGAAGTTTGCAACAGTGGCCTTTTATTTAGTGTTGGATTAAAGTTTCACTGTTATCAAAATCTGGAGATGTTTTGTAATCATCTGCTTTACGAGCTGAAAAGTTGCATTTAAAGCAAATACGGTCGTCTACTGATAAGAAAATTTCTGAAACTTTTTTCATTAAAATTTAGGGTGAAAGATGACGGGATTTTCGTATCATCGTGTTTAGATGTTGTCCATAGGATTTATTCGAAGGAAAGATATTTGAAAGGCTGAAGTGGTTGTCAGGTAGTGTTGAAGTGTATCATTTGTTTATTCGATGGAGATACATTTGAAGGAGTAATTTTCGTTGTCGAAGATTTCAGTTTGCGTACTTTGAAGAAATGGTCGTCAATTTTGAAGCCGCCATGATTAGTTACGAAATGATGAACCAAATGAGCGCTTGATAAGAAAACAATAACACGGTTACCGTTAACCCCCGAGAAACGGCTATTATGTTTTTTATTTCATTGACAAGGTTTTTTAAAGCTGAGAGATCATCTAAGATTTCGTAGAATAAATTTTGGTTGAAGATGAGACCCATGTTATTGGTTTTATTCGCTTTTGTAATTTCCTATTTAACAGTATTGATTTGTAGTGTACCTGTTATGTAATCATGTTACATTTTTATATACAGCTTATAAGTAAAATACTTTTTTTTTTTGTGTTAATGAAGAAAGAAAAAAGTACGGTGTATTTAGACATTTAAATTGGGAAAAAAAATTAAAGAACCGCGTATTCAAAATTTAATAAAGGTCTCTATGACAATAAAATTAATTTTATAAGAGTAACCCGTTATCTGTGAATAAATTTGACTTGTATAATTTTAGTTATTTTTATATTTGATATTTGTACAGATAACTGAATGAAAAGAAATAAACTGTTTACAGGTCGTAAATAAACTAGGTGGTTATAATCGAGTTACGAATAGGAATCAATGGAAGTTTGTTGCTTCAAAGCTTGGTTTTAGTGCCAGTCATACCAATAGTGTTAAATTAACGTATAAGAGGTTTGAGACATTTATTTGTTTATTTTACTTATTTATTTTGTAAATAAAAATAGTGGACTGCTTAATTATGTCCGTCTGCTGTTTTAAGAAATTATAACGTATACATTTTTTAAATATTTACGCTTTATAAATATTACAAAGAAAGTTTATTCTGTGCGTCAGTGATCCGTAATTTATCTTACGGCAAAATGTATTTAATGCTTGCATGTCTGTAATTATTTTGTCGATGATGGTTAATTCTTGTCCATCTAAACAGAATTTTATTCTAATTTTTGGCTTTCAAATAATATGCGAAAAAAGTAGTTACTTTACACGGAGCTTAATAATGTGCGGTCGTGATGTAAAGCATAAAAATAAAATTTTCATGTCAACAAGTACTAATTATATTTTAGAATTTTTAAATTCATTTTTTCCTTTGAGGTTAATTTTAAACATCCTCCTTCGTTTACTGTTTATTCATTTTAGTTTTCTTAAACTCACCATTTTATATTTGAATTATATTTTGGCTAATTCCATTGTACTTTAGTATGATTGCAAAATTAATCATTTTAGTTGACATTACTGTTGGTACAGATTACCTAATATTTTCATTTGCCTTTCACGTTGATTGTTTCATGGAATATATAGTATATGTCGCATCGTGTATGATTAATGTAGCACACTATACGTAGAATTCTTTAAGTTGCTATCGCGTCTTCCTCCTTAAACGTGCGTAATCATTTTTTGCCGGTTTTAATTTGTAATTTCGAGCAATTAATATAATGCAGTATTTTAATGTCTTGTTCAAGTTTTAGAAATGTATTAAGTTTATTTCATATATTTTTTGTTTCGCTTATTTGTAAATAACAACACTTGTTTCCTTAAGACTTTTACTTTAATCAGGTACGCTGAATTTAATTTAATTATCTCCTCTCATTTTTCAGAATAAATTCAAAAAGTTACTTAATTTTTGAATTTTTGGCCTTATTTTTTCTTCTTTTTTTTGAAAAAAATTATTCCATTCGCAAGTTGTTGGTCACATTTGTATTTGGAATCTACTTTTTAATGTTCCTTTTTTTGTTTAAAACTTTCTTTCAATTTATGTCAAAATCAGTTAACGTTGCTAGACAATTTGTTTTTATTCTTGAGGTTTGTTTTCAGAGTTAGTGGTTCTACAATTTTATTTTTCGATATGTTTTGTTTTTTGTGATAAGCTAATAATGAAAGCGAATCGCAGCTAATTATTTTCGGAATGTCCCTTTCTCCTCCATATCGCTATATGTTATATAAATTATAGAAGCTATTACGACATATAGAACGAGAAAAAATGTATACATTAAACAAAAATTTTCAATTCTAAAAAAAGACGTGACTGGATCAATAGTAAAGGGGGAGAGTTTAAAAGACTGCTTCTTATTTGATAACTTGCTTGTGATATGTTACATTTTCAGAGGACTATCAGTCCTTGGGAAAGCGAAATTAGGATCAGATGGTAGGAAAAGACGGGGGGCCGGTAAAGATATGGTTAAAACAGAGAAGTAGATCCGTTTATAGATGATATATGAAGTAAAAATGAATGAAAGATTTTTTCTGATCCACCATTGCCCAAGACGGTTATTTAGAAGTTGTTATTAACTTCTGACATATTTTTGTAGAATATTAAATTTGTGACATTTATTTTTCGGCTCCTTTCTGCACCATGTTAAATTTTCGACACCATTATCGCGTTATGATGCATTCTCGATATATTCTATACTCATTACTTTTAATTCTTTTATAGTTAAATAAGTTTGTCTGAAATTTATGTAATTTACAGCTGTGGCTATGCAATGAGTTATCAAACTTAAACGTTTGTGTTCTTTGGTTAAGACAAAAAATTCATGTTTAAATTCTGTATTGTACAACCGTTTAGGCGTATATTTAAAATTGCTTGTTGTTTACATTTCGTGTCTGATTGGAGTTTTAAGGTATATAATTTAAATTATTCCTCGTTACCAATTAATTCCCTTTCATAAATTCACCGTAGCGGATCTTACTTGTAGTAGCATTCAAGTTTTTGTATGTTACCAACCATGATGCGTAATATTTTCTGCTTATATACGAGTATAAATTTTGCGGCATGAAAAGTTTGTAAAAAGTATCGTAGTAGATAAAAATGTTGGAACTGGAACTTTTTCTTTTTCTGTATTCGTAGTATTTTTCAGTTGCCTTTTCGTTATCTTTAGCACTAGAGAAATTGTATTTTTTTTCTAGATTTTTCGGGTGCGATCTATATTACCTAAATGTTGTCGGTAGGTTCACAAATGCTGTTATGAATATCTACTACGTTAAATTTATTTTAATGTTGTTAATAAATATTCTCGTGGTAGTTTCACAGTTAATTTTTCATTTCGAATCTAAACTGGTATTTGTATAATGTTACTTATTTAATTATATTTCACAGGCCACTTTTTATATATATTTTTTTAATTGCTGTATAAATTCATATTGTAGATGCGATGGTTATTGTGTATATTGGTGTGAAAATTTTCTTACAATAATTTTATATTTCTTTCTGTAAAATATGTATCGATATTAATATGTTCGAAATGTCTTGTTTTAAATTGAATGAATAAATATGCGAATAGGTTGTAACTGAAAGTTTTAACTTCAATTCGTGTTTATGTTTTCGTTTTAGTTTTAAATCTATATTAAGTTATCGATAATAGCTATTAAATTATTTCTGTTTTGAGAGAATTAAATCTATTTTTTATTAATTTCAGATATTTACATAGTTTCGAAGATTTTTATCGCAAATTAGGTTGTACCTTATTAAATAATCCGAAAAGTAATCGATTACCAAGCAGGTATTCCAGGCCGCTAATTCGAGATCGTGATAAATCATTAATCGCAACTGTAAGTATAATTGATTATCGTAGCTAAAGGAAATTTACTGCGCAATACGTTTCTAAAAAATATAATTTTACTATTTCATATGCAGAAAAAGAAATATAATTCTAACGAAATTATGATTTAGAAATGAGGAAATCGGTTTTAAATATTGATCTTTATTGATTATTTATATATGTGCATGAATGATGGTATTTATGAATGAGTTGTAAACTTGCCGATTAATTAGAATTTGATTAGAAATTTTCTCGAGTTGTTATTTAATTAGAATTTCGATTTATTTTAAAATAAAAATAATTAGTTAATTAATTTTTGATTATCAGGTATAATAATAATAATAATAATAATAATAATATAAGAATTATCCAAAAAAAAGTTAACAATTGTTAGAAACAGTTGTATTAAAATTAAATATAAACATACGAAAAAAAAATATTTTAATGATACACATGAAAATATATCTATCTTTTTTTTATTTTTTAAGGACAAAATTGTTGAAAAGGAACAAATTAAAGAAAAAGAAAAGGAATTGGTGGTTAGCGTACCGAATGGCAGTAAAAATAATAATGGTAAAACTAATGGTAAAAGTAATAGTTCTGAACGCTCCGTTACTGCATTAGTGAATGATTCCGAACCGAGAGTCAAATCAAAGTCAGAATCCAGTGATTCGGTAACAGTGGAATCGGATAAAAAGAAGGAAGCTTTAAAGTTACCGTCAAAAAAACCTAATTGCCCGACCATTGATCGAAACGATTTGCTAAATAAATTAGCGGATACCGGTGTAGTTACGAAGTCAGTTGAATTGGAAGCTAAATCGTCCGGAGGACAAAATTCATCATCCGGTAATAGTGGTATCGTTGGTACGATTAAAAAGCCGCTAAAAAGACTTCAAAAAGTGTTAAGCGACACCGATTTGATACTGAATAATAAATCGAGAAAAGCAGCTGCCTCATCATCTTCAGCGGAGGATGGTGGCTCCCCTAAGTCGATTCAACAGCAAAAAAAAACAAGTTTTAAAGAACGCTTGAAGGCGGTGGTTAATAAAATAAAGTCGAACGCAAAATTGAATGACAATGCTGTTTCTGAAGTTGCTGCTGCTGTCGTCACTGAAACTCCAAAATCTTCGAATAAGATTAATGAAAATGAAGAAAAAAAGTCATCAGTTTGCACGGAAAATACAACCAAAGTAAGTTATTTTGTGAGTATGTATTTCTAATTTGAACAGATACATTAGAAAGTTCTCAAACCTCTTTTTTGCTTATGATTTTTCTTAAAAGTAAGAAGAAAAAGAAGAAGAAAAAAGGTACAATTTGAGCTCACAAAAGTAATTTTCTGGGGAAATTGTTATCATTTAAAATTGTATAGGTAATATCAAATTATCTTGGAAAGTAGTGTCGAATCGATTTTGTTACGATTCGAATCAGTCATTTATCTGTTTATTTATACAATAGTTAATTAAATTTTCATCTATGTTATAATAAATGTAAAGTGTTGAGAGCGTTGAGACTCATAGTAATTTTTAAAAGTTTGTGGTTCACTATAAATTTTGTTTTATTTATCAAATATTTAATAATTCTTTTCTTATGTTTTTTTTTTTTTTTTTTTTTAAATCAGGAGATTAATTTTTATGCGAAACAAAAAATATATATAAGGTGTCCGTTAATGTTTTTGTAAAAATTGAATCCGTTCGACTCTTTGTTTAAATGCTTAACATTTAGACTGGATGGTGCTACTGTACTTTTTTACCTCCCGTGGGAACTGATTTATCACAACGTTTCTAAAACTAAATTTGTCTCATTTCCTTGTAATTAGTTGCGTGAGGACTAGGTTTACTTTTGATAAACTACTTTTTATATTATTTTTTTAAAAATTATTTAGTTTTTTTTTCGGATTTGTAAAATAAAATGATTCGATAAATAACGTATTATGAGCACATATTTTTGGTGTTATAATAATATGACATCGGGTGGAACCGATCAATGAAGTTGTTCAGACCATGACTTAAAAAATACTGTTATTCAAGTGGACTGCTGAGAGTAAAATTGGTTCGAAAACTGTGAACTGCATAAAAATTTCGGAAAACATAATTTTACTGTAAAAAAAAAACGAAATTTGAAGATGACTTTCCCCCTTAAAATATTTTAAAGAGTTTATTCTTTGTGCGTAAGATAATAAACACAAATCTGAATTATTAGTAGTTTTGACAAGGCGATAGCTCAGATTAGGAATCTAGTAAGAGCCGTGGAGTATAGTTTGCCAAATAAAAGAAAAATTAATCAACAAAAATTTTTTCCATTTATTTTTTAAATTATTACACTTGTTATAATATGTAGCCCACTGCGAATTTGTTACAATTGAAACTTGTTGAAAAATAACGCTGAATATAATTTAATGATAATGTGAATGGTAATGCTGGTCATAGAACTGAAATAATACGGAATTATGAGGGTTGTCCCAAAAGTAATGCAAACGTTCTTTAGCGGTTGTGGTAGGCAATGTGGACAGCTGATCGAAGCATCAGCGCGTAGATTGCAGTCCTAAGAACACGTTGGTATAATATGGTAGTGGAATTCGTTTAAAGGGAAAGTGCCAAAAATTCGAAAAAACAACCAGAACAGTTCGTCGGGTTGGATACCGCACTTCTTGTCAGCGGAACAAAAAGCAACACATTCGGAAATTTCGTGAGAATTGCTTGCTCGTTATGAAAATGAAGGTGAAACCTTTTTCGAACGCATCATCGTGATTGATGAAACCTGAACATGTGCCTTCGAGCCCGAAATGAAGCAGTTTCAGCGCGATGTTTGGAGGAGTCCAGGTTCGCCAAAAGCACAAAAAGTTCGTCGCCAACAGTCGAAAATAAAAGAAATGATGATCTTTGTCTACGTAAATTGGGTATAACTGCCACAGATCGAGATCCGAAGGGTACTAGTGTCACTGGAGCGTACTACAAAAACTTTCTTCAGAGTGTCTTGCGCCCAAAAATCGGTAAACTGTGTCCAGGAATGTTGCAAAGTGGCGTGCTGATTTTGCACGATAATGCACGTCCTAGCTTCTGTCCGGCGATCATCGAACTTCTTAAATCCGGCTTATAGCTCTGATCTGGTGGGCCCACCTGATTTCGATCTTCTCCCCAGGCTGAAGAAACCCCTTTTAGAGGGGTGCGTTCTCTGACACTGGAAGAGCTCTGAAGAGACGTGATCTAACAGATTCGGATGTTTCATGAGAATCGGACGTTGGATGGAATCCATTCGCGCCGTTGGTAAGCGTGCATTGATAACGGAAAGGATTATATTGAAGGTCTGTAATCACTTGTATCTTCTTCAATAAGTATTTTTCGAGTTACAATCAACTGCGCATTACTTTTGAGACAACTCTCGCATAATTGTGAAAAACAAAAAAAAAAAGAATTACCTTTTACAGTATTTTTTGATGTACGTATGTTCTTTACATATATATATATATATATATATCCTCAGAGGAAGCTTGGTTATGCTTTAATTTTACAAGAAAAGATAAAAAACACGAATACATTTGTAATCTGTACACAATATAATTGAAGTATAAATTATGCAGAAGAAAAAGAATTATATAATGTTCGTTCGTTTGAATTATAAAGAATGAATAACATGTTATTTGATGGAAAAATCTACGTGAAGAACAATTGCTGTATTATTTAGGTATTTTTAGCGACATTGTCGAAAACTCGCCTTATATAAATTTGAGTTTAAACGTTTTAGGATTAAACATTAAAAATCTCGATTAAAATTTTAATAGAATTTGTATTTAGCTCCAAACTAAAAAACGGTTATAATCAAAAATTTTATATTAATAAAAAGGCGAAAACCATATTATTGGTCAACATACTGGAATATCACATGCGAAAAAATTTTAAGACTAAATCAGAACTAAATTTTACAAAAATGTAAACTTGAGCATGGAACACAGTTTGGTTTTGGTACGAGGGATTTACTATTCTACATGAATGATTCGAGAGTTTTTAATAATTTTATTTATTTATTATAGCTAAATTAATTGATATTACTCCCGCAGATATAGAATTTGAAAAATAAGCCTAAAATAATAAGTAATCGTGGTGACCACGTCAATTGTAGTACCTAAAGTTTGACTAAGAGACACTCTAATATGATGTCAATACTTTTTTTTTAAATTTCCCTTAAGTTGATTTATTAGTATATTCAGTAAGTCAATAAGCTAGAGGGGGTATATCTCATCAATATTAGTGAAAATAAAATTTAAATTATTGCATTACATTTCAAGAAAACAAATACGGTAAAATAAAATAAAACGGCACTTTGAGACAAATTATAGATTATGTGTGAGTGTAATTTTTTTACATGTAATTATAGGGTGCGGCAGAATAAACGTTACAGCTTAGTAGCGCTGTAACTACTACACAAATACTCCAAACATACACGGGTGGAAAGAGCAAAGAATCCAATTTCAAATTATTTAGTTTTAAAAATAACATCAAAATCATATTTATTATTTTTTTGAATAGAATTTAACTTTTTTTTCGAAACTTTTGAACACTTCTCAACATATCTTTCAGCAATTTAATTTCGAATTACGGATTTTAAATCGTCGATGCTGTTGATCTTAGCGAAAAAAGTTTCTATTTCAAATGACCCCGCAGAAAGAAGTTACATGAATTTAAATTCAGGAAACATGATGGCTATAACACGAAACTATTTTGGGAAATTATTTTGTCTGCAGATATCTCTGAACATTTCTGTCGCGATATTGCGCTGTCTTGGTGAAAATAAATCTTATGAAATATTCTTTATCCCCGTTTTAAAGCTCGTTTTACAAAATTTGTTAACATTTTGATGTAACGAGCAAACTTTTTACAGTAACCGTTTTGCTTTCTTTTCCAAAAAATAAATAGATTCGATTACACTCCATCGGAACCTACACCCCACCAAACGGTAGGTTTTTGAGTTGTATCAAGATTTCTGGATAATTTGGGAATTTTAATTTCATCGATACCTCATATTTTGACGATTTACAAATCCGAAAAGATGAAAATGCACTTATATCAGTGTCATGAATAAATTATTTAAATTATCTGGAGAATTTTTAATTAACGTCATCATTTCTCGGCAAAACAATTTCCTGCTCTTAAGTTTTTCAGTTATCGGGTAATTTGAACTTTTACATGGATGAAAATGCATATCTGTTAAAATGCGCCTTACCGAACGATCAGAAATGTTTAACAAAAGAACATATTTTCGCGCAGATGTTTGAGGACTTCCACTGATAGCAGTCCGTACCTTCCCCGAATTCGTTTTGTTTTGTACGCTTCTCGGCCTACCTCTCGGTTTCGGATGTCTCAGAACCATCGTTTCAAACAAATTAATCCATCCGATGATGGAAGGGCGAGACAGAACGAAATCATCCTTTTTCAAACGAAAACGAGTTCTAATGGAGAGCTGAACCGGTAACATATGCACATGGGTTTTAACGCAGAACGTAAATCATTAGGTCATGATATAACATTTGCTACTAAAATGGTATTTTTCACTCTTTCGGCCGTGTATTTATTTTCATGTTTGGAATATTTGCATACAAGTTACAGTGCCGTTAAATTGTAACGTTTATTCTGCCGCATCCTGTAATAGGCCTTTTTTTCTTCTTACAATTAAACACTAAGTTTATTTCCGTTTTTTGATTAATATAAAGATTTTACGAAATAATCGAAAATTGTAAAAATTCCTTATTTTTTACATTGGGAGAAAAATGAAAAAATTTAAAATACCGAGAAAAGTCGCTGAAAAAAAAAACAAAAAAAACTGGCCAAAAATTAACATTCTGTTTATTTCTATTTTATTTCGATAATTCCGCTATCGTTTTTTCATCTACGTTGTTATCGAGCTGAAATTTAGTGATTAGATCGAGCTGAAAAAAAATTGTTCTGTTGTCTTTGTGTGTGCATGGCTCTTAGTGGACATTACTGCTCATTTTAGCACAAATTTTTAAGTACTAAGTTTATGTTCACAACAGATATAAGCCGATTTCATGGTTAAATTTATCGGGTATCATCGAGCTAAGAGTATGTAAAAATCCTACGTTTTCAGGCCAGTGTAATTACTAATGGTTTTTATATTAATTTTTCGTTCGGTTACTGTCAGTATTAATCAAGTCAGCTATTAGACTGTGATCGTAAATAACGTTTAATCGCGGTTAAATTTATGTTGAACATTTTTCTCGGAGGACCATGTGCGATCTAGTCGTTTTGAATGAATTTTTTTGTATCTTTTTTTAAATAAAAAATTCGATGGCCTCCTTTGGTTTTCGTTGTGATTCGTTATGTTTGCCGTTTTTTTTTTTTTCAATATTTTAAATCTTCACGCTTTGAAAAGAGATTAAGTGCACCCCATACTTTTTCTTACTCGGCGAAAGGTTCGATCGCGGTTGTGATACAAGTAACTTAAAGCATTACAACTTTCGAAAGAGTAATTGAAACTGTAAAACTGTTTCAAAAAAGCTCTAAATATGTTATAGCATTTCGAAATTTTAGTTATAATTTTATTAATTTTAAAAATAAGTAGAAACAATTGCTATTAAAGTTTGTTGTACATATTATTTTAAATTATTGTAAGTTAAACGTAAACAGACACTTATAAAATAATATATTTAAACATTGACGCTGACGCGTTTCGAAGCCGATAGCTTCATGATCACAGCACAATTGCTCTTGAAAACTGCTTTTCTGGAAATAAGTACTTTGTTTGAGGAATAATTAAATCTTAATGGAACTCTCTGAATTTGCAAGTGGTATTGGAGTTATATTAACTGGTAATTTATTGTGACTTAACGTCAAATATTTTTAATTGACGTTCTAGCCGCAGTAAATATTTATCTTCAATTTTACATCGGCGACTGATAAAACGTTTTAATTCATCTTGATGTAATGTAAAGAGTGCATCAAAAAGTTATATGTTGTTTACATTTTTATTTAATTTTCTGTTATGTGATTTTGTTTCTAGAACACTCCGCAGTTAAAATCGAAATCAAAAGACGACAATGTTTCCAAACTTCCTCCTAATGCTGCAGTTTCTAGTCCAAGTGTACCTGAAGATAATCAGAATTGCGTTAAATCCGATAATAAAGTTAACGTTGATTTATCGGCTACTAAATTGGAGCCAAAAGTTGATGAGAAACGAGTGTCATTCAAACGAAAAAAAGATGATGATGATAGGTACAAAATTTTTTGTTTTTTCCTAATTTAAATTAATCAGCATTTTTGTAAGATGCTTTTTTTCTCCCCATAAAATATATCAGGGAATTGTATATTTTGAAAAACACGTATAAATTATTAACGTTAATAATTAAAATATTAAAATTAAAAAGAAAGGCTCAAAAACAAATACATAAACATAGAAGTTTGAACCTTTCGCGTATTTAAAATATCTGACTAGTTTTTTCTAAGTTAACCGTTGTTGTTTAGATTGATTTTTTTTTTTTTTTTTTGTTCTGACTTATAAACTCAAAATCAAGTGGCCGCATCCTTCTTTATTAACTTCGAAACAAGTTACATTCATAAATGTTCAGTAAAATAATATAAAAACAATAACGTAACGCAAACGAAAATTTTATTTAAATAAATGTAAGAAACCCCGTTTTTGGAAGGGAATAAGTGAGGAATTTTGCAAACCGGGAATAAGTTGGGAATTTTTTCGTAAAACTGGGAAAAAAGAGTAAAAATAGGCGAAAAAAGATATTTTTAATAAGATAAAATCATTTGAAACGTTAAAAAGTGAATGCATTTTTTAATGTACTTTACTTGAAATAAAAATTACGAAGTTCTGTTTTATTCATATAAAATATGCTGCGGCGGCAAAATATTATCAATAATAACAAAAAAATTCCATTCTTTTTTTTGTACAATTCTAGTAATCAGGAAATCGAGAGGATTTGGACCGAGAAAACCCGGAATAAACCGGGAATTTCAAAAAATTACATTTGATTAGCCCCCTCTATGTCTATGATGTTGATATAAAGTTAATCGACTATCGTTTTTAAATATACAGAACTCTCTATAACAAAGTACCGCGAGTACCAAAAAAGATTATTATGTAGAAAGTTTGTCAGTTAGAAAAGGACAAATATGGAATTAATACGTTCCAGTAAAAACTTTAAGGAAACAAAATACAGTGGCTAACATGCATAAAAATTAAGGTTTTGTTAGAAAACACGAGTAGATGTAAAAACATTTTCTGCGAATCTTGGTAGAAAAAGCATTGCTTTTACTTTTCTACGCGTGAATGACTGCTTTTGCTATGCAATAAGTGTTGAAGGTTTTGCAAAAAAAAGTTCCTCATAGATTGCCGTCGGATGCTGAGTAATAATAGAATCAAATGACGCTACAATTAATTTCATTTCCAGTCTGGAGTCAAAATTATTTTTCTTTCGAATGAAATCTTACAAATTTATTTATTTATTTATTTATTTATTTATGAGTATACGTTTTTGTGTTATTATACAAAGTGTTAAGAATTCGAGATTCCAGGAATTATCACGAAAATTCTAAATAGATCCATACTATTTTAGTATTGTTTTTAATTGTAAATTGAAATTATAAAAAAATGATCTTGGTCTTGCGCAACATTCTTGCTTAATTCAAATGTTATATTTAAATTTTTTACTCTAATCTAGTTTTAAATGTTACTTTAAATACATTTAGTAAATGCGGTAAATATTATTTTTATTAAAAAATATATATTATTATATTAAATTATTTTCTTTGAAATTATACGTGCGCGAGTGTGTGTACGCGTGTGTATTAATGATTGTTATTCTTTTTCTCGCAAGGAAAGGGGTAATTGAATATTATAATATTGTATAATGAAAGTGATGATATATTTTATATACATATATAAAAAAAAAAAAACGATGTGCCCAAGCTGGAATGTATCTTATTCAGCGGACTATTTCATACCAGTATTAAATGGAAGTTACAGATGAAATTGAAGTGATAGGTAGCGTTATGACCAGGGTTCAAATAACGGTTTCGTGTAAATTGCAAATGGAAATTTTTAAATCGAGTTGTAATGAAGAAATGGAAATTTAAGATCAGAAAGTCTGAAGAATTCCGAATTTATCATGATTGCCAGTTACATTATTTTAATAGTATAAATCGTTTATTATAAATAGTGAGACATTTAATTTTTAATCTCATTCGTTTTAATTTTCTTCAAATGTGATCTATTGCAGGGTCTTTTTTCATATTACGGTTAAGTTTCCATTTTTTTATTTTTATTTTAATAGTTCCGATATACTGTTCTGGAAAGACAGAAAACAAGGTATATTATTGATTCTGAATTTTTATTATTGCGACGAAACAAAACGTTAATTTCTAGGAATGCCCCTCTAACGAGATCTAAAAAGTCAAATGGTTGTGTATATATATATATATATATACACATTTTAATCAATGAAATTGTATAATGATGATCTGTGGTCTCTTTATTTGAAGGAATTATTTTTTAAAGTTTAAGTTTTTATCTTTAAAGTAAATTCTAAATTAATACGGTAATCAATTTCTTTTATGTAAAACAAAAAAAATTAAAGCTGCAAACTTTATACTAAAGTTCCCGGACGGGCGTTATTTTAACGTGAATGCAATCAATAACTCTACCACCTGATAAAAAATATAGATGTTTTCCAGCCTTTAAATTCGTTATTTTTCATTTCTTCATAAGTCTTAGGCAGGTGTATTCACAGATCCGATATTTTATTAAGAAACGACAAACTCAAGTTTCTATTTCATAAATCTTTATGGTAAAAAATAAATTTACTGTAAAATAAATATAATTATACTAACGAATATATATTTTAATTAATTTAAATTTTCTTCATTAGTGATACTTTAAATTTTAAATTTATAGAATTTTACGACACGCGTTTGTTGTTACGCGCTTTATAATGGTCAAGAATCATTGGCTTAAATGTTTCTTATGAAGCCGTGTTTCATACGTCATCGAATATATAATACGAGTACTATATACTAATATTTTTAAATGCAGTAATTTCCAAGAAAAAAACATTCCATTTTTTATTAAATAAATGAAATTATTCAATGGTGGACACTAAAAACAATAATATACCTTGATAAGAATTGCAAGAAATTATCATCACAGAAATTATTTTTTGAAGAAAATTACGATTGCACGGTTTTCGTTAAATTTAATTCTAAAATTCGATGTTTTAATTTTCATCTTTTTACTTAAATGTCTGTTATTTTTAATTTTTCGTTTTTAGTTCGATGAACGTTATTGCGACAAATCGCATTATTCACGTTGGTGATAAATTAAAAGTTTATTATGGACCAACTCAAGACTCAAAAGTGACTTACGAGGCCAAGGTAAATTTTGAATTAATTAAATCACTTAATTTTTTCTATAAATTTAGTAACTGAATAATAAAAACAACGCTTTATCACCAAAATGTTTTTTTCAAGTACCTAACAATGTATATATATATCTATATTTATTTATTTATTTTTTAAAAATCATGGTAGGTAACGAAGATTAAGAAAACTAAAGATGATAAAGAATATTTAGTTCATTATACCGGCTGGAATACTCGTTACGATGAGTGGATAACGAGAAATCGAATTGCCGATAATTTAACTCGCATTTCAACCAGAGGTAGGAAAAAGGGCAGTTCTACAGTAAGTGTATTTTTTTCTTGCAAACTATGGTTCTTATGGTTTACTTTACACTTATGGAAAGTTCAGCTTCGTAAAATTTATTCTGTTTTTTGTAACGTAAATTCAACATTTATATCACAGTATTATCTTTAAAATTACAGTTTTATTATAAAATTGAATTATAAATTATCGTAATATGCATGCGAAAGGTATTCCGTTAAGTGGGCTTCTCAGAATATTGTCCGGTTTGTATTTGAATATTCATGTACAATTTCTTAAAAGGATACGATAAAATCAAATGACTTTGGATGTGCATTTCATCGGAAATTTTTTAACATTTTTACCTGGAACATTTAAATAGCACGAAATTGAGAATTTAAGACACCGAATTAGAAATTTACATTACTTTAGTTCTCGGTAAACCAGTTACATTTAAAAAAATGATGGTGCGATAAAAAATTTAAGAGTAATTTTGTGGAAACAAGTTGTTTTAATATATCTAATCTAATATCTTTAAACGAGCAATTCTTGTATATAAATTTCGCGTATCTCGGAAACGGCTCTAACGATTTGGATGAAATTTGCACACTGGAGGTATTTTGGGCCAATAAATCGATGGAAAAATTCGGTTTCGCGAATTTTAAATGGATTTTAATGTTTTCAGTAGTAATTTTTAATAAGAACAGTTCATTTTTTATTTTTTTTGTATTAATTTTATATTTAAATAAGAAAAAAAAAACTGTTTTTTAATAGCTACTGAACAAAAAAAGAAAAAGAAAATTGGTTAATAAACGAAGGAGAAAAAGGTACTGAACTGTTTTGTCTTTGCCTATTTATATAGAGATATTAAATGTTTTGCGTATTTATGTATTTTTGTTTGTGAAAGTGAATTACTGAGAATATGTTGTGCACATTTTAAAAACCCCCTTATGTGCAGTAGTATACTCTTAGTACATTTTGCAGTGATTTAGTCGGAAATTTTTTCCAATTGTTTGGAAAACAACTGATCGCAGGTAAAATTATAAGACTCATTTTATTCGTTTTTATAACGAATAAACCCCGATAGAGATAAAGCTGACGTTCCTACAAACCTAAAATATGATTTTTCTAATAAAAAACGTATAGAAATATATTCATAAAAATCAACGTGTACAGTCATTGAAAACATTTTCCAACCATCTGGAAAGCGAATTCGAAGGACCTCTACATTTTTGTTGCGTTCAGTATTGATAAAGTTGTATGGGAGGAGGCTTTTAATTCATAAATGTGTCCATAAATTAGTTTCGGAAAAATTTTATGTTTTTGAATATGTATAAAATTAATAACTTTAAACGAGCAATTCTTGTATATAAATTTATTTCGCGTATCTCGGAAAGGCTCCAACGATTTGAATGATGATAGATAAACTGTAAAAAAGTACCTTTAATATAGAAAATTGTTTCTATTAAAATGTTAAACTAATTGCACTCATGATTTTTTAATTAAAATAACCAGTTTACATAATTGTAAGATCGAAAAATATTCACATTTAATCAGTATGTGATTCGTTAAAAAAAAAAAAACGAGCAAAGCTCGGTCTCCCAGGTCCTAAAACTCTCAGAATAACACCTGGGTTTCCCGTTGAGTCCGAGCTTGTTGTTTGTGTTTTGATGGTTCTATGCGGAGAAAACGAAAGATATATAAATTCCAATAACTACCGAAAATGTATTAAATGTATCAGTGGCGGATTTTAGTGTTTATTGACCTCGAACAAAGGCCTTATTTAATTAAGCTGTTACGTATTTGAAAGTATTAAAAAGTTTAGAGCAACTGTTCTCTATTTAATTTAACTTCCCGTAGAAAATACGGTATTTAAACAAATTTTTCATTTTTTGTTTTTTGTGCGGGTCCGTTGGATGATAAAATAGCCTTTTGCAGTTTGTTCATCAAACAGCAAAAAAATGTCTAGCTATTTGATTTTGTTAAAGTATATATTTATTACATATTGATCATAAAAGGGGTAAGGTTGTAAATTTTTCTTTTACGGTGCGTATTGAAAAATACACCGCGAAAGCGCAAAATTAACAAAAAATGTAGTTTTTATTTTTTTGACCGTATTCTACCGTTCCTAAAAATTTGGAAAAATTTATATATTTTCCAGATAAGAATATACATTACACATTTTTTTCCCGTAGCGACAACATTGAACAAATTTTTACGCGATGTTTTGAAATTTTTAAAATTCGGCACCAAAAATTCGCGTTTTTAATTTCGATGAAGTAAAAAAAAAAAAAACAAAAAAAACTGCAAATTGTTAAAACGACGCTGAGATATTTTAAAATTAAAAATCATTTAAATGAGCGTACACCAGCAGCCCCCCTATCGTATTAGGGGTCTAAAAATTTGAGGAAGGACCTCTTTTGTCAACTTCTGACTCTAGAAAACAAAAATAAAATTCACGTTGATCGCAAAAAGAATACGTTACAAAAAGAAATATTAACAAATTAATCATTTCAAGCACGTTAACTACCATTGATAATATTTAAAATGTTGATTGTAATATGAAAGCAAAATGAAGCTGCGAAGAAAGTAAAGATTATCCGTTAAAACGTTATCATTATAATTCGTTAAAAAAAAAATTAGTAATGTTAATTTTTAATGACATGCTAACTTTATCCGTACGTTTTTGCTTTTTAATTAATATTAGTTAAGCGATATTTATACGCCGAAGAAACTTAATATTTTATATTTCGATATGACTAAAACAACTATTATAAATTTTACCTAAACATAAATTATAGTTATTGTTTTAAATTTTTTCTAATAATTTCTATAAAGTACTGTAAGTTACTTTCTAATAAATTCGGTGCCATTTTGACTGTTATATATGATTCATTAATCACAAGTATGTTCATTTTTATACGAAATCTAAAATGCATAAAGGGAAATTTTTAAATTATGTACTATTGTATAAATATTGATTATATATATATATATGTAAAGTATTTTTCAATAACTGTTTAAATTAAGAGTAACAGTTGATAAACCAAAAATCGAATGTTACAGTATTAAAGTGAAAAATCGATTAAAATAGAATGTTTAATCTAGTTAATTTATTATTTATGTAATATTTAGTATATATTTTTTTCAAATCTGTCATGATTTAAAATTATTAAATATGTGTCTTGTTTGATTTTCGTAATTTTCTTTAATAATTACTAATTACGTCTTACCGTTATTTTCATAGGTTAGTTAAAATTAATTCGTGTACCATTTATTTTTAGTTTAAAAAAAATTAAAAACCACATAAAAAACGGGAAAAACAGATTTTAATTTAAATAAAAATCTTTTCAAGATGCATATCTTGAAACTTTTGAAAAATTTACATAACGAAAATTTCATTCTTTTAATTAAAACAGTCACAGATTTGATTGAAATATTCTTTTACGAACTTTGTTTTACGATGCGTTTTAAAAATGAAAACCTTACGTTCAGGTTTGAAAAATTTGCAAATATTGTATTTCGCTAGAAAATTTGATGACGAATGATTGTTAGCCTTTTTTTTTTAAATGTTAATATTTCTTAAAAATATTCCCGCAAAAGAAGTGTTTCTTATGTTATTTTTTCTTATTTGATTAGTTTTTCGGTTCATTTTTTTTTTACTGCTGTTATTTCATAAGCGTGTATTTCATTTAGGATAAAGTCGCTAGTCCAAGTGAAGGTAATCAAAGTGTTAAAACGACAGATTCATCTCGTATTAATGGGTCATCTTCGTCGTCAATGTCAACGTCGTCTTCATCGTCGAATGTAAGCGATAATAAAATTGCCGATCGTGCAACTCGATCGTCGCATCAAGGAGGACCGACGGCTTCTATTACGGCGAAGGAAAAGTGTTCATCGTTTAAAACGAATAACACTGAATCGAATGCCCGTTTACGATCTAAAATACGATCTGCACGTATCACAACAGGTAACTTTTACATGTTCACGCCGTATGTATCGATAAATTTTCGAACTGTCATTGAGAAAATTACGGTCTACATTCTTGGTACATCGTGCATTATGCTCACATTATTAAGTTTTTTTGGTTTATTGTCGTGTTGCGCGTTTCCTTAAAAGGTTAAAAGTACTTCTGAGGGGGGAGTAGCGTAAAACGATCGGGTGAATTAAAGTAATCTTCCTTTGAATTCGACAGAATCAAATGTAACGCGTTTTGTGCTGCATTATGAAAAAATGGTAAAATTTGAGCCTGCCTATAGACCGGAGGTTTTGTATAAAAGAATAAAGTAAGTCTCGCACAGTTTATTTAAAGTTGTCGAGCTTAGCTGAAAATAATTTACACGAGAATTGTGTAAAGCAGAAGCAAGAGTGTTACAGAAATTAAGAATAAGGAATTTCTTGAGGGGAGGGAAAGGAGAAATTTCAGAATCACTTAATTTATTTTTGTACTGCATTCTTGATATGAATTACTAAATCAAATTATAAAAACTTTAGTTTGTCTTGTTAGACCAACAGTTGAATAGATACGTATATGCCAAAGGTTTATGTAATTTTTTTTTTTTTTTTGCTTTTTTTCAACCTATATCGATCCATTGCTGGGAGTAGGCTTTCCCCAATATTTTCCATTCGTTCCGATTTTGAGCTTTCTATATCCAGTTCTTTCCTGCTACTCGAGTTACGTTACCCATTTTGTCCTCGGATGCTACGGCCTTTCTTTCTTATTGTCATAATTGGGAAGAGACAGTCTAATCCCCCATGCTGACCGGGGAAATTGGGGTATACATTTTACCGCCATTGCTAGGTTTGTTATTATTTAACAGTTTGTATTTGTCTTTTACTTATTATTATTATTCCGAGGGGCGTTCAATAAGTAACGTGACACGGCTTGTTTCGCAGCCGTTGTTTGGTGAAATTGTGTGAAATTTATGGGTGGGGGGGCAGAAGAGGAAAATACGAACAAAACGCCGTTTTACGCGTCCTGATCTGATCGGTAGAACTTCTGTACGCACGTGTGAAACATGTCGGCGAATGTTTGCAAGCCGGTGAGTTACGAGACACGCCTGGTCACCAAATTTCTGACATCAGATGGGAAGTTGTAGGTGCAAAAATTGATCGCAGACTGTGCATAACATACGATGCAAATAGCATTATGACGTGTAAGTGTGTCTCAGAGTCAAAGGAAGCGAGTAGGGCATGAATAATGAAAGGTCAACCAGGTCCGCCAAAAGCCAAAACTGAATGGTTTGCCGGAAGGTTTTCGCAACCATCTTGTGGAACCGGCACGGATTCCTACTGTTGCAATTTCGTATATGGAAGGATGCGTTAACGGAGTACACTTACCGTGACATTATTATTATTATTATTATTGTCATTGCATATTTTATAGTTTTCATAGATTTACACTGTATTTATCTCCTTTAACTTATTTCATTTAATATTTCTAGTGTAAAAAGTACTATTAAGTGCGGTCATTGTCTTCAACGTCCTCGGCTGTCTTTGAACTTTTTGTGCCATTACACGTGACATGTATTTTTCTTTATAGGCCTCTTGAATCACTTATAAAAAGTCTCTGTAGTGGTTTTGGTCAGTTTCACACAGAACTTTATCGAATAACGATGCATTTTCGATTATCTGAGTTTTCGGCGGGGGTCACTGACACACACTCACACCACTAGCTATCTGCTCACTCCGGTGTCTCGGAGGCAACTGCCGCTGCTATGATCAGTTAGCTGACATCCTCCACTACTTCACCTTGTCGATGGAACTGGTCTGCGCGCCTTCCCCTACTCAGGAAAAAATACTTTGTGAACGCACCCTGTATAAATAAAATTTCGAAACATTTTGGTAAAATAATTTGATTTAATATCGCACATGCGTACGATAGCGTAAAGAAGAAAAATAGGTTACCTTATGCAGGCGTAATTCATTATTGTGAAAGTTAGTATAGATTAAATAAATATTCTGTTTGATAAGTCAAATTCAATTCAGATTTTTCTAGTATTTTTATTTTTTAAGCATTCGTAATGCGATTAAAAAAAAACAAAAAAAAAACCGTTCTGGCTGTTGTAGATGACGATGATAAAGAAGTCGGTAAAAGCGCAACTGAAGAAGGAAAGCATAAACGACGATTCGGCAATAAAGTACGAATGAATATTAAGGTTGCCGATAACCATAAACGTTCGATAAATAAAGGTATCAGCAGTTTGTACTCGATGTTGCGCGGTGGTAATCGTGCCGTCGTCAGAAAACCACAATTTCGGAAGACTCGCAAATATAACGATGTAAGTAGACTGGTGTTGAAAAACGGAAAATGTTGCGATTCGTGCATACACGATGTCAACGTATTCACGAAGAGAATAGTTCAGTTACCAACTAATTGTAAATCGGAGGATGATTTGGACAATAGTAACGGTGGCCTTTCAAAACAGCCGGCATCAAGCGACAACTCGACTACTGTTGGAAAACCGGTTGTTGTGGAAAAATGTAACGATCAAGTTTCTGTGGAAAAATCGTCAAAAGCTTTAGCGATCAGTGATAGTTATTTAATCGACAGTAAACGGAAAATCAGTTCACCGCTAAAGACACCGACTGCTGTGCAGGCGAGTTGCGGTAGTTCACCGATGAAAACTCCCATCCGAATGCCGGAATGGAAAACTAAATTGTCTTCGCCAGATGTAAAATCGGCTAACGTTAGTTCTCCTCACGGTAAACACAATTACGAATCATTGGGCAGTGTTAACTCGGACGTTAAATTTAAGAAAGATCGTGCTACTCTTTTATTAAACAGTTATTTAGGTAAGTTGTCATTAAGCAATAATAGCGGTTGTTAAATATATACGTTATTACGTTATTAAATTCGCTTAAAACCTAAAGATATAAAAAAATTTCACATGTTATTTTTTTAACTGTTTGTAGATTTTGTATTACTAGTAAATTAGTTAGTCATATAGTACATTTTTTGCCGTAAAAAAAAAAAAAGAAAGAAAAAAAAGTGAACGCGCTTGTAGTCTGTTTAGCGAAAGAAGTCCGTTCGTAAAACAATCGAAACGCGTTGACGTCACGAAATCACGGGTTTCAGTCCATCGCGTATCAGATATAATACCACGTGGTCCGTCTGGATAGAACAGGTCCGGAAAGAGAAAAAAAAACCGATGAACCTACAAAGATGAAACAAAAACAAGGTTACTGCTTCCGAAAAAGGAAGGATGACAGGAGAGGGTGGTAATATGATTTTTTTCGGTAATATCGAAATACTTGAGTGTCCATACGCACCCTGTTGCTAGAACACTACTTTGAAAAACACTTACGCTCGGTAACGAAACTCGAACGGACTTCTTCCGCTTGACAGACTATAGTTTTCCGCCCACGACAAATGTGAAACTTTATAGTAGGAATTGGAGAACAAGATTTGTGAAGCAGAATTATATAAATCAAAGATATATCACGGCATTTGATTTGGGCGATCCTCTGTCTAATTTAATTGCTTTCGAAACGGAAATTTATTATACGAGGGTCCTTCAATAAGTAAACAGACAAATCGCTTTAAAATTTTTAATTATTAATATACTTACAAGTTTTTTTTTTCACCTTTCGACGTAATCCCCCTCTACACGAATACACTTGTCCCACCGGTCTACGAGGCTTCGTACTCCGTTAACGAAGAATTCTTTAGGTTGAGTGCGGAACCACTTTAGGACATGCTTCTTGACTTCTTCGTTGTTTTCGAAAGCGTGTCCACGCAAAGAGTTCTTGAGCGGCCCAAACAAATGGAAATCTGACGGGGCTAAGTCAGGTCTATATGGGTGATGCGGGAGGACCTCCCACCCCATTTCCTCCAATATAGCTCGCGTTGACAGGGCGCTGTGGGGGGTGTCATTGTCCTGCTGAAGAATGACCCCTTTCGTGATGCATCCTGGCCATTTCCGCCGTATCGCCGGTCGAAGTTGGGTTTTGAGCACTTTTGACTACGACTTTGACAGTATCTCTATCTTCCAGATAATGACAAAGAACCGCGCCTTTCATATCCCAAAATACGGTCAAAGGCACTTTGTTTGCTGAGGGACGCCACTTGAATTTTTTAGTTGCAGGCGACTCCGGATGCTTTCGCACCATGCTTTGTTTTTTCGTTTCGAAGGACCCATGTCTCATTACCGGGGTGACTATACGTTCTAAAAAGGCCTTAATATTGAACCGATTTTTGAGCTCCTTGCAAATTCTTAGCCCATTTTTTTTGTGCACCGCGGATAACCTTTTTGGGAACCCACCTAGCGTAGGTTTTTGTTTTTTTTTGGAAATTGAGATGGTTGTGAATGATATTGTGGACGGTACCGGCACTCGCACCGGACTGGAGTGATCAATTTCCATTGTAACCCGCCTGTTGTCTAAAATCATCTCCTCAATGTTTTTTATGAGGATCGGCGATGTCACTTCAATTGGGTGTCCACTACGCGGTTCCGTCGCTGTATTTTTTCGGGGCCGTTTTTGAACTGATCTACCGACGAATAAAAACTCGCGCGCGATTCATACACGAACTCTACCGTATTGTTTGGTCATTCTCCGATAAATTTCGCTGGGTTTAACAACACCTTCGGACATCAAAAAACGAATAACACCGCGCTGTTCATAGTGTGTACTTTCTTGAAGTGGCGCCGGACAACTTTGTGAATCACTGGCGAATAACCGGCGACCCGTAACAGTAACACGCACTATTCGCAGTGCGTAGCCAACACTCCAACTAACAAAATGAGCTATCGTGGAAGTCGCTACCATCTTCAGTTCCCCCTCCAGAGCGATTTGTCTGTTTGCTTATTGAAGGACCCTCGTATGTTAAATCAAAAATACCGTGTGTCTGATAAAAACGGGTATATACATAAACATTTTATTTGTTCTTGCGTGATAAAGTTTACTCACGTTGCGTTCCGTTGTCCGCCGGAGAGGAGGTCGGTGAAATCGTCTAATTTATTTTATTTCGTTCATTCTCTTTGGCTTCATTTCGCATTCTGTCGTTATATAATTTCTGAATTTATCGCTAATTAAAATGAATACGGAATTCATTTGAAGGAGGAGGAGGAGGTTGCTATTAGTAAAAGTGTCACTAACACCTTGTCGCATACATAAACTGTTCGGCAATTATCTTCTCTGTTCTCGTTCAACCCATCTACTTCGAAAGACAATAATGCTGCACTAGAGAATATTAATTAGACACCGTTGACGCGTGGATATTTTCATTATCTCTGTAATACTGCAGCAAATTCCGTGGACGTACTTAATAGATCTAGCCTTATTACTGTCACTTTTCCCGAACGCCATGTTGGACAAATTGTTGCCATAATCGAAAATTTAAAGACAAAAAAAAGATATTATCTATCTTCATCCCATGGCCTGAAAGTTTCATAATAAAATCAGTGCTATTTCTTTTATCTCTCGCACCGACTTAATTAAATTTTATATCAACGGCGGCTGCTAATAAATTTTTGTTCTCCGAAAACATTCATAAAGAACCCAACTTTTTACGATAATTTATTCCTCAATCTCTTTTATTCCGATTTAGTATAGTTCGTGATGTTCCAGTCGATCTTATTGTTGAAGAACTTTATAATTTCATTCGATATTCCGATCTCTAATATTTACCGACTGCACAGACGTGTACAACTGATAATTACTAAAATTTCCATTCTCGTTGTTGTGACCAAATTTATGAGCTCTATTCTCCCATTCTTTATTCATTTTTAAGATTTCTACCGAGTTTGAAGCAATAATCCGTACATTTAAACTGTGTCATAACAATCTCCGTTTTGGCCACTTTAGCGCTTCGTACCACGGCAAAAGTACCTGTGTTTCCTGTGCGCTAGTAGTTACTCTTCCGCGGAATGTTCCATTTCTCGACAGAAAATGTTCCATCTGCTTGCGTTTGCGCCCACTGTGACGGTACCATTTGACCCTTCTTGTCAACTTTTTAAAGATCAAGCCGAGATTCACAAAATCACGAATCTTTAAAATATTTCTTACTCGGAGCCTAAATAATGAATAGAAATCAATAAATGACTGCTTTTTTCGAAACAAAAAATATTTTTATGAAGGTATAATAAATTATAAATGCGCAATTTATTAATCGCTTCTTTTCGCTATGGAAAATTAACTAAAATAAAAAAAAAAACAAAAAAAAAAGCATATTCAATCAAGTTATTAATTATGTTTACCTTTAAGCGGGTACGTATTATTTCTATTATTTTTATCATCATGTCTATATTAAACGGAAGTTTTGTCTGATAAATTTAATTAGTTCCACAGAGTTGTAATTATACGGGGTGAAATGATAACGACTCGGTTTAGAAACAGCGGGGCAAAATTGTTAAAGGTATTCTCGCATTAATTAAAATATTAAGTAAAAATACAAGTTTGAATATAAATTTTTTTCATAAGTTTTTACGTACTACAGTACAAAGCAAACAAATACCCCGCTATTAGATGAATAATCGTGTTAACATTTATATTTGTTAATTATAAGAAGTTGAAATCATTTCAGAGGTATATTTTTAATTATATCTCCTCAACATTGGTTTTTTTTTCTTCAAAATTTTGGCATTTTTAAGAATGGATAAAATCCAGTCAGTATACTGAAAATTTATTTATGTGAAATAATACGAACCTATATAAAAAGGACGATAGAATAAAATGTTTCAATATTGCAATAGTGTTTTGCAGTTGTGTGCCCTATCTATGAAATTAGCGTGTAATTAAGCGTAAATTAATTGCCGAAAATGTATAATAATTTGTTGTTTATATTGCTATACGCACGATGTCTTCTATATGATACGTAGACGGTATGTTGATTTCTTTTTCAGGCGCTGATCGAATTGAATGCACTATTACGAATAATAATAGTCCGATAAAAGAAGGCGGTACCGCTGGTAATCTTTCAGTAACACCCCGTAAACAAGATAGTAAGGATTTTGTGACCGCTATGACTGGTACTTCCGTCATTTCTAAAACACCCGGCGTGGCTACTTCTGATAAATCTTCGACAGACGATGTCGGACCGAAGTCACATCCGGTTAGAGATAATTTGAAAGACGACATATACGAATTTACTGAACCGGAGCCGTTGAAATTGATTAACGCGGAAAGTAAAAAATCTCCTAATAAACGATCTACCCCTGCTCTGTTAGCGCCATCGTCGTCATCGTCGCCGTTAAAAGTAATCGCCGAAGAAGGTGTATCTCGCGAATCAAACGCCTCAATTGCCAAAGTTACAACTGTTGTCAAAACCATTAACGATACTCCCGGCATCACTAAACTTATCATAAAGGATGAAAAAGGAGAGGATAAAATATTATCGACGTATCTGTTGAGCAGTTCTATTATTCCGAGCAGCAGTAACAAGTTGAACGAGAATATTTCGAAACAAACGAAAAGAACCGTTGTCCCTGCTGCTACTACAACGACTACTATTACCACTGCTACTAAAGGCGGGCCACTCGGTGCAGGTTCGACGGTGCAGCGTGAATCTTCGGCGGAACCGAAAGCAATAGCTGACGACAAATTCTTCGACCAACCGATGAGCAATGATGACGCGATTGTTACGGAAACGTCGACTATTATTAACGACGATCAGACCGAAACGAACAAATTACAGATGGCGGGCGCAAGTCAAGATCAACCGTTGAGCGATCAGGCCGATGATAAAACTATCCAATGCGACGAAGAAGTTGCAAATATACTACGGAAAGGGAATCTAACGTCAGAAACGAAATCTTCGTTATCCGATAAATCGGAAGAAAACGGGCGTTCTTCCGTTAAGACGATTATAAGTTTATCGTCGATCGGAAGTTTGTCGAGATGTTCTAGTTCGCGCTCTTGCGCCCAAGAAACCAACGTTTCGGTATCACCTACACCATCCTACATGTCGGGTTTGTCCGGTCTATCCGGTTATGCCTACTTATCCAATTGCCGCTATTCCCCAGTATCCTCCGAAGACGGCGATTGCAGCAGCGATAAACCTTTGTACATTTGTGAGAGTCCCACTTTCATGGAAAGCGAACAGAACAACACCCTGGATGGTGGTAGTCCAGAGACAAGTAAAGAAAATGTAATGAATAACGACACTGTCGGGGAAGTATCTGCCCTTGATGTCGATAATGAACAGCCAAGTACTGTTGCTGCTGTTATTACTGCAGATGGGCATAACGCGCAAACTCTTGACGATCGAGATACGAATGAAGTGTCAGCCGTTGCGGCGACAAATGAAAATAGTCCCGACAACAACAACGCTGTTGATTCTAGTGATGCAGTTATTCACAACTCGAGTAATATTGAAGAAGAATCCTTTGTAAAAATAAAGCATATTTTCGACGACGAACAATCGTTCGCTGTTACTAGTAGGCAAGATCTCGATGAGCCGGATACGAGCAATATGGAAGTGCCAGTTGCCGGAGTATGCGACAATGATTCTGAAAAAGGTACCGCTATCTCCGGTAGCATAGTTACAGATGACTCGAGTAATGTTGAAGCGGAATCATTTGTGAAAGTAAAACATATTTTGATTAATGCGCAGTCATCTTCTACTGCTGCAGACAGTATACAAGTTACCGATGATATAGATGTAAGCAGTGCAGAAGTTCCAGTTGCCGACATATATGAAAATGATTCTCGGACAACCGTTGCCGATTTCACTAATTTGGTTATCGATGACTCCAGTAATATTGAAGAAGAATCATTTGTAAGAAAAAAACATATTTTTATATTTGTATATTTGTAAGATTTTTTTTTACTTTTTTTTTTTTTTTTTTTGTTATTATTTTTACTATAATAAATCCGACGTGATATAAACCCGGAAAAAACAAAGATGTCGGCAATAAGAAAAGAAGGTGAGAAAAATAGGGAGAGAGGAAATTGAGAATAGTGGAAGTATTTAAATGTTTAGGTGTGAAATTGATGTTAATTAAATGAGACGGGAATAAGAACAACAAGAATTGTAACGAGAGTTTTAATAAACCGGTTAAGAATAAATTTCTGAAAAAACGACCGGTGAAAGTGTGAATAGTGTGAGAAAAAAGTTGGAACGGGTTGGATGTTTTGAAATACAAGTACGAAGAATAATAGCAGACAGGTGGAAGCAAAAATTATAGAATAAAAGAAGGACGTATTTATTATATAGATGAATTGGAAAATTAAAGAAAAAAGAAATATGTCTAAAATGAACTAGAAGAATGAACAAAAATAAAAGTACAGATATACGAGTATTTTTTTTTTTTTTTTTTTTGATGTTTTGGTCATTATTTACATTAGGATTATTGTTCCTATAGCGGGTTTTATGCGTACCATTCGGTAATGATAATTTTTTGGTTACTGAAGCGATGCATAACAAGATTAGATGACATTACGAAAAGCACATCAAAAAAGATTATAAAACGTGTTGACGCATTCAATGGAGATATGAATTGAGATATTATCGACTAAAGAGCGGGTAATAAGTGATCAAAGTTAGTGGAATCGATCTTTTATGAAGAGCATAAAATTTACAGCTCATTCATGGTTCCTTTCTCTTTACCTTACGCGTCGAGAATATGCTGTGTTAAATCGGTTGCGAGTTGGGCATACGGCGGTCTCACACAATTATATACTTGATGGTACCTCTCTCCCATCCGCTTGCCCTTTCTGTTCCGGCCCTTCTTACCCTTCGGTAGAACACCTACTGCTACAATGTACGGCGTTCGACCGCTCCGCTTTTGCCGGTATTCCTCTGTCAACTATACTGCCAAATGACCCAGCGTGCATACAAATGCTACTCGCTTTTCTTAGGACCAACAACTTAATAACTAAATTATGAAATAGCCTTTTTACCCTGGCCCATGTGCTGTAACAACCATTGTAGTTAAAAATGGTGCATGGGCGCCACCAGGGGAAAAAAAAAGTTAGTGGAAGAAACTAATTTGAACAGGAACACAAAACTATAACACGGCTTGTTAAAAAAATTAAATAGCTATACAAACTATTTTTTTTTTTTTTTTTTTTTTTTTTTTTTTTTAATTGGCAGAAAATACCATTGGAAGACAGGGGAAACGATAATTACTTATAGAGAACGCAGCATCGTGAAATCGTTATTAAAAAATAAAGTAGTTGCTGCTCTTGATGATGTGCAGTCAGAAGCTGAATTAGTTTGGGTAAAATTGAAAATCAACGGGTCTCTTTAATGTAAAAATGCCGCCTACATGTAGTTTTTACTTCTGAAGTGAAGCAAAAAATCTGCGTCAGACCCATAAAATAATAATCTCTTTATTTCGCTATTAAGTCCACGACCGTTTGATGTTGCTTAGAATCAAAATGAATTTGCGTTATAGATTATATTGTAAAAGAGAAAAAAAATAAGAGTTAGCAAATTCAGCCCAGCATATATTGTAAATAATTATAAAAATAAAAATTTAGTGTGGGCACGGTTTTTGCAGACTCGACTTCAGAAATTATGCGATATAATAGTGCAAATGGAGAGGAATTAATTAAAAAAATGCTGAGTTGTCGGTGTTTTTTCATATTTTTAGCGAAAGAAAAATTGGAAATGGCTAATTGTGGAATAGCTTACTTCGAGGAAGTGTACTGCCACCCATGTTGTTTTACATTTTTACATAAATAATCAATTTGTCAGTCTGAATACACGTATAGGAAAGCTGAATGCGTAGTATCGTGAAAATAGATCGAATCTTAGCCTATTAAAAGATGTAATTTCGTTGACTACGGAGCTTTTGATATTCGTGATAAAATAAACGTGTATAAATTAAATAATGGTTCAAAACTTTGCAAATAATAATAATCGGCTTTATTATGATCGTCTAAAGTTATTCGTAATCTTCTTGCTTATCTTAAGCGTTTTTTCATTGCACGCGGTTTTTCTAAGACTTAGATAGAGAGAGTATCAACCGAAATAAGCAATTCAATAAAACAATTACGATACAACCTTAAAATTCGGTTTATTGCATCTTACAATTCTCCTCAGGGACATATAAAAACAAAGTAAATTATGTGAAAATTGTGAATTAATTTTTTGAACTTTTTATATTCAAAAATTTAATAATTTAACATCGGAACAAACCTAATTTTTTAGTTTATATTAATTTCCTACTTTCGTATTAATAAGGATGCGCAATGTAAACAAGCAATTACCAACTCGAGCAACAAAATGTGTATAGCATACAACACTATTGCAATGCCGATACGATTGTTGTTACTCTGCAGATTTCTTCTACTTCTTCATTCTTTGCCAATGATATTCTCATCATCTACTGTTGCTCTTACCATCATCTCTATTCTGCTAATTATGAGCTTCTTGATAATTCACTGTTCATTCTGAAAAATGCTTTGCTTGTGATCTTCATCTTTCCACTTCTGTAGAACAAACTGCCTCTATGGTTTTTATTTCTCTCGTCGTTATAATCGTTCCTTAGTCAACCTTTCCGTGTGCTACCTTCCAATCCCCCTGGTCAGTTCCTTCTTTTATTCTTACTAGGACCTTTTACCTTTTCGTGATCGCATCAGCCAACTTTGTACTTCAGCTCTTAAAAAAATCAACTTGTTAAAAGTTCTCTCGCCCCGGAAATAGGACAAAGATCTGTGTATATTCTTCCCGTGTTTTATGTTACTGATCCCAAGTAAACTCGTGTCTTCGTCTTTGTGCCGGTGCTTTGAACTCCGCTTCGATTGCAGCCATTTTGGAACTTACTTTTATCCCTTATTTGTTCGAATACTTTATCTAGGTGAAATATTTCTGATTACATATTGCTAATTTGTATTTTCTTAATTCTTGCTTCTTGTATATTTTCAATAACTGGCATTTCTCGTCTCGAAAAACTTCAGTCCTTTCCCTGACCGCTTTCCGACCGATACCTTTTACTTCTTTTGTTCTGTTGTAGTCTAAATATCCTTGCTCGCAGTCTCTTCGAACTTATGCATTCTTTCGATGTATTTTTTCTTCCTTCTCTCATCGAATCTCTTTTCTCTTCCGTTGTTCACAACGAATTCAATTACGTTTTATCTATCCTCTCTCTTTCTTCCATATACTGTTTATAGCGTCGGGCCGCTTTTATGCTGCCGGTCTTCAATTTTTCTATAAGCCGAATCCATCGTTATCCTAATGTATAATCCTCTTTATATCTTCTACTAGTAATGTATCCAAGTTTCTCCTCCCTTACGATTCAAAAGGCATTTTACAAACGATATTTACTTCCTTTCTCATATTATTTTTTTACATTCGGTCCTTAATCTTTTATCTATTCGCTTCCTGTTCGGTTCTTACTGAGCTGCCATGGATTCTAAACCATTGTGGCATTACAGGTAATGAGTTAACTTCGGCTGCAATCAATGGTGTTTTCATAAGTTGTTGTCCCGTTCAAAGTCTTCTTCCTTTCTCTTTTTTTGTTCTCACCATGACTGTTGGTGTGATATTTATCCATCTTTTCTAATCATACCTCCTTTTATTTATCTATACAATCCTTTCGTCCTCTGTTGGATCAATAATTTTTGCAACATTAGCCGTCCAATTATTTCCTCATTAGTTCGCCATCGGTTTAATCATAGACCGTTTCCGGCTTCACTCTTCCATTTTTCTCTTATTCAGTCATTTCTTTGTTCTTTTGATTCTTCCGAACGCAAACTTCACTTGTGATGCGAACCACGTTTTGTTTGAACTTTATTTCCTCAAAATATACGATCCTATATTTCAATTTTCTTACTCCTTACAGCGTTCACTGTATTTCTTTCGATTATTCCTTTGTTAGCGTCTTCCATTTCCTTAATTTTTAATCTTTTTTCAGTATAATTTTCGAACCCTTTAGTTTTTTGAATTGGGTAAACATCTAACAATGACATGTTTGAAAAAAAAAAAGTATATATATATATATATATGTATGTGTAAATGTGCGGTAAGCAGAGAAAAGGGGCAGTTTCGCAAAACTGCTTAATTAGTGCGCTATCAAAAACTAATCCAAAATATTTTTACACATCTACATTACATATACCTTCTTTGCTTTTATTTTATTGATTTAGATTGTATGTCACGCTGCAGAATTTATTTCGCTTAAAAATAAAAGCCCAGCCGAAAATGAGAATTAATACGATGAAGTTTATCTCGGAATATTTTTTTTTTCCAGATTACCGAAGCAGTTGATAATGAAGTTCCGATTTTGTACAACACTAACGAAAATGTTCAAAATGTTACTTACGGTCCTGATAATGATGACAAATGCTTCACGAAAAACATTGATATTGATTGTAATAATGACGAAGAAGATGCTGTAGTTTGTCAGACTGATGACGATAAATATTTAGCTAAAATGCCGGTTTGTAGTAATAATGATGATAGTACGCGAGACAGCGTTGTTGCTTTAAACACTGATGACGGAGGCGACGATTGTTTGACTAAAATAACGGATGATGATAGTGTCGACGACACTACTGAAGAAAATATCTACTGTAAAACTGACGGTAAGCAGTGTTTAACCGAAACAACGCGTAATGCCGATACCGATGGTATAGAAAATAATGTCGTCGATAATATCGTTGACGATACTTCAAGGCAGCCGCAGCAAAAATCGGCAGAAAACGAAAAAACGAATGTTGAAAAGATCGAAAGTGAAGATACGTTGCTGTCGAAAATTAACGATTCTGCCGAAGAAAATGAAGAAGATGAAGTAGAAGAAGAAGAAGAAGAAGAAGAAGAAGAGGAATATGAAGAAGAAGAAAAAAATGAATCGATAGCGACAGATTCAAGGACGGACACTGTTGATTCAGCAGAAACCACTAACGGCGAGGAAGAAACGACCACCGATAACGAATTGTCAAGCAGCTCTGATTCTTTATCCACTAAACAGGAGGACGCAGCAGTATCGTGTGATACTTCGATGAATAAAGATTCGGATGAGGTTAAAGATAATGTCTCGTCTGCAGCTGACGACAGTAAGCGTAACGAAATTATCAAGAAAACGTTCGTTGCCGACGATCTGCTGTGCAAAGAGACTTTGCCGCGTAGTCCGCTGGGAGCAGCGGCAAACGAGAATCTGGAGAATGCCGATATTAAAATGAAAGAACGAGAATTGCGCGAAATGTTGACCGCTTCCGGTTCTTTCGATAATGAAAAGTCAGCGAGTTCTTTATCCAACGATGAGGCAGCAACCGCTGCTAAGCGGCCGATCACGATGTCCGATGTCTCCGATGCACTTTCCCAAATACGTGTTTTAAATAAAACACCGCCTCCTGGTACTTCCAAAGAATGTTGTTCATCCGCACAGTCTCCTAGCTGGTAATTTTTATTTTAACAATTTTAATTATTTAAACAAAAGGCGGAAAATTCTTAACATTTGCAATCTCTTTTCATACGCCTAATGAATTCACGGTGCATTTGGCGGACTGTATATTGAAATCAGTTTTGCATGGTTTGAGTAGTCGATGCAGTGACAGATTTTATTGAATTCCACGTGCTCGGTTTGGAATGGAGCGCTTGTTCAACACAACTGCGCCCGTCTTATCAAATATCAAAATTTACTTCTTTTGCTTTTTTTTTTTTTTTTTTTTGTGATGGATGGAAGAAATAAGCAGAATTTAACAATAACGTTAATGAAAAATGTTCCTTTTTAGCAGATTGTTAAAATTTTGTTAAGAACATTAGCCCTCCAGTGACTCCCAGTCGGTGAAAGTTGTTTGGAAAATATCTAAACCCCGGTGATTGATGATGACGAGTCAATGCCGAATTAACTATTAGGAGCGGATAATTATCACATAATTTTCCAGCGAAACAAGTGAAGTCTTAAAAAATTATTACGTTATTGTATACCACATTTGCAATGCCATAAATACTTTTATAACTAAAAAACAGATATATTTATTAAAAGTCGCGCGCTGAGATGTTCCGAAGTCGTCCCTACTTCATTTTTTGTAAGTGATTATACCCTCTGGAAAGTGGGATATAGGAACATATTGGCTTGTTATTTTTAACAAATATATTTGTTCCTTGCGTAATAAAATTATTTCCGAAATGTTTTATTTTATAAATTTCAACTTGTACTTCATAGCGTGTATGAAGCGTGCGAAAAAAGAGATTTAATACTCCAATGTTAACTTTAGGCTAGAATGATTCAATTGTAGGAAGGCAAATAACGTTTTACGGGGGGGGGGGCGGACGGTGCTGCTGCTCGAAAGAACATTTTAATTTTTTCGAGAATTACACAAAAAATTAATTGAATACAACAGAAGTACCTTATGAATTTGTTTTCAGTTTGTTTTGTTTTTTTTTTTTTTTAAATTAATCACGATTTTTTACAAAGCTAATACTGAACAAATTTTCTTATTTTAATTTTGGAAAACTAACTGTATGTTTTATTTGCAGTAATGCCTTTACGTCGATAAATATATATTTTAAGATTTATATTTTTGGCCCATTTGAATTTTTACATTAATGATCGGGGAATACTAGCTACAAATAGGTATAACAGTTGAAATAGAATTGAAGTGCCTATTTACCGCTGCTATTAAAATTGCACAGCGGTTTTATTTTATACTCGAATGTTTCAAATGTTGAAGCGGAAGTTTTTTCTGTGCTCACGGTTCAATTTATCTTAAATAATTTAAACGATTCAGATGAAATTGTCAAAGATGAACTTAAAATACGCGCAATATAATATTATATATTTTAATCTTTTTCAAATTTAGGCTATTCAAAAAAATAGTAATTATCGCTCTTTAATTTCGAATACTTTTAGTATCTCACTATCATTCACGTATATGATAACGTGCAGGGGAATTATTTTAAGATATTTAGAACATATAAAATTAGTTTCTAAAAAATAAAATGATCCATTTTCCGTCGTACACTTTATTATGTCTAGTTTATTTTAATTAATGACAACGTCATTTTTAGCTCTACTCCAACGACTTTTTCTGTTGAAAAAAATTTGCCCCAAAATGAGTACTGACAAAATGGATTGCCGTCCCGGCCAATATTTCGTAAAAAAAGATTTATATTTTTTTGACGTGCAGTCGAAAAGAATGACGCTAATTTTCCTCGTTCCGTACGAAGTATAGAAGTGATAGAGCTGGGAATTCAGGGATGCCCATGCGGGGGCAAGAGGTGGAGCCTCTTGCAAGGCATGAGTGGCCAAGTTTATACATACATACATACATACATACATACATATATACATATATACATATATACATACATACATACATATATATATATATATATATATATATATATATATATATATATATATATATACGAGGGTGGTTTGAAAAGTTCCGGGCCTCTCAATGAAAAAAACATATTTTTTTATGAAAACAGCGCTTTATTTCTCAACATAGTATCCGTTTAGGCTCACACATTGGTTCCATCGCTCGGAAAATTTATTCATACCGACCTTGTAGGTTTTTTTTAGGAAGGTCTCGAAAATATTCATCAGCACCGACGATCATCTCACTATCATTTGCAAATATTTTTCCTCCAGGCTATTTCTTCACATTGGGGAATAGATGATAGTCGCACGGTGCCAAATCTGGCGAATAGGGCGAATGCGGAAGTAATTCGAACTTTAATCCGTTGATTTTTGCCATCGCGATCACAGAGATATAAGCAGGCGCATTGTCATGATGGAAAAGGACTTTCTTCTTGGCCAAATGTGAATGTTTTATTCTTATTTCTTCGCTTAAACGTTGAAGCAGAGCCGCGTAATATGCTCCGTTTATTGTGTTACCCTTTTCAAGATAGTCGATGAAGATTATTCCGCGTGCATCCCAGAAAACCGTCGTCATGACTTTGTTGAAGGACAAAATCACCTTTGCTTTCTTCGGAGCCGTTTGACCTTTCTCAATTCATTGCCTAGACTGTTCTTTGGACTCTAGAGGATAGTGGCGAATCCAAATTTCATCAACAGTGATGAATCGATGCAAAAATTCGGCTGTATTGCGATTAAAATACTGAAAGTTTTGAACTGAGATGTCTTTTCGACGCTGATTTTTCTGAGGTGTGAGTAAATGCGGCACCCATCTTGCGCAAAACTTGTTCATGTCCAAAACTACGTGTAAAATATGGTACACTCATTCAGACGATATGCCGACACCTTCAGCCAACTCTTTAATTTTGATGCGCCGATTTTCCAGCACCATTCTGTGTATTTTTTTTTTTGACGATTTCTGGCTTAGCTGCTTCTGTCGGGCGTCCACTGCGTGATTCATCTTCTGTGATCGTACGACCCGTCTTAAATTCTGCAACCCAGCGTTTAACGGTGCTTTTTGAAGGAGAAGACTCCCCTTTAACATCGAGCTCAAATTGAATTTGTGTTGCATTTAAACCTTTTAAAAATATATATTTAATCACAGCTCGTATTTCGTTTTTTCCCATTTTTTACGTAACACACGAATTCTCTACTTGAAACTGTCATAAAACTGGTAATACGTTTTCAACCCAGCTGAAACTTGTTCAGTGACGCTGTGAAGGATGGAACTGCGCAACGCGCTCGATAAATTAACCCTAGCAGCGCTATTTCTTGGCGAGGCCCGGAACTTTTCAAACCACCCTCGTATAATATACTCATATATACATATACATGTATATACCAGCTGTTTACGGTTTTGCTCGTATATTAATGCCTATCAATCCGATACCTATTTTTTTTTTTTTTTTTTTTTTTTTTATTTGTACCATAATATCTCCCTGAAACCTCTGTTATAGTGATTCTTCAGTTGGACATGATTAAAACGAGAGCAAAATCCGTTCGATATATAGACAGGTAAACGCAGACGACTAAATTATTTAGTCATATTAATGCGATTTATTAAAAATTAGATAAAACAAAGGAAGTATATTTCCAAAAAAACGGCAATTAAACAATTGTGAAACTGAATATTTACAGTCTAATGAAAAGAGAACCTTACATTCAACTAAACATTCTCTCTCTTTCCTTGAAAACGTATCTATCATGGTCTAATATTCATCTGAAGATTTGTCTATTATAATGTAACGGAAATCGAGAATTTAGCTCAAGTGAAGATTTTTGTTCTTTGTAGCATTCATTAAACAGTTCTTCATTATTTTCATTATTTTTTACAAAATGCAATTTCGCCATGGTATAATATTGAAACAAATTTTTTTATATAAAAATAAAAAATTTTCAAATTTTACCTGTAAAATTATTGACATAATAATGAATTCATAAAATTTACTATTAAACTAATAAAGCCTTTTTTTTTTGTTTTTATTATTTACGTCAGAAAATAATATAATTTTTTTAAATTAAGAATTTTTATTTACCATAATACATTTTTAAATAACTTCTTTTTTTCAACGAATTCATTTTACTCCTTTCTTTCCCAATATCATTGTTAAAAAATCTCATTAGTTGGCTAAATTACACTAAGAAATTATAAATAAACCATTCCAACCTTCCCCAAGAATCATTCTATCTACGGTTGTCGAAATAAAATTGTTTCAGTAGTTTCTGACATAAACGCTATAAACGGACAGACACTAAAAATGACTCGATATATGTATATATATATAAATAAATAAATAAATAAATAAATATATATATCATATAAAGTTGCAAAGAAAAAAATCATAGAGCCCGTTCTAAAGTAGCTAGAGTTAATTTTTTTTTCAACCGACGTATTTTATTCGTGAGATCATAAGAAAATTATAAATCCCTCAACATTTTAAAATTAAAGGGCCCAAATTTTGGAAAATGTGAAAATCGAGTTTAAAAAAAAAAAATTTTAAATTCCACAGCTGGTTCTATATGATTTACGGTACTGATTTTTTTTTTAACCTGCATACTAAAGTCCCCAGAATGCAGGAAAAATATAAAATTCGAAAAATTTTGATATTAAGATACCAAAATTTGGGAATACACGCTTAAAACAGTAAAAAAAGGCCCACAGCTCTCTCCATGGTAGCTGGAGGCTCACTCTTTTTTTTAAAATGATTTTCTATCGCTCGAATATAGGAAAAATACGAGACGCTTCAAATTTTAAAATTAAAGGACCCAAATTTTGAAAAATAATTTAAGCATACGAATTCCGAAATGATTAGAGTGATGGTCAATAGTGACTTAATATATTATTGCTTGGATTCTAATAAAAAAAAACGAATGTCATCACTGCATTTAAAAAAATAAATATTGTTGATACCTTACTATAATAAGAATTAAATTTAACATATTCCGCTAACATATATTACTTTGCTAGCAGGTTTAAATTTTCAGATATTTTAATCTAAATTTCACTTTTTTGATTGACGTATTCGTGTACTTTTTTTTTTTTTTTTTTTTTTTTTTAAATAAATATATTTGAACGCTGCAGTCTTTATAAAAATTTAAAAAGTAAAATAATTTAAAGTCCGAAGAAACGGGCCGCGAAGCGGCCAGCGAAACCAGTCCCCTAATATATATATATATATATATATATAGCCGTTACCCACAGTTTTTCCCACTTACTAATATCTGTTTAAATGTTTAAGTTTTATGAATCAGAATTTCAATACTGTGTGCTATAAAACTTTCCTGCCACTTGATCTGTAAATTTATAACGATCTGCTGATAAAGTATCAAATGAATATGATTTCCGAAGGTCTCATTAATTTCATCACTGTAATGATGTTTTTTTTACTCGTTCCCTTCCATTTAATTTTTTTAACTGTCCGTCTATATTTATCCCTTCATTTTCTTGGGCTTTAAATGTAAATAATTTCTGTTATTTTTTTTTAAATTAACAAATTTATATAAACAAAAAGTTAAATGTTTACATATTTACTTATAACTGTCTTAAATATCATAAATGAAAAATTTAGTTAACGATTGTTTTGTCTTTTTTTATGTGGCTAGTAATTTAAACATTGTTAATCGGTATAATATTTACCGATTGCTGTGTAAATTGCAAAAAATTGGTTTTTGCTCACTTTTCAGTGAACTAATAATATTGTTTCTTTGTACAACAGTAATGTACGGCTTCCCTTTTATGATAGCACAATAAATCGTGGAATAAAACCTTTCTGAGGAAAATTCAAGTTAACTGCAAACAGTGCATTAATATCCGTTCAGTAATTTTCGAAATCAGCGCAGACAGACAAACATACACATTTTTCGACTTTAATTTAAGGTATACACGTTGTCCATGACTTCGTGTGTTAATGTCTATGGCAAAAATTAATAACAATTTTTTCATTTCATTTAGAATTTATATTTACTATAGGAACCATTTTATTTAATTTTTTTTTTTTTTTTTCATCTTCCTGATAAAAATCTTCACAGGTCACCTAAATTGCATCAAAAACATAAATTATGTACTACAAACCTTCCTCAAAAATCAACCTATGCACTACTGGTGGAAATAACGTATATATATATATATATATATAAAAATGATAGTAGTAATTTTTGAAAAATTTAATAGTTGCGAATTATTTTAATTTATATTTTGTTTTTATTTTTTATAGTAGCAGTACCGGCGCACCATCACCATTCATTACTCAGGCTCGTCCAAAGTATCATGAAAAAGAAGGTAAGTTTTTTAAGTATATTATATCTGTGAACTTCTTTAAAGTGATATTTACTTGTTCATTTCAACTTCCCCTTTGAAAAAAACAAAGTTTTCTTATTGATTTATATATTTTTTCTCAACTTAAATGTGTATGTCAAAAATCTTTTTAAATATGATTATGATGGGTTTTTTTTTTTGTTTTTTTTTGGCATAAAGTAAATTGTGTAAGACCACATTACACGATGCAAGCAAGTTTTATATAACATTATTTGATACCAGTTAGGCAACATTTTTTGTATAATTTAAATGTAGATTTGTGACCATGTTCAAAGTAAAAATTATTTATTTGGTTAAATTCATGTAATTTTTGATTTTTCGGCTATCGTCTATTATTATTTTATCAGCTTGTATATGAAAAAGCGACGCCCCCACAACCGGCGTTCGTATTTTCAAAAATTTGATCGGACTGACGGTGTAGGTATATACGAGGCTGGTAGTAATCGGCTGTAGTAGTTCACGTTTGCGGCAAGTGCAACACGTGCCGTTTTGTATCAGAGTTTAGAGAGAAATAGTATATAAATTTTGTACTTTCATTGAGACGGTTAATATTACTTGTTAAATTAGATATATCGGTGTTTTGTGGATACGAAGACAATTCTCGCAACGACGAGTTTTTAATTATTTAATTTGTTAATCGTTATTTAACATCACCAATGCTAGTCGAATCCGCCGTTTTTGTCAACTTTGAATTTTATTTTAGTCGTGATACGTGTTATTTTACCAAAAATAACTTTTCTTAATTTAGTCAAGTACCCAGATCTAATCTGGTTTATTTATGTTTTGTGTGATCCTCTTTTTTCTCTCCATAATATGTAGTCGTCGAGTCACAACATTTATAATTCGTACAATTCTTTTAGTCGCCGCATTTAAAATTGTAAAAATTTAATTAAAATGATCGGTAATTAAATTCAATTCCTTTTTCCGTTATCAAGCTGCTCCATCTCTCTCGCGTTGGTTTACTAGAAAATTTTCTTTTTCCCCCCTAATGCGTGCGTTTTAATCGTTTATTATTTTTTATTAATTTCCTTCGTAGAAAAGACAGAATTTCTCGTGAATTTAGATTTTTCGAGCCCCGAATTGTGGAAATTTAAAAATTTTTCTACGAGAAAACTTTGAAAATTAAAACAAACGGGACCGTATCAGCGGTTCAGGAGTACAGGGACGTCATGACGGTCAATATCATCAGTTATAACAATAATCGAAATAACACGATGAAAACTGATAATGTGTTTAATTAGCGTAAAATTTAATATACGATTTTGAGTTGAGTTAAAGTTAAAATTTGCATTTTTAATTTAAAAAATATGTTTATTTTTAAATGAAAAGGCGTAATACGATTCGGGAAGTTTCCTAAACGGAAATTATCGGAATTAAGTTTGGATCGAACAAAATACGACAGCGTGGTTCAAGCGAAATTAACAACTCCTGATGGTACTTTACAAAGTCAGAGTGAGGAATCGGCACGAAAAAGAATGAAAATGCACGGTATGCACGCGCAAATGTTCATTAATAAAATTTATTTATTTCTTGATTTAAATTTCCCATTGTTCGTCTAAATGTTTTGTCGGTGTGTTCATATTAGAGGCGATAAAAATGTTTTTTTTTATTCCTTAATAGGAAATGAAAAACCTGGAACTTCATTAGATACTAGTAATAATCCGTACATGCGCAGATTGCCGCCGTTGGTCAGTGCAAACACGTATTTTACAGAACTGGGTAAAGCAAGTTTTAAGCTTTTTAAACGTCGAGTGCCATTGTATTTAAATTAGTACTGGAAGTGTAATGAAAAACATTATAATAATGAACTGATCCGAAACACATCTAATCACATACATCGGAGATCAGACGTCTTTTCACACATAGGTCAAATTAAAATTACCGCAACGCTAGATGAATTTATATTTTTTTTTTTCTTCAGTTCTTAATGTGTACAAAGTGCATACGTAATAAAATTCTTAGATTTTATTATAGGCTTTATATATATATATATATATATATATATATATATATATATATATATCGATTTGTCTTTAAACGCAATTGTATGAAACAAAATTATAACAAAAGTAGATTATATTAAATTTAAAAAAAAAAAAAAACAAAGAAGAAAGAAGATAAATATGTAAGATAATTTTTAGTTTTTATCGGATTATTTTTTGATAGTTCCGTTTATTGTGTGGTGTTGTAAGAATGATACATTTTTATTTTAAATTTATGCTTTCTATATTTGCTTGCAACAAATTTTACTCAGGATATCATTTGCTTAGAATCTACGCGTGGAATCCATAATCTTTACATTTATTTTCATTCAAACTGGAATAAAATGATATTAAAGCTCTTTTTTTGAATTAATATTTCGTAGTGTGTTGTTAGTTTAACTTTAAGTTTTGTTTGTAAATTTTAGGGAATTTATTAAAATCAAATCTGAAACATATTAAAGTCGCTCTTTCTAGAAATGAAAAAAGTGGGGTTATCATAATTATTCGTTAACAATTTTGATGCATCAGTAAAAAAAAAAAAAAAAGGACATGATTATCGATGCATATTTTCTATCTGTTGTTTAACAGTGATTTTAATGAATTTTCTGTAGGTTGTCCAAAAAAATAATAAGACAGAAGTTATAATTCGGATGATAGATTTTTGTTTCTTTTTTTTTAAAAAAAAAAAACACGCTTTCTCGAGTGTAATAAAACGGCTTTCATAATTTTTATTCACTTTTCGACGTGAAATTTAGATTATCTTTAAAAGAACTTTACATTTCGCTTGCGTAGCTTTAACAATTTTATGACCTAATTAAAATTTACGTTCTTTAAGCTTCTCTTTTTGACCACTAGGAACAACTGAAAGTCGCTAAGGGCGTAAAATTGAACGATAAGAAACTGTTATGTTATTAAATAATAATCAATTACCTCTTTAACGTTCGGATATACATTATTATTATACAACGATATTTCTTCGGCTTTCTTGCTTTTATGGTTTTATTTATTTTTTTTAAAATTAATTAATTAAATTATCATTAACTTTAGTGTATTGATGTATTACAAAAAAAATTAACTGAAACTTTAACGTAATGTATATTTTCTATAAAGTAATCATTATATAACAAACGCCAATTTCCTTATGAAATAGTTAAAACTATAGATCAGCGGTTTTTAAAGTTGATAGCCTCCTTTTATTACGGTTACCTGATGTATGCTAATTTAAAGTTTCGAAGATAATGAATGAATATTTTCTTCAGATAATCCAAATTGATTTGAATATCATTGTTTAACAGCGAGTAAAATGTTAAAATAATTACTTTTTTTTTTATATTTCAGTCACAAAATTTAGAGGTTTAGCTATAAGAAATCCGGCTTCCCTTTACTTACATCTACAGTTGACTATATGTACCCGTTCCATTTAATAATTTTACTGTTTCTAGCTGTAATAGCACTGAATTTTACAGCATTTAGAATCGTTTTAGTCTGTAAATAAAGACGATTGAACAGAGATACTTTTTTTTTCAAAAGTTAAAAATTTTCTATCACACAAATTCTATTCATTAAGCCAAACTTGCAAATCTCAAAAAAATGTCTAACACTCGTTAATGTTTAATATTGCCTAGCACTGGTATATATTCTTTATCATTTTCTTCTTACTGCTTTTTTTTTCTCCCTTTCTTTTTAGACTTTTTACCCGCATAATTTATTCTTTTCGAACTTCGTCTTCTTAGTGTGTGTAAGTTGACAAAATTTTAGTGTAACCATAAATTAAATTACGTGGAGTACAGATATCACCGTTACTGCGAGGTAAGCAAGTAGTAATATCGATACGAATTAATTTATCTGTAGCAGCCTATTGCCGGTTAAAAGAGTAACATAAAATATAGTAAGATTATTTTTTGTACGTCTTTATTAATAAAGTACTAAATCTAAATCTAAATATATATATATATATATATATGTATACGTATAATGTTTTTGTGGATAGATACAATGTCAACGCCCGAGTTAAGATTGGCTTTTTTGGAAAAAACTTTACAAGAATTACGTACTATGTACTTGACGATAAAAAAGAAGTTGGGAGCAATCGATAAAAGAGCGAAGAAATTACGACGGAAACGGAAACGCAAGGAAAAACGTAAGTCGGCTCGCGATACCTAGAATACGCGTGGTGGGAGTCACATGTCGTTTTTCATTGCGACGTTATTGGGGACCACTGAAGCGCTATGTTACCTTTGTTGCGTTTGTCTTTATTGAAGAATAAGTTATAATCACATTCTCACATTCGAGTGTTGTCTTTTACTTTTTTTTCATTAACTTGTCAGATACGTGTTTTGTCTGCTCTTCTGAATAACTTAATTTTATAATTATATATTTTGTAAAATTGCTCGTTTATATTTAAAAGAAAATTACACTTTTTTTTTTTTATTATTTATTATTTCGCGTAATAAAATCAAAGTTGCAGCAGATACACAGCTATCATATTTTTCAACTTTATTTATTTCGAGTGTTTTTTTTTGTTTTTTTTTACACGCAAAGTTTATTACAATAGCAAAACACGGGGGAATACTTGAATATCACTAAACCGCGTTGGTCACCAGATTACGTTAAAGGACGGAGTTTGTTACTGCGCACATTAATCTTGTCTTCCATCGTGTATTCTAGTTATCGTGACTGCGCTGCTGATATAAGCTATCATCATAAATAATAGTAATATTAATGAAATAATACTTTATTCGCATTTTTATCTGACGGAAGATTTCGCTTGTTTTAAAATTATTTTTCAGAAAATTATTCAGATATATCGTTAATTTTGTTTAAATATTCGTACTTAATTATTCATGTAGATGTTCCTCGCTCTTAATTCGAATCTAGTTTAATCGTGATCCGTTTTAGTTTTTTGCTTTTAAATTCGGTAACGTAATTTCTGTCCATCCTTGTTCGCATTTTCTCTTTATCCTTATTTAATCGTGTATTCTCTTCGCCTGCATCATCCCCCCTTGCTGTACCGTAAATAATAGATGTATTTATATTATTACTAATTGAGAAGTGTGTGCAGTTTGAACGTAATATTTTCACGTATATATTATTTTGTTTGCGTACCCCGTTTAGGTCAGTTAGAGAAAGCTGCTAGAACTCAAAATAACGACGATGGAAATAGCGCTACTAACTACGGTGATAAGGGAACTTCGGCATCGTCCGGTGCGACTAGCGGCGGCGGCGTCAGTAGCGGCGGTGTTAATGCTAATAAAAAGAATAAACTGCGCAAGGGCGACGATAGTAAGCAAGTTGAGAATGATACCGATGATGCTGGTAATAGCGGTAATTATCGAAAAACGCCGGCGCACGCAACCGCGAAAGGATCATCGACCTCGTCTAATTCGGTCGGTAATAAAAACGATAAAAACACTAATTACGGGCACACTAGAAAACGAAAGTACAGCACTTCCGATGAGAAGAACGAAGAAAACGACGATGCGACTAACATCGCAAAATCGAAAAGTCGAAATAGTAGCCGGAAAACTAAGTCGTCCGGTGCTAGTACTAATTTGGACGGCAACAGTTCGACACCGGCAGATTCAACGGATGAGAAATTACCGTCGAACAGTATCAAATCGCGTACTACCACCAGTTGCGCTGAAAAGAAAGACTTCAACAAAACCAGCAGTGATGCAGAAATCGTTTCCGGGAGCAACGGTAAAATTAAAACGAAATCTGTCTCAAATGTGGAAGACAATTCGACGACTCTGTATGAAGTCAGCACGATTCCCGACAAAAGTAACCCAGCAGCAGCAGCAGCCGTGGCCGGTAAACTCGCTCAAAAAGATAGAGCAATGACGAGTGCCGATGACAATGCAGGTATAATTAAAAGCGGAGACTCTAACGCTAGTGCCGGCAACGGTAACAATAATGGCGACGGTAAACGTGAATATCACCGATCCGGTTACGAGAGTAAAGGTAAAGTGAAGAAAAAGAGTGCCAGTGACGATGATGGCGGTGGTGGTGGTGGTGGTGGTGGTGATACGGAGTCGACAGATGGTTCTGCAAATACTTCAGGCAACGTCGATAGTCATCGAAAGAAAATTTCCAGTAATAAAATTACTGTTAAGAGCGCGGCCAGCGCTAGTGGTGCTACATCCGGTCGCAGTACGTACAATTTCAGTGATTCCGTTAATTTACCTGGTCGTAGTAGTGGTGTTAAGTCAGTATAATCGATTTCGAAAGAAAGAGAGTAAAACCGTCTCTTTCCGGGGAAACTAGATAATGCGGCATCTATATCTTACACCGCTTTCGTATAGCGGATGCAAAAATAAAGTTCTTCGCGGTGCGTAAAATTGCTTTTATAGAAGTGTCCAACGTAACTGAAAAAAAAAAAAAAAAAAAAAAACAGCGCAAATTACTACATTTCCCTCAGGATGCAGCGAAGAATGCTCCGAGTCTGTGGAAGAACGATGAGACGATTAACAAGACGTAGCTCTGTGTAGCTTATCACCTCGGCTTCGAAAAAGTGGATGCATTACGCTAATCTGACGTCTTGAATAGAACACGAAAAATAGCTCGTGTCGGTGTTCACGAAATTCGTAAATTTGCAATGAAACAGCCGAAATAAGCTGTGGATTTACCGTAACCGAGTAAAAAACGCGTACTAGAAACGAAGCTGACGAGTCATTTTAAATGACTAGTAGTTAATTATTGTTGGATGTGTACTGAATTATTACGAAAAAGTAGATCTTTCAAAAATATGTTGGAAATTCCGAAGAAAAAAGCGAAAGAAAAAAAAGGAAAAAAAAAAGTATTATCGGTAGAAAATTTGATTTTTTATATAATAATAATAAATAAAAAAAAAAAAAAAAAATGATACTGTAAGCAGAGTTAATCGTGCTTAAGCGTGCGAAGCAATGGTGCAGCGTAAATTGTACGCATTTTTGTCGTCGAGTAATCGACTATAAAAAAAAACTTGACACTGTTTCCTTAAAACTGTCATACGTCGTTACATTCTCCCCCCTATACATTTTTACGCGTATTTATTGCTATTGCTATATTTATCTATTAATGAATTTTTTTTTTTCTTTCTTATATCGATTTGATCGATCAGATTTTAAAGGTAATAGTTGTTCGTAACTGAAAAATTGCATCAAATGTAATTCTAAAAAATCTAATTCGGCACGATTTTAAAAAATTTTATCTGGTACAACTCTAAAAATTTTAATATTCTAAAAAGTTGCGTACGATGTTATTTTTCATTTTCGCAAGAAGCACGAAAAATTCCTTAGCAGCTTTTTATTTTCGCGGCGCCCTTCGAATTTTAAAAAGTACGTTAATAAAACTCGGAAAGGTAAACGCGCGAATGCGATTGATCTCAATATACGAATTTTTTAAATTTGAGTTAATTTATGTACAGAGAAATATTGTTATTAGAACGGTAGTTCGCCAAAACAACTGTTCCCTATTAATGCATAGTATTCTAGCGTGTCCGCTACTCAAAAGCATTTTTGGTTTCTATTTTTTTTTAAGTATGTTCCGGATTGCGCAATACCTCTTTTTGTTTTTTATTTTATACGATCGTAAGAAGTATTATTATTATTATTATTATTATTATTATTATTATTATTATTATTTATTATTCAGTAAAGAAATTTCGCAAATTCCATGTGAGCCGAAAGCACTTATTAAATTCCTCGTGTTAGATTTCATTTTTTGCATTGATTCGGTTCAATGAAGTGTTTCTTTTATGTTTTTAGTGTGTACTATTTTGATTATTGTCCTTTGAATTTTCTTATGCTCTCTAGGAAATGCTTATTTTGAAAGATTTTTTAAATATTTACAATATTCGTAAAAAAACAATAGTTGAACTGTTGTGTTTTTTTGTTGTTTTTTTTATCATTATTATTTTTTGAAGGGAAGTTAGATTTCTGCTTTTAACTATTCCAGTTTTTAAAGTGAAATTTACTCATATTTTTAATGGCAGTTTTAACTTCAACTAAATTATAAATTTGATAATTTTTCAGAAATTTATGAATTAGAAAGATACCATTCTGTTTTAATTATATAGTCATGTTTGAGAAAATAATTTGATTCGGTTAAGGTTGAAATTTATGCTAATACGTCTTATTATTTTTGATTAATTTAGACTGGCATTTTCCCTAAAATCAATGTTTTTGTGAGTTGTTATTGCGAAGTTTTCAACGCATTTGTTTTAAAAGTTGTATTTTAATTCTTATGTATATATATATATACACATACATGAATTACACTTTATTTTATTTAGTATTTGCCCCATGGCTGTATTTGTCGAATTAAATTTCTACGGTCTGATTACTTTAAATAGAACAAAAATGACTGATTCAATTCAAACATGTTACTTCAGAGAAAATTTTCGCCGGAGAATACTTATTGCCGACGAAATTGTTAATAATTTATTGTTTTGTTGGTTTTTTTTTTTCGTTTTTTATTGGACTTTTCATTATTGACGTGAGCGTGATATTTCTTAAATTTGATTTAGACGGTCAGCTTAATATTATGTCTGTAATTATCTGTAATTATTGTGACCTTATATATTGTGTTTTATATTATTGATCCGATTATTATTATTATTGTTATTATTATTATTATTGTTAATATATATCCGCATGATACCTGTTATTTGTATATGTGAATTTATTGTAAATACTTACGATTTGATTTAAAAGTGTTTATTAAATATATGTTTTAATTATCTAGACACTAACTGTTTGTAAACTGGGCAAAAGTGGAAGATTTGGAGAAAAAAATGTTTAATTTGTGTAGGCGAACACGACACGTGTCGAGTTAAAAATTATCTGCTGGTTTAATTTATTATTCGTTAAATTTATAATACCATTTAATTGTGCGGATTTATGTACCTGTCTTGCGCTGGACACAGCACGTGTATATCTTCTTTTCATTCCATTTACACTATTGTAACTTAAAAAAGAATTATTGATCAAAATTTATATTATAATGCAGAAACGTTACTATTAATCATTATAATTTTTGCATTCCATTTTGCGGCGTTGCGTAATGAAGTAAACATATTGTGTCGCAATACGCCAACAAGAATTATTAGTCATTTTTGTATATACAGCTCTTTTTTTCGTCAAGCATGAAGGTTGGTATGATTGCAGAAGAATCTGTTTGAAGATATGAACAAAATGAGCGAGAATTTCTTTCGCTATTTTTAAAACTTTCTATTTTGAATAAATTTCATTTACTTTTAACATTAACACTTCCTTTAATTTGTTAGATTTTTATGGATTTCTTAATTTATAAGTAGATAAAAATCCGAATATTCTTGCTTTCACTTTTCCGATAAAATACAATTGGAGAATAATCAAAATAATGAATTTCCCATTTCTTTGAAATCATCGATTACACTTGGGGCAGTTTTTTTTGCACAACCATCTCCATTTAACTGTTAATTTGGTTTAATTTCAGAAGCCATACAAAAGCCCCGACGTTTCAACTTCTTACATAGTGCCCTTTCTAGAATGTAAATCTTAACGCAAACGGCACTTTATGTGATGAACGTGAATTTCTGCGTTTTTTAATGTTGCCGATTACTTAGTGACGAGCATCTTTAAACATATTTATTTAATGCTGATGTCGGTTCGTACGTTCCGTCGACGGAGATCGTTTTTGCGATCTTTGTTCACTCGTATCATGTTATCGTTATCAGTTTAGTTAATTTCGAATCGTTTCCATATAGCACTAATATTTATACGGTGCTCTTACCTGCGAGCGCTATCCGTAACCTCATTACCTACGTACCATAAGTTATGTTCACACTGCGTACCCCTCCCTCATTTTATTCTGGGAAAGCAGCAAATAGTCCGGAACTTTGTATTAACGCAGGCATCGCTGCTCATAATGACAATAATCCGTGGGTAAATGAAGTAGTTGATAAGCTTGAATTATCATTGTCATGCAGTTCGGATCTACCTGGTAGTAATTACATCCTTATTACTAAAAACTCTTCAAACAAGGAGATATGACAAACAACACAAAGTCCTAGTAGCGAAAATAAAACTAAGAAACGCAAAGCGGAAAACTTCAAAATCTGCAAAAATTTATTTGATTACCGTGTATGGACCAGATGTGGAAATAACTTAGTTACAAAGGATAATGATGTTGATATTTACTTTAATAATAATAATAATAATAATAACAATAGCAGTAATAACAAAAGTAACGCTAAGACTAGACGTAGCATTAATCCGAGTTATAATCATTCTTGTAACACTCCATTGCGTAGTTGATAATCACACGGAGGCTATGCATTATTTAGAGGCATTTTTTAAATCTTACTTAAAAGTAAATAACACGTATTGCACTCTGATAATATTGATGTTTTTGATATCTTAACTCAATTCTTTAAATCTAAGAATCGCCAAATTAGAATGGTCTTACAAGGTCTTCCGTCAAATTTAGACATTAAAGATATCGAACACGTGCTAAAAAGAAAAATTTCGTTTGCGTCAATCAAGCATTTTTGTAATGAAGAAGCTGATAGCCGTGAAATTCTGTCCTTTTTATTTGTGGTAATATTCCCATTTGAATTAGATGTTTGATTATTCATGACTTTCCTTTATGATTGTTGGAAATTGAAAAAACTTTTAATTTAACTTCATCAAAAAATATATTCAAAAATATTTATATAAATACCGATATTTTTCGGGAACCCCGTATTCATAATATATTGCAATTTAAAAAAAAAAAAATTTCCAGCGCTATAAGCTTAAATCATATTTTCACCTGATACGCCGAACTGTTTAAAATGCAGTCTGTCTCACCTTACTAAGAACTGCCTTAACCTAAAAAATATTAAATGGTTGAACTGGTCGGGTCTGCATTTTGCTAACTCCAGAGACCGTCCAATATATTTAAACAACAGACTCTCAGCAAATAGGAAAGCACTATATAATCCGGACATAACACATATTCGCATTTCTCTAGTGTAATTTAAGGATTGATGGAATGTACATAAATATCGGGTAATTTAGTAACGCTCAATACACAGGGATCTGTGGAAGTATATTTTCAGACATTGTCCAATTAAAAAAAGGATTTAACATTCCTAGCCTTATTAATTAATAATACAGCTCTCTAGCATCATGTTAAGCGAAATAAGTAAAACTAAAGAAATATTTTCTAAAATAATAATTTTAATCGATACTATTTTGAAATTCTTTCCGGATGATTAACATAGAGCACAATATTAAAATAATCGCTTTGGATGTTAATTCCATAAAAGCTAAAATTTTGGAATTTGATAATTTAGTGCATGGCAGGGATCATTCAGGAACTTAATTCGCGGTCTATATTAAGTTGTCCTCCGGGTTTTTGTATTTATAGAAATTATCGTATCTACCCCGTGTGAGAGCGGTGTTGCTATCCTAAATCGAAAAAAAAAAAATATTTTACATGCGCAACTCTCGTTTATACCCAATTTCACGAATATCGAAACAGTAGTGGTTTATCAATACGTCTTAATAACAACATATATTTTATATTTTCGTTGTTTATCTGCCAACGAACAAACCTAATTTGTTCAGTGGTATTTAAAAATCAATGAAATTTGGCAATAAAGTAATTATCGGCGGCTGATTTAAATGCTAAACATGCGTTTTCTTGAACTGCTAACAATGAAGCTGGTAATACTTGATTTTACTGCTTCAAAGAAATTAAATTCTCTATTCTTGCTCCACAAAATCCTACGCATTATCCGACCTGTAAAAGCCTATTATTATTACATAGACCTAATTCCTGTAATAATACGATCTCGGTTACGACGCCCATTCCCTTATCTGAACTAACATACACCGATATAAATAAGCAAACCACATCTCTGTCAGGAGATTCGTGTTCTTATAAAGATTAAAAATTATTCCAAAAAATTTCATCAGAGACGACGTAGTGATCTTATACGAACTATTCATCGAAAAGCCTTTGTTTAACTTTCAAAATATAAAATCGAATAGTAAATTATGTAGGCTAATTGGAAAATTATTATGCTATATGTAAGTAGGTGTTCGTGTAACATTCTGCTGTCGTCTCATTTAAATAATGCCGCGTATACTAACCAAGAAAAAGCGGACTTTTTAGCCTTTTTCAGAACGCTGGTCGCAGATGATAATCTGCGCTTGAAATATTTCAAAAAAAAAAAAAAATTGAATACGCAGTCATTTGCCTTTTCATCTTGTCATCTAAATTTTTAAAACTGTTTAGCTATTGCGAAAAAAAACAAACTATCATCATGTATAAACATATAAGTATCATTCTAGATAAAATACACATAAGTATGACTAAGAACTTCCCAAACAGATCAGTTATCCAGCTGACCATTATTTTTAACTCTGTTGGAAAGGCAATAAGTTATATAAAAGTGGGAGGCTCCCTCAATTATCATGGAATTACAATATCAACTTGGTAAACTTTTATCAGCCATATCAGGAAAGTTAGCTGTTTTCAATGACGTACTTCATGGTCATCCATTCAGGCGGGATAAAACCTCTCTGTAATGGACTCCAGAGTTATTACAAAAATTTAAAGATACAAAAGCTAGTATGGCTGACACATTACTACTCAGATTTCCAGTATCAGATGCGCAACTATTTCTGACTACTGATGCCGGTGATCGCTCGGCTATCAGGGCAGTGCTTAAACAAGTTTATGGTGATAGACGAGAACCGTTAGGATTCTTCAGTAAAAAACTTAAGGATACTCAATGCCAGTATGCTACATACGATAGAGAACTGCTTGCAATATATTAAAGTATTAGGTTTTTTCGATACCTACTGGAAGACTGAAGTTTCGCTATAATTCAGATCACAAACTTCTATTCTTGATGTTTAAGAAAAGCATCAAGCACTCAAATCCCGGAAGAGAATGGCAAATAGCTTTTCTTTCAGAATTTACAATAGACATCCGATATACCGCTGGAGAAGCAAATATCATTGCTGACGCCTTTAGCAGAATTAAGCAGATCAATGCAGAAATCCTACCGGAAACAACTGCAAGAGCTCAAAGTGATGATGAGGAAATCATTAAGATTCAGGTAGAAGATTACAAAAATTGGGAAGATGTGGAATTACCACTCCCAAATTCCAATACAAAAATAGTTTGTCTACATTTCCCTGGGAAACTCTTGTCTATATCTTCAAAATTATTGAGGAAACAAATTTTTCAGCAAATACACAACATATCGCATCCAGGATGACGTGAAACCGTTAGATTGATTAAATCCGGGTATATCTGGCCAAGCATGACGAAGGACATAGTATAGCGGGCAAAAAACTGTAATCAATGTCAAAGGAATAAAATAACTCAGCTTTCCTTTTCCGTATTAAATCAATTCGAGTATAGTGATAAATTCAACAAAGTACACTTTAATATTGTTGGTTCTTTACCACAAATACATCACTTCCGTTATCTCATAACAATATGTAATCAATACAGTTGATGGCTGAAAGCAATCCCGATTGAGAACATTATGGCAGAAACCATTGCATGTACCTTCCTGACTAAACGGATCAGCTGTTATGGAATACCAAAAGAAATAACTACAGTTCGAGGGAGACAATTCACTTTTAAACTATAGGAGCAGTTATGTCAGTCGCTGGGAGCAGAGCACATTATGACAAACATGTATTACCCACAGGCAAACGGAATCCTTGAGTGACGCCATAGAACATTAAAAGCGGCTCTAAAATGCCACAATTTGGATTGGCCAACGGCATTACCAATCATGCTATTAGGCATCCGATGTGCCTCAAGTGAAGACAATTCACTATCTTCAGCTGAATTAATGTTTGGACAAGGATTAAAACTACCTGGCGAATTCCTACATGATCAAGATTCACAATTTGCAGATAACTATATTGTAGCACTTTAAACATTTTTACATAGAGTATGATAACAACCATTTAAACATAAGAGAGAAAGAACAGTTTTTGTGCATTCGGCTCTCAAAATATTCAGTAAAGTTTATGTTTGTGTGGACCATACTCAAAAACCGCTCGAGTTACCGTACAATAGTCCATATAAAGTAATTTCCCGAGGAAAAAAACACTTCAAACTAGAAGCGAATAATGCTGCAGTAACTTTTTCCATCGATTGGTTAAAACCAGCCTTTTTACTTGCTGATCATGATATGAATAACATTACAATAAACAGAAATGTGAGCAACCATTATTGGAATGTAGATTGTAATTACCAGACAAACATAAACACATATGAGAATCGAAAATCTGGAACTACATGTTTTACAGCCTATAAGATACAAGCGTTCCTGGAGTTACCAGAAGTTCAACCAGATCCAGGACTCCAAAAAAGCAGAGATAACGAAATGGAAATGGATTCCACAGATCCAACTACCACCCATAGTGGATGACAATTCAGGGAATATTTTTACTATTGTTTTATTTATTTTTTATTATTGTTAGTTTTTTTTTTTTTTTATTTGAGTGTATTCTACATATTTGAAGGGGAGTACAGGAGCAGACATTCACGAACAACTTTTCACTTAGTTAATTCTAGTTTAAGAATAGCCGTAATATTTTATGCGTATTTCAAATAGCTTTCCACTTAAGACGTTTCTATTGATAGTAAAGCCAAAATACTGCTGGTGTTTCTTCAGGGTTGGAATGTAATTTTTGTCATACATACGGTTTTTTCACTATGCTGGATTTTTTACAATTATGATATTTTGGTGTTTTTTCAACCGATTACTTGTTTTGTTTTAGTTGGATATTCGTTTATATATATATATATATATGTACACGGATGAGAGAACCAACCGGTTAACATGATTATATTCACATTTGCATACTATTCACATAACCTGTTGTGTGAATTATTATAATATACAGAGTTTTACGTATCACCTGCGTTATTCACTTCAATTCTATCTCGCTACTAGACGATCCGCCAAAGTGTAAATATTCGGAAATCACAGACAGACATTACAGATATATCAGTATAGATATAGCTGACATTACAACTTGATATTTGCACCTTAGGGGCGTCAAAAATAACAAAAATCGAAAAAAAAATTTCCCAGCGTTTGATAAATTAATAGAAAGCTCCCTATTTGAAATTAATGAAATCATATTTCGTTTTCTTAATGAAACGTTTGAATTTAGCAAAATTTTAAAATAGGTTAATGTAGGTTGCAAAATCATTAAAAATAAATACTTTTATTTTATTTACATACTATTAACTAACTGCTCCTTCTAAGTTAAAATTTCTTTTAAAATAAAATTTTCAGGAAGATATTTTCCTTTTTTAAAATTTTTTCTTTATCATTCATAAATATATTTATATTAATATAAAAGTATAAGATGCAGGTTGTCACCAATAAGTTTTGTCAGTAATTCTTATTGTTTTTTTATAGAAGTGAAAAACAAAATAGGATGGCAGCTCAAAACTTATGAAACTTTAACTGCAATTGTTACAAATACAAAAAGCTATGTTATCACAAAGATTTTTTATTTTTATTTAGTTACTACAAAAGTATTATTTAAGAAGATGGTGATTTCTTCGAAGTTATTTGTTCTCCCCTCGGACATTAAATCTCTTCAATGAATTCAATCACGTGTTATCCTTATACTTCCCTTCCCACACAATTATCTACACGGATGGTTCGAAGTCTGATGCTGGCGTTGAAGCTGCGTTCATTATCCCCGCGCTTACCTATCCCCGAATCCTTTCGGTTGCCCTCTTTTTCCTTTATTTTTTTTGCCGAATCGATGACTGTCTTGCAGGCTGTTCTTATTATATTCTCGACAAAGAGCATGTCTAGATTCCTCTTATCCTCGGACTCGAAAAGTGTTTTACTGGCTATCTCCTTTCCCTTTCCTACTCATGTTACCGATCCCATTATTCTAATTTCTAATTTATTTGCATCTTGTTCTATCGTAATCGATCTACTATGGATTCCCGGTCATTGCGGCATTCCTGGCAACGAGTTGGTTGACTCGTTGGCACGTTCGGCAGCGATCAATGGTCTATTCATTAGTAGATTTCCTGCACAAACTCTCTACTGTCTCTCTTATCATTTCCATCACGGCCGGATTCTATCCTTCATTCATTACCAATCCCTGATGTTTTTTTATCTTTCTATACAGCCCTTTTCCTCCTCTCTTCCCCGGTTTAATCTGTTCCCTTACCTTAGAGCCGTTCGATTATTTCCTCTATAGTTTGCCTGCGGATAGTCTTCTTCCGGCTTCTCTTTTCCGTTTTTCTTTTGTTCAAACACTTTTGAGTCCTCTTGACCTGCCAGAGCTCGAATTATACCTGCAATGCGAATCATGTCTTGCTCGAATGCCCCTTTATTTCCTTCGAACGTGCTACCCTATATTCTAATCTTCTGCGACTTGGCCTCCCCACTCCTTATAGTGCCCACGCCATTCTTGCATTCCTCTCTCTCTCAATATAGTTCCTTTGTTAGCCTTTTTTATCTCCTCAATTTCTAATCTTTTCCTTATGTAACGTACAATTCTCTGCATTGGGTAAGAAGTTCCACTGCTGACGCGCCCAAAAAATTAAAAAAAAAAAAAAAGTTTAGTGTATCTGATAATAATCAGAGGGCTACATAAATACTAGGAAGTGAACAGGAATGGAAATTAGAGATAACCGAACAAAGATTGAAAAATGTTGCAATATTCCACTTGTTTTACAACATTGTGTGACATTTCTTTGAACTGATGACTTTGGTGCGAATGATAACCGTTTCTAACATATATTTAAAAGTTTTGTTAGTAGTTGGAAACAGATGAAGCCGATTAATATTAATAATCAATCATATTATCCCACGTTTTTTTCTTATTTAATATATAATCGCCAGACAGTGTGGTAGACTAGTGGTTAAGGTGATTGGCTGCCAAATCAGAGGCCACTGGTTTGAGACTTGTCTCGTTCCATATCCAAGTTGCTCCCAAGTTTACCCAGCTTAAAATAGTTGGGTACCAGGGAAATCTGGGAAAGTGAAGGCGGCCAAGAGAAAGGAAATGGCCTCCCTATTCTCATTAGTGTCATTCTCTTCTTTTTATAGTGCCATACTTAGCTTCTGAACGTCGGCGACTACCTATTTGTACATCTCAGCAGTACAGACATGGGTAGTGTACTAGGCATTTGGCTTAGTATATTCCGAACCTCAACTTCACAATCCCTGACGCCCTTATCTATTATACTTCTTCAGGTGCCGTACACTACATAGCGTGTTGGTGCAATCTATTCATACATTTTTAGCAGTACCGATATAAGTTGTGTACCAGGCAATTATTATATGCAACGCAGGTGTACACTAGCAACTAGGCTATCGCGACGACTATCAAATATTTCTAGAAAATATTTTTTCGCATCGTTTGCTGTGGTGTATCACTGTAAAAATTCTAAAATAATTATTATCACTCCCATCTTCTGAAAAGAATTTGATAGCGTTTGAACACATGCGAGCTTTTATATGTCGACCTAAATTAAACTTTGTAGAAAAGATTTTAAGACAAAAACTACATGAAAATGTCATTGCAAAAATACCAAAATCAATGAATAGCAAAACACACATTACAACACGTGCAGTAATACTAAGGGAGAGCGCCCACCGAAGCGATACGATTCCGATACGATAGCAACTAAATGTAGTTCAGAATATAACCCACGTTATTATATGAGTTAGCGCCCACTGACGCGATGCGACAAGCAACCGATAAGCAACTATCGTATCGCCGTCGCTCGAGTGCTACATGTTTTATATTTAGTTGCTTGAGCAAGCGATTGTTTGTTTACATTCTGAATTTTTATGCGTAATATGAATAATCGGCAAAAATAACAATTTAAAATCGGTGTTTTAAATTTATTTCAGAATATTTTTAAAAACAATTCATATTTATGAAATAAATATTAATATTTACATTTTCTTATTTTGTTATGTAATATAAATTAACAGCAATATATATGTATATGGTATAGAAAATGTTTCTAAACATTTAGATATACATAATTAACAAATGTATTTCCCGTAATGTGATTAAAATACGTTTCTGCAGTGTATAAATGTTCTAAAATGGGTGGTTTTTTTTACAATTTTTGGCCAATTTTCTCTACTAACCAATTAAACGTTTCCTTATTCATTCCATAAAAACTTTAGAACTTTTCCGAGTATATATTCAGTTTTTTATAAACATTAAAGCGTTTATTTTGTTACTCTTTTGAAAAAATGGATGTACTCAATAACGTTGTTTTCTTTTTTGATTTAAATTGTTAAGATTTACTAACGATACATTGCTTCTTCACTAAAAAAAGACCAGGAAAACGAAGAAAAATATGACATTTTTTGCACTACACATCATAAATTAAGTTGCTTCTCCAGCGGATAAATCGCGTTGCTTCAGTGGGCGTTACGTCGTATCGGAATCGTGTTGCTATCGCTTACGATTTAAAGTCGCTGTCGTATCGGAATCGTATCGCTTAGATGGGCGCTCTCCCTAACAACAGAAAAAGGAGAAAATAAAAATCATTGATGGAAAGAAAATGAAGAGTCAACTTATGACGTCACACCTTAAAGTCTGTCTCGACTGCCTTCGCATTGGCGGATCCCCGTTTGTGTTGTTTGAAAACACATTGGCATCTGTGTTTTAGACAGTTACTATTGATTTAAGTATCGGTAATGTCAAAGGCGCGAAATAGAATTTTTCTGAATTTAATGTAACTTATAAAAACAAAGCGGACTACACAGGAATCCAAGATTTGCGAAAACGTCACCAGTGACGTCACATCCAAACGTTTCAGATTACATTTTAATTATTTTGTTCATTTTATTATACTTTAAACTCCGAATGCAAATAATTTTAAAATATAAAAATTTCGTTGGCTACAATTCTTAGTTATATTTTTTTTTTTTTAATTTTAAAAAATGATTTAAATTATTTTTTTGTTAAAATTGAACTGAACATTATTTTGGGATAAAAAAAATGTTGGTATCCTTTATTTAATGTTTTGCATTTTTAATTGTATATTAATTATACAATATGTATTTTTGTTAATTAAACTATTTAATTTGGGTAATTAAATAAATATTACGTTTTATTTTAAGTTAATCATTTTTTGAGAGAGGTGTACGTAACAAAAGAAAAATATGATCAATGATATAGAAAATTAAAAGAAAGTTAAATGCATATGAAATACATTTTTTATTTGTAAAAAATTAAAAATAGCGCGTAATGACTAGAGTTAAAGCTATTTTACATACAGTGTATTTAATTCGGGCAGAAAAATTATTTTATATTTCATCAATTATAAAAAGATTTTTAGTAGAATGAATCCAGCATTGCTTAATTAGTTTCGCATTTGTCTTGTTAAACAAAACTTATCTTTTTGCCCTTCTTGAATTATATCTAATTATATTCTGATTACTATGTAATTTATATAAATTATTATAGATTTCAAGTATCTATTTTAATAAGTTCGAAAAATAAAATTTGGTTACATCATCCGCTGATTACATTAAAAGCGTAAAAATTGCTGAAAAACGAACAATTTTTTATACATATATGATATATATATAAATCTAAGAAATTAATGTTTTTAAGTTGACATTGTAATTTGGCATTCATTTTAAAGCAAAAAATAAAAAATTTTCTTTACAGCGAAGAATCATTATTCAAAAATATAATATAAACTATATCACATTATTTACACCCACTTCATATCGCACATTTGATTGTTTTAAATATTTTCATTTAAAAAATTATATACAAAATCGGTAAGCTTATTCTGCATTATAAATCCGATAATTATGTATGCTGTTTACGTTTTACCTTTATCGATATTGCTTTTTCTCGTTTTATTATCGAAAATTTGGTTCATATTTCGCTTAACCAATTGCTTTTAAGCTTATTTTCAACTATGAGTGTAAAGTTAAGCAATAAAAGCTTTTACGGGAAAGTAAATTAAAATTTCGTTTATTTTTTAAAATAATAATTTTTTTTATAAATTAAACTTCTTTCACAAAAAGTGAAAAATTCTGAATTCATAAACAGTTTGAAGGTATGCAATTTTAATGCTTTTATTTTCGATATTGAGCGTATTAAATTTGTAAGTAATATAACGAATTGTCTTTAATAAAATTTTGCTTTTCCAGACTTTTTTTTACATTTTACCTTACGAGTGTGTTCATGTTTCTCGATTTGTAGAAAGATTTGTTCGATTTGTTCAAAATACTGCCGGTTTATAGGAGTTTTTAATTTTGAATTACATGATTTTTCGTTGTTTTATTGCGGTTTGTAAAATATATAAAAAAAATATTTACGAGTTGTTCGTTACTTTCGTAAGGAAATGAGTGTATATTTATGAATTGTACTATTTAAATTTTAAAAAAGTAACTGTTTTAAATAAAATAATTGCAAAATATGAGTACATTCACGGGAAAACTTGACGATGAAGATCTTAAATTTATTAGCATCGATTATTTTAGAGATTATTCAAGTAATTTTTTTCTTTTATCTCACATTCATTCCGACCACACGAAAGGATTGATTGAAAGAAGATTTGCGGAATTTTTAAATAATTCAACAGATAAGTATGTATACAGTTCGTCAACTACTCGTAAATTAATTGAAAAGGAGTTTATAAAGTACGGGTACCCGTTTTCGAAATTTAAAACGATCGATTGTTTTCAATCCGTTACTTTATATTCACCGACCGATTATGAGCGAAAATATCCGGTATCGATCACTGCGTTACCAGCGAACCATTGCATAGGAGCTATAATATTTTTAATCGAATACCGAAATAAACGGATTTTCTTTGCTTGCGATTTTAGATTACAAGTGAACGATATAAAAAAATTCGATTCCATTACAAATAAGGATGGTAGTGTAATAAAAATTGACGATTTATACCTAGATACGACATTTGCGCGTAAAAGTTACCAACATTTTCCATCGCGCGATGAGAGTATTTCGTGTTTGATAAAAGTCATCGAAAAATGGTTAATCGAAGATGTCGATGTCAAAATTCGAATACAGCTACCTAGTTGTTACGGGTTGGAATATTTATTTAAACAATTGTACAATCAATTTTATTCTCCAATTCATGTTCATGATAGTTTCCATGTTAAATACCATGATTTAGATGAAATACCCGATAAATACATGACAACGAATTCATCTAGCACATTTCTGCATGCCTGTTACGGCAATTGTGATGATTGGAAGTCTGCAAAAGTTGTTAAACCTTGTGCTCAGTCATTCTATGGAGACAATAAAAAGATCTTATTTTGTAATGGAGGCAACATTGATGCTAGAGTTTGTTATTCGAGCCATTGTAGTTTATACGAATTAAGAGATTTCGTGAAATTTATAAAACCTTCTCGAATTATTCCATTAGTTGTGAAAGATCAGACTGAAGAAGAAATTATTTCACTTTTAACAGCTCCACTCGACAATGAGAATGCGACAATTATATCGGAAAAATCGACTACGAGAAGACATATGAAACTACTACCATCAGTTGGTAATTCTTTTTGGCAACAAAAATGTGGTAAACGGAAGTAAAAACGGATTTGAAGCGTACTGGCGGCTTGATTATAATACGTTGTTTTTATTTATATTTTTAAAATATTTATATAAATGTGTATTTTATAATTTTTTATTTATATAATATGTACAGAGTCGCTAAATGAAAACCTAATTTTTAATGTTTTGCTGTGATAATCTTTATTACTTTGAATTACTGAATTTGTACGGCATATTTGTTTTTTATATTTAATTTTTTCGATGTTTACGCGAATTCAGTGGTTTATTGTATCGTACATATACATATATATATATATATATTAGTTACCCATAATTTCGCTCGTATATTATTAATACTCGTTTTATAATTTTTTTTGTATTATCCAGAATTTATGTGTATTATAGTAAAGTGTTTTTTAAGTCTTTATTTTATCTCACTTTTTTAAATTTATACGTCTTTTGCCAAAATATACGTTAGGGTTAACTGAGTGCTATTTCTGGAGGTCCCATAGCTTTAATTATTGTAATCGTTGGTTTTTTATTCCTTATTTACCATTTTTATCGTATCATTCATTTATTCTATAAACTAAACGGCCTATTTACTTGCTCGCTAGCTGTTGTTGGTGGCTTCACTTGCGTATTAATACCGGTTTAAATTTTTTCTTCTTTTTTGATATGGCAAACTCTGTATTTCCACTAAAAATTAATTTCCTCTATTCAGTTTTCCATTTTTTTTTTTAGGAATAGTACTAATATAATAAAACAAATTTAAATACATTCCACGACAGAAAAATACAGTAGTTTGTGTAAGAGTTTAAAATTTGAATGTAAATAATATTTTCGCTAGCAGTTGTTAAAATTCCTGTTGAAGGATTTTCTTTATTCATTTCTTCGTAATTTTTATATACACTATATTTTTTAAAGAACATTACTAACACACTTACCAAATTGTGTATTTAAATATTTAAAAAAAAAGTTACAAGTTACATAAAAGTTATTTATAATGTAACGTTTTTGTATACGTACTAATATGCACTAATTCAATACTGTGTCTACGTTATAAAACTGTTTCCCGCGACTTCATTTTTTTTGCTAAAATACTTATTAGAGTCAACCGAACTTTTCATATTGCTTTCATCGCTACAATAATCGCTTTTTACTCCTTGACTATTCCGTTTTCCACATGGCATATCCATTTATTCTATAAACCGTTCGTGAACTCTATCCCTTTTGCTTCCTTGGACTTTTGCACGGGAATAACGTTTATGTTGTTATTTTTATTATTTATTTATTTTTTTGTTTTTTAATTAATATATTTATGTAAAGAGATTCTTTCTTTCTTTGAGAAACATATTTATTATCGTCCAACCGTGAACAGTCATCATATTTAGCTGAAAATTCTCATCCTTTTTGTAAGCTGTGTCTGTTGCGATCTAACGAGAAGTTTCGCTCAATTAAAGGCGTACGCAGTCATCATTTTAAAAATATATAAAATCAACAACTGCCGCACAGTTCTCTTCTTTTTACCTTACGCATATAATAGAACATTCCGTTATAAATTGATTGGGACTCGGTCACACGGTGATTTCCCTCAATTACATATTTAAGAAAACATTTTCTTCATGTATATGTCCGTTTCGTTCGTGATCCTCCGGATCTCTCCTCCCGGAGCATTTTATTAAAATTAATTTATTACCACAACAGCGAATTATAGTAATTGAGCAAGAATTTGTAAATGATATTTCTGATAGCAATTATTAAATATTTTGTTCCAGGACTTTTAATAGAAACGAATAAAAATTTTTTTAAAAAAAAATCCCAACGCTTTATGTACACTAGCTGGCTAAGAACGTAGCCTGTATATTTCGTTTCTGTCATAGAAGTTTAATGATTTGAGTAACGAAAAAAGGAGAACAGATGGAAGGCGGTGTTCTTAGTTGCGCTAGAAATTAGTGAAATGTTATCCGGAACTTATATTCATATTTACGATAGTAATTATTTTATTTAAGTTTTTACGTTTTATTTATATTTACCATGCTAATAATTTTCACAGTACATAGTTATTTTATTTGTCGAGCATATTTTTCCTTTCTGCGATTCCCTTACTTTCTTTAGTGACGTTGGACTTAGTGATTGTGATCTTAACTTCACAACCTCTGACGCTCAGTAAAAGGTATATACGGGACTTACTTTACTTACTTTATTTTCCCAATTTCATTGACAAAGCTCCTCATATATCGGATAAATCACAATAAAAACCTGCGAATTGTGCAGTAAAATCTTCCACAGGATTTTGTCTACCTACTGGTGAAAACCGGAACAAAATCGTTCGTTGGCGGGATTAACGTGCACAAGCAGGCGGATAAAAAAATGTTTTCCAATTTTCATTTATGTGTATATAGATACGATATATAATTATTTTTACGGAATATAGAATACTTTTAATCTGTTTTGCTTTTACGTCTGTTGTTAATAGACTTAATATGTTTCCGTTACAAGAACTATATCATATTTGTAAATATTTTTAAACTTGCGTTTTTTCAATGCTTAATTGCTAATTTTGCATTGTTTTAAATTTAATTTTACGTTGGTCTTATAGTGAAGTGAACATATATTGTAGCATGGTTCGTTCGAAAGAAGTTGGAATTCGTAAATATTTTTTGTATTCACCTGAAACTGATAAAAGTGAATGTCAGTGTAGCAGATCTGAAAATGGTGCACCAGTTAAATGTGGAATTCAGTTGAAGGTTCGTATATCGTTTATAATTTAGCAGATATAATTTTGTTCATTATTGTAGCCAACTGCCGGTAGTGTAGTTGGTTATGTAACGGCGTTTCGTTCGAGAAAAACCTGGTTTGGATCCCGTTGTCGCGCAGTTGAAAATATAGAATTTTTTTTTCATATGTATCTGGTTTATGTCTGCAGTTGATGAGCCCATAAAAACAAAAAAAAAACAAAAAAAAAACGTTTGTACATAAAGAAAATTTTGGCGAAAGTTTAGAAATAATTATTTTTAGAATATTATATTTTGCCTTTTTTTTTTTGCAGGGGAATAAATCGTCAAATTTGAGGACTCATGTGGAAAGTCGACATCCACACATTTATAAACTGTTTTTGGAAGAAGAAAAAAATAATTATCCAAAAGAAAATTTAGTGAAACCGAAACAGCGATTAAGTAAATTTTTTAGAGAAAGAAATTTAACTACTACTACAGTTTCCATAGAACCGAAAACTGTTATTGACGGAATAGTTGAAATGGTTACCGTTAATAATCGCCCATTTACTTGGCTCAGTGATACCGGTTTTTGCCGGGCTTTTGATCCAGTTTTAAAAGCGTGCGGATATACGTTAAATCCTCTCGATGCAAAGTTTCGCGATCTTTTTCCGGTATGTATATTAATTAAATGATTATAAAGAAATATAATTTATCAGTAAATGCCTGCGTTTAAGCGCGTTCCCTCGGTTCTTGTTGGATAAAATTTGTTTTTATTTTACATTATTTTAATTTTAGTAAGTTAAAATGAAGATGTTATTTACTTTAAGTGTGGTGTATATTAAAAATAAGCGCGATGACGATGGATCGCAATGAAATTTTACGGCATGATAAAGACTATATTGAATCATGTGATGACTGATGTTAAAATTTTCATAATACGATAATTTCTATAAATTTCAATTAAAAATATTTGGTTCGCACTTGTTAATATTGTAATACAATCTATGATCTGTAAAAAATTAATAATAATACGTCGAACAAAAAAGTATGTTTCTACGATAATTGAGGGATTATACAAAATGAAATATAATGAAAATTCGATAACCGGCTATAACTAAGTAGACGATATATACCGAATAATACGTCTCAAAGATATTTATTAGCGGTTTTCTAAGAAATTAATCGGTAATTGAATTAACCATTTAAATTCATTTTTTTTTTTTTTTTGATGTGAAACGTCTTGAAAATCGCTCGTGAAACGAAATCGCGCAACGCAACGACTATTATTTTTCACCGCCTATATTTATATATCTATATATTTATATATATATATATATTTATATATATTTGTCCAAAAGTCACTGCATAATTTTCGAAGAGGTGTGTAATAAACTAGTGCGTCTATGAAAAATGTAGTATATACGCGTTATACTGATAAGTAACAGCATGAACGCATGTAAACTGTGGAGTGGTGTATGGTAAGAGCATGTTTAGCACGAGGTTTCAGAATCGTGTTGGTTTCTTGTTTGAAACATTTTTTTTTTTTTTTTTTTTTTTGTGATTTTATGAATTGCAGAAAGCAAGATTATGTAAATACTTTTTTTAATGAGTGTGTAGAGCTGTCAATTTTTAAAATATTTTTAAAATATAATTGCCATTAATAAGTTAAAAGCGAACGAAACATCAATAATATTTATTTTATAAATCGGTATATTGATTAAATTACGTATAGAGTAGTTAATGGAAATACTACGAGCTCCATTCGGATAAATTTTTGATGTTGCATTACTCCCATTTTACCGTTTATTCTAGATTAGAACACTATTTAATTTTATTAACAATTATTAATTTAAAGGAATATATTTTTTTTTTTTTTGTATTTTATTTCTTTAATAGTAAATTTATTGAACTGATTAAGATACTTATTGACTAATTGATCTGCATTGTAAATTTAATATTACTAAAATTACTTCCTTGAATTATGTAATACACATGGTGTTGATCATTACATATTGTATAATTTTCCGATTCTGCTGACATACGTTTAAATAAACATACTTGGAATATACAGTAGTGTTCCTGTATCCACGATCTTGGTATTTGCGTTTTGAATTATCCATGGCATGCCACGGCGCAGTTAAAAATAGTAAATAAAGAAAAAACTAAGAATAGTTGAACGATTCGTAACAAATGCGGTGGAGGCCGGTATTGTTGATATAAGTTTAAGGTCGACCGTATAATATTCACATCCACTAACATCCGGCTGTGTCAATTAGTTTTTATGTACTGTATGAATTTTGTTGTTGACTGTTGACTCGTCGGGTTTTGTAGACTTTCTGCTTTCCCCTGAAATCTTTTCAGTTTGCTTTCAGCATTTACAGTATTCCTTTATTCACCTTTTTTTTTTTTTCGCAAGAAACCTCCAAGACTACTGCTACAGTGTGTAATAAAACATTAGCGAAAGTGGAAAAGACCTTGCGGTTGAAAGATGTGAATAGGAAGAGGATACCTGTTGATGGGAATGTATTAAAGCAAATAGCATTTATACGAAGGTTTTCAAAAAAAAAAAGGATGGTACAGAAGAGAAGACCGTGCTTTTTACTACGAGCCGAGCATAGGTTTCGGAACAGATACAGTTTAAAAAACATTAAAATTGTAGGAGAAGTTGTATCCGCCGATGAGAAAACTGCAGCCTTGTTTACGATCCAGCTTTAAAAGAGAATTATTGAAGTTGGGGAATTCGAACCTGAGCAAGTTTTCAACTGTGATGAGACAGCAGGCTGGTTTTGGATTCAGAAAAAGGCAAAATAAGCTCCTAAATTTAAAATATGGAAGAATCGACTAACTCTGTTACTATGTGCGAATTCAGCTGCAGGAATGATCAAGACTGGTGTTACTTACAGTGCCAATAGCACAAAGTTTAGAAAAAAAAGAGAATAATGCAGAGCGACCCACTTATGGAACATGGAATTAAAGTTACCAGAATGATCACGGATGCCTTGCAGCTTCTCCAGCAAGTTTTCGGTGAAATGAAAAGAAAAAGAAAACCCCCATCCTCGTAGTTCTTTCTCAAGTAGAAATAAAAATATCAACTGTCGAAGATAATGTCCCATTAACGTTATCTCGTTTTCGAACATTGTGCCTTTTCCACTTTCAGATGAAGAGATAAGGTTCTGACTAAAGTTTTTTTATTCTTCGTTTGAACTTTCAACTATTCATCATACACAGTAATTAATTTGATTAAAGTGTAAACTGTAGCGTGTAGTGTAGTACACACATATAGTACATACATATAATACATACATACAGTATAGAACTATTAAATAACTTTTAAATATATCATCAAAAAATTTTCATCAGTTACCGTTCGACCACCATCATAATCTCGTGTTAGTGGCAACAAGGAGAATGAAGTATAGTGCGTAATGTTGAGTACATAATCGCAATACTGTACATATGTACCATAGACAGTAATCGTTTCTTAGATTATATATGGTGTACTTATACAATTTGCTTACTATATATGTCTGTAGGTGTAGTCTTTGTGTGTAAACGCAGTATGTTTAATGTTGGCTATTATATCCGCGGATTCACGTTACCGTGGTATTTTCGGAACTTATTGCCCACGGTTACGGAGACGCTGCTGTGCTACATGAATTATTCATTTTAATAATAACTGGGTGTAATCTTTATATTTTGCATTCCTTCCACACTACACTGGAAAAGTATCGGAAAGTAATGCAACTGTAATCATTCCACGTTAATTAATGCCGATTAGTATAACATTCATCGAATATTCTTTTAAGTTGCTTCAATTTTACCTAACATATTATATAATTTTTTTTTCAAATTTACTTTTGTAGACTGCGCTTAACAACTGAGTAGCCTTTTTTTATATATCGTTCTTTTTTATTTCTTTACATCTTTCTAATATTTTCCAGGTCTTTTTTTATTAATTCATTTTTATGTTCTTTTCTGATATTCTTTGTGGTTTAACTCAATTTTTGATTTAATAACAACTTTACGCACCCAGTTTTTATCAAACGTTTAATTTTCTGTAATATTTATTATTTTCCTATCTTTTTTGCATTCATCAAACTATTTGGGCCTTCTTTGTTTAATTTTTAAATTTCTACATCTTGATTAACTTGCCTTCCTAACCTTAGAAGTATATTCATAAAATAGTAATCTTTTTCGTATTGACGTGGATAATTGTTTCATTTTACTATATAGTTGTTGATCATTTGACATCAATTTAAATTGTCCATATACTCTTAAAATTTTTCTTCAAATTCTTCATTTTTTTATTTTTAATCGATCGGTTAGTCTTTTTTTGGTTAATATTTAGATAATCCGAAACACAGGTACAGAAAAAATGATAGATCGAATAAACAATACTGGCATAAAATACGGCATGAAAATTAACGCTAAGGAAACTAAAGTGATGAAATTCTCAAGAAACTGTGCCAGAAAAACTACTTTAAAAATCGGCAACCAAGAAATAGAAAATGTAGATCAATTCAGGTACTTGGAAGTGATAATAAATACAGACGGAAGAGATCGTAAAGAAATAAGAACGCGGATTGGTATGGCGAAAAAAACGTTTAATAATTTGTACAAGGTGTTCGGAAATCAAAGCATGAGTTTAAGTTTACGGAAAAGAATAATGAAATGTTATGTCTGGAGCGTATTAAAAAAATACGCCTGTGAAACATGGACAATGGGAGCAGACTACGAAGGGAAGATAACCGCTTTGGAAATGTGGTGTTACAGATGGTTGATGAAGATTTCGTGGACCACACGCACGCGACAAATACCGCTGTTTTGACAAAAGTAGGAGAAGAAAAGAGAACACTGCTGGAGGATATCAAAGATCGAAAACTGAAATATCTAACTCATAAAATCCGAGAAAATGGAATTTTCATGATAGCGGTGCAGGGGAAAATTCTTGGAAAATCAATAAGAGGAAGGAGACGGTTAGAATTAACAACAGCGAACCTACCGATAAATCCGCCGCGCAAAAACCTACAGAAGATAATAACGTTTCCCGGGAACGAATAATATGAATGTACGCAATCTCCTGACTCAGGAGAAGCAACTGTGATGATGATGATGATGAGATAATAATATTATATATTGTCGTGGTTCTCACAACTATTATCCAGTTTTGTGTTAAAAACAGTTATTAAACAATGAACGTGATAATTGAACTAAAAGATACGAACTGCAATAGCATCCGTTTAATAATTAAATTATCAAATTTATTGCAAAAATAATAATAATAAATTAGCAATTATCAACAATTACGACAATGCTCGATAATTAAATGACTTATAACGCCATAAAAAATATATACAAGCATACATTCGCAACATTAACAAAACAAAATTTTAATCGCCAACATTCATTTTGGGCATAATGTTTTTTTTTTTACGTATCGGTGTTGACTTGTTCTACTTTTTGTAGATCGGTTCATGTTGATTTTCTTGACTAGGTACATTATTTTCCGATCGGATTTCGTAATTCTTGAAATCAAGATGCTGCTCCGTTCTTGCATAAAGTATTTTTTTCTTCTATTTTTGTTACGCACAAGATGGTTTTGGTTTTTTATTAGCTTAACAGTCTTCAACATCCGACGTGGTTAAGCATTAGCACGATTTCAAAACTTAACGATCGAATTATGATATAAAAACAAACTTATCTGTTTAAAAGTGTGCGAGTGAAACCACGAAAAAAACCCAACCACTCTGTATCGTGTCTCGAAATATCCCTCATGAAATACGGTTTTGTTCCCGACAAAAAACGATCTTTTCACCAATATTTCACATGCTCGGAAAGAAATATTTTTTTCAAATATTTTAAGATCTATCACCTTCATCGGAAGAGAAAAATACTATAGATCTCTTTAGGTTTAATTTTTTATTAGTAATTAATTTCTATCGTTAAAATCTGTTCTTTTAGATAGTGGACATGATTTAAAAGCTCTTGTATGTTAGACGAATCGGATAGGGAATTATCAGGGAGTACTATGAAAGGGTACTGACTTAAATCTGTTAGAGAATCTATCTGAGTAAAAAATATTTTTGACGATATGTCCGGGGAATTTTTGAGAATGTCTCTTAGAAATTTAAGTTATGCGATGCTATTAACGCATTGACCGGCGATCTGTCTTTTCTTTTCTGGACAGGACAGATCGGTTGATCTGTGTAGTCTCGTACAAAATATGCAAATTTCCATTCGGCTATTGCAGCTTTCTTCTACATGATTATTGGTATTTTACATTTAGCACATCTATCGCCGCTTTTGCACTGCCCTGCAGTGTGTGTTCATATCGCGGACAGCGGTAACACTGACCGGTTTTTCGGATAAATGATTCGCGAACAAAACGTACGTTCCACAAAAACACATATGCGGGCAATCCGTCCGAGGAAATGAGCACAGATGTACCAGGAACACAAACTTAGTTTCATTGCTGATGGAAAGTCGTTTGTTTAATTGTTTGACGTATTAGATTTCAAAAGGACCACAGTCAGTTCATTATATCCTTCATAACTCCAGTTCGCGATACTAAATAGGAAGAGATATATGTATTAAATCTTCTTGACGAAAAAGGACTATTTTCAATTAAATTATTTGCCGATATAGGCGAGGGGAATTTAACAATAACTCTGCTGCGAATGCCTTTTTAAATTTCCAGCATATTTTTGCTTTGATTATATTTTCTTAGATATCCCGCCGCTACCTCCTCTAGTGCACTAATAGATATTCTAATTTATTTTTCAGACGCAATTCGTTCTATAAATACTTTGAAACTTTTGTGATCGTTATTTACGATATTTAAATTATAATAATTTTTCGAAAATTAATTTTGCCCCTTGGACAAATTGTTGTTTGATAAAATGGGATCGTTGCTGTAAATATTATCGTTATCATAGATTTTATTATGTTTATTATTTTTATTACCATTAGTATTATTGCTATTATTGTTGTTATTAGACATTATCGTGTTTATTATTATTATTATTATTATTATTCGAATTATTAGCGTTGATGTTTATTATTTAAATCAGAAGCATACTCTTATTAAGACACTACGGTATTAATTACCTTATTGACTATCGAAGGGACATTATCATCATTCATATTAATATCGGACGAAGCTGATTTATCTGCATGCATAGGAGGATCTCCGGTACCGCGGTTAAACCTATTTAGTAGCCAAGCAAATGATAAATGGCGTTATATCACGCGCCGCCGAGATTTAAGTGTGTATGTGATTACTAATTTAAGCTGTTGATTTGATGCTTCGTCGACGTACAAAAGTGGATTATATTAAATATAAAGATGAAACTATCAATTTTAATTGATAAGAAAGAAACAAACAAACTCTCACGATCATAAATGGAGTGCTTTTTTAATACCAAAATAGTAGTAATGGGAAAAACTTTGAATTATAGGAAATCGAATGAAAGAGGAGGTTGCTGAAGTTCTGATAGTAATTTGTAATAAATACATGATTATTCTAGCTTTCGAACGGAGGTAGTATTTTCTTAACGGAGGTGACACTAAAAAGAGAAGATTCTTGTTCTTCCTGATCCAACTTATACGTACTTCCATTAGATAGCACACGGGGAACAGATATGTTGATTAATTAATTGTTTAATACGTTTTGCTCAGCTCGTTTTATTCGCTTCCAACAGTTTTGTCTTTTTTATTAGGTAATTTTATTATATTGGAGCGTATTAGTTCAAGGGTAGATTGTACATTTGATAAAGAGATAGAGATAAAGCGGTTAATTAGCGAGACGTCTGATGGCAACAAAAGTAAATATATGACTTCAAAAAGCAAAAAACATTATAATGCAAAATAGAAAAGACAGTTAACTAGTACTCGTTAAATGAGTAGCATCCATGCGCCAAATGAGATTGCTTTGGATTACTGTATCTAAAATTTCCTCTATGGAAGTTAATATTTCTTCATTCGTGTATTTTCTGTACTTAACTTCTGCTTCCGTTAATACGTAAGGTAATTTTGTGTGGCTATTACTGTAGTCTTTTTAAAGTTAATGAAACTGTTTAAGCTAATTGTAAATATTTGAACGGTTTTTTTTTTTTCTTTAATTTTTACTTACGAAATTATTAGGTTTATTAGGTTAATCATTTTTTTTACGATTCGTACTGGCTCAGCCGATTTACCACCTCCAAATGTTGAGGTCCGGTGTTTTGTGCACTCCCTATCACCACAACCGCAGGGTTTTTCCTTGGGCGGAGGGAATATTGAAAAACATATTATGACTGTAGAAAACATTTCGCTGTTACATTAAAACTGAGAAATTATGTTTTCAATTAATTTGGGATTTCAAGTAAAATTTATAATACCGATATTAAAAATTACATTAATAGTGTTATAATTCCCGCTGAACTAGTTAGAATAATTTTATTTCTATCGAAAACCGACACTTACTTTTTTTATGTTATAACGAAATTAAAAAAAAAAAAAAAAAGAAGAAAACGAAGATGGATTTACTCCAATTTTTGCAATGTGCAGATTTTATTACTAAATGGAACCGACGATCTTATTTTTACCAGTTTTACACTTGATTTTTTTCTTTTTCAAATTCTTGGGGCTACGATCTCGACTAGTAGCTTTATTTTGCGAGCGCTTATGCAACTGTATATGCGGCAGTCTATTTTAAAAAATTCTGGTAAAAAGATAAAAATTGTATTATTTACACAACAATATAGAATGATGATCAAAAAATTGCAAGAATATTGTTTTTTAAGATACAGTATACGCTAAACAAAATTCTGTTTTCCAGCTACCGTTTGTCATTGTGGCGTACTGCCCAAGAGGTTGAAATTATTTTTGGGTCGAGTCGCACGACTAAAGTACTCTGAAAAATTGTCATAAATTTGTTTTTAGAATTTTCACGGAGGATTGTATCATCTATTGATCAGAGATAAAATGCCAGTCTGGCCAATGAGTGTGAAACGATGAAAACAAAACTAAGAAAGCAAAGACGATTAACGATAAAGATTGTGTTAATTGTTTCTTTTTCCCGGTACTACGGGATGAAGTATGTATAAATAATTCGTGTCAAAACGGGTAATTATCAATGCAGGCTACTACTACAGTAATTATGTGAAAACATGAACTTAAATAACGAATGGGAAAAGCGGAAATGGTTTCTTCGCCATGATAATGTTCACAGTCACACACTGCTCAATTGTTTATATCGTGTTATCTATATTATCGTTATCTAACATACGAGAACGGAAGAAAATGTATACATATTGAATATAATCTCAGTGTGCGGATAAGTTGATGCAATGCTCCTTTTGGCGGTCGGGTCATGGAAGTAGTGTTTCATCTGTTACATTAGGGGACACGATAATAACTTCCAATATTTATGTTGCACTACATGTAGAGAACACATAACCAAACACATAAACACACCAAGTGTATGTGTATACTATAAATGCGTGCCGGTGAGATCGTTTAGATTATTATTTCTTGTTTTAATTTTGTTTTTGATATGTCAATTACGCGGGTTGTTTAATATATTTCAGATGATGGAATACGATGAGGGAACACATTCTACCAATAAAAGATCCATCACTGAGTCGGAAACTGCATCGCCGAGTTCAACAAAAAGATTTAAACACAGCGCATCAATAGGTAAACTGGAGGAAATACAAAAGGAATTAGAAGGTATAGACGATGATTTAAACAATTTCGGTCGATATGTGTCTTCCAGTTTGCACTATTTACCGGCACATTTGTGCTTCCAAGCTCAGGATGAAATACAGGAAACTTTATCAAAATACAGATTAAAACATCTAGAAGAGGAAATAAAATGCGAAGTGATATTGGATGAAAACGATGAAGTTGGCCAAAAGGAATATGAAGCGGAAGAAAAAGAAGGTATCGTTGTGATATATGAATGATTTTTTGAAATTTTCGGTGGCTTAATTCCGAGCATTAAGATCATGATTTATGTGCATTTGAATTTATTCAGATTTAATAAAACATTTGCCTGACTGTAAATATGTGTATACATATATATATATATATATATATATATATATATATATATATATATACACGTATGGTTTTATTTTTAACGATTTTTATATATGTACATATGTGTAAAAAGTCATATTTATGAGTATTGTATAATATATAATTATTAGGTTAGTTTTAAAACATTTTTTTAGTAAATTGGAATTAATTTGATAATCTTATCACGTTACTTACGTATAAATGGAATTAAATTTTTAATTTTTAAGAATCACTATTACCGTAATTAATAAAATGTACCAAAATGTTATTACTATATTATGGTTATCATTGTATATTTTTAATATTAATAATATGAAAGACACACGTTCGTTTTAAAATAAATACATTTTTGTAAATATTATTTTATATCAAAGGCAAGTATTCCTGGTAAGTAATTTTGGTTTATAAAATGAAAATGAATTTTACCATTATTTTTATTCAACGTATTTAGTGAGCTATTTTTATTTTAATACTTACGATGTCATGTAATTATTGTAGATCTTGATAATGACTATATAAGGAGTGGAATAGCAGTTACAGATTTTTCATTAATGAATAATTGAAAATAATACATTTTTTTATTCTCACTTTTCTTCTAGTATTATTTGTTTCTATATACATTCGCATGGTTTTGGTTTGTTTACTTTTAGTGTAAAATATGTATATATATAAGTAGCACAATGTAAAGGGTACAAACTATTTTCTTTTCATTTATTTATTTTTTTTTTTGCGCGTTTTGTTTTCAATGATAAATTAAATAAGCAGGAAGAACTTTTGAAGTGACACGAAGAAATATTTTCGTTTCTCGTATTTTCAAGTTAAATATTATTTTTTCTTTTCTTTTTTTTTTTTTTAATCTGTCATAACCGAAAAAGCATTTAAGGAAAGTGCGAATTTTAATTTTATTCAGAAAAAAAATGTAAATTTAATTAAAGAATTAGAAGTTTTAATCGTTAAAATTGTGCAATGTGTACATATTTCTAAAGATTGAAAAATTGCTTGATTTTATTAATCAACAAGCAAATTTTGTAGAAAATTTTTGATTTAGCGCAGGTAGTGTTTTTTTTTCACACTAAGTACTTATTAATTTTGTTTTCAGTTCTATTAAAATTTTGTGTACAAGTTTTTACTCTCTTCAATGGGAATCTTTTGTATTTTCTCATTGCAGTATCAATAAGGAATCTTAAAAATCCTATTAATCTTATTAAAGAAGTAATGAGAAAAAAAATTAGTGGTAGTGTCGTGGTAATATTAAAATTTATTATTAATCTCGCTGATTTGTAAGTTTTTTTATTTATTTCTAAAAACATGCAATAAGCGTAAATCACTTTGAAGCAGAGGGGAATTAATAGAGTAGGAAGTTTAATGTGTTATTATAAACCAAAATTTTTATTAATTCACCTCTGCTTCAAAATGATTTATGCTTATTGCATGTTTTTAGAAATAAATAAAAAAACTTACAAATCAGCGAGATTAATAATAAATTTTAATATTACCACGACACCAACACTAATTTTTTTTCTCATTACTTCTTTAATAAGATTAATAGGATTTTTAAGATTCCTTATTGATACTGCAATGAGAAAATACAAAAGATTCCCATTGAAGAGAGTAAAAACTTGTACACAAAATTTGAATAGAACTGAAAAGAAAATTAATAAGTAATTAGTGTGAGAATAAACACTACCTGCGCTAAATCAAAAATGTTCTACAAAATCTGCTTTATGAATAATAAAATCAAGAAATTTTATTATTAACCTCGCTGATTTGTAAGTTTTTTTATTTGTTTCTAAAAACATACAATAAGCATAAATCATTTTAAAGCAGAGGAGAATTAGTCAAAATTTTGGTTTATAACACATTAAACTTCACAGTAGAGATGCGCAAATCAACTCCGCCAGAGCAGTTTCGGCTACATACATGTGTCCTCTTTCCGACTGCGGATACATATCCTCTTCTCAATTCCAACTCCGATCGGGTAATCTATGTCATATCTAGTGCGTATACAATGGCACTCTTCGCTGCGTATTCAACTCCAACTCCATATAGTACTCAGAACGCATAAAACAACAGAACGTCCTTGAACATGATGCGGATTTTTTTTGCGCAATTCCGATTTACCAACACTTTTTTTTTTTTTGATAAAATAGCTAGTTTGCATCGCGTTATATAACATATAGCATTAAATCTATCGATCACATTACTCATTCAGATTTGAAAATATTAAATTACACTGTTGCTATTGCCTCTCTATACTGCTATCTATGAACAGAGCCTAATTTTGTGAAACAGTAATGATAAGTCAGATTTTGAAAGTTGCGCACCCAGCTGATGCCTTTTGGGGTGGTAATATACTGTTTCCGGAATGATAACAGTTGTTCGTTGTGTGACGTCTTTCGGAGTTGACATATATTAAATTATGTCATCGGAGATATATCCGACTGTGCCCGACCGCAGATATGTTTCCGAGGATAGAACTGTGTCCGGAATTACCCATGCCTACTTCGGAGGTAATATTGTGCATTGGAATGCGGGAGTCAAATATATGGGAATTATTTTAGATCCCAAGCCGAAGTGTCATAAACACATCGGATACATACTAAGTAAAGTTAGACTACAACAAAATTGTTATATTCCCCGATGTCCAGACTCTTACAAATATTTGTAATATACAAATTACGCATCTTCAAGACAATCTACCGTCCTACTACCACACACTGCCGCGCCCGTATGGGGAATCAGTGTAAAATGCCACATTAAAAAAATCGCAAGTTCCACAAAATAAAATCCTCAAAACTGATTATTTTTGGCCTGCCCTGGCTTTTTCCAACAATGGAACTACGTAACATCGCAAGCGTTAAAATAGCTCCTGAAAGCAGTAAACGGCCAGCTAACCGGTTCTTCTGCAGCATCCTACAATCTGATTTTCCATATATCAGGTTACTCGGAAACCCTAACAGAAGCTGATTCCTACATCGTATATAGGTCATGCATAGGTTTTTTCATTAATTTGTGTTTTTCCTACAGTTACACTGTCTTTAGAACTTTATAGAGAACTTTTGATTTAAGATAAAGGAGCGAAGTATAATAGATTATTCACCTAAGCTCTCGATTAATTAAGCCGAAATTATTTTAGATTGTAAATATTCAAACGCGAAAATAAAAGTGTAAATAAATAATAAGAATGCGGTCAAAAAACGGTGACTGAAATCATTCAAGATCATTATCGAAATTTCGATATGGAAAAGTAATTTGATGGAAGCAAAAGAAATTTTGTAGTTAAAACGACTACAAAACGAAAGTTGCAAGTTTAAGATAGCTGCAGGCTTCACAAAGTATATGTGCGTTAATAAAGCGTAAGAAATTAAAGAAAGCAGATGAAAGTATGTTAAATGTTGCAAGAAAAATATGCTTTCGTAAGTAAAGAAGTCAAAAGGTCATCGAGTATTGGTTAAATTAGTAAAAAGATGGAATCATAACTGAATATCAAAAGAAGAAAAAAACCTAAACAATGTTATGTTTTACGAGAAATTTTTAAAACTTCGCAACATATGCCAATTAAAGATAACGTCGGAAAAATACCTCGTTAGATGATGAAAGTAATGAAAGTTCTCTTATTTGACCATACAGTCTAATGGGTTTCAACATCCGTAAATAAAATATTTTTATCGTGGAAAAGGTTCGATTGTTGACAGCAAAACAAAAGCCCGATCGTCAGAAGGCGAACTGGAAGCTAAGTGCGCGGGCGAACGATCGTAAATTTTTCGACTAAAAAAAATGTCGAGGTTCACGGCTGAAAATTTACACCGATACCAAGGATCATGAGAAAAAGCAGTAAAAAAAATATCAGAAGGGTAAGTTTGAGGCTGAAGGGTTGTCAGAAGCTGCCAAAGTTGCAAAAAGTATCGGAAAATTTACACTTCAAAGAAAACTTCTGACAATTTAAATTTACATTGTGTACGTATAGAGTATGTGTAAAGTGTCTGTCAGAAGTTAAAATGAAAGAGATTATGAGAAAATCGGGTGCGAAGTGCAAGTGCGTATTCCGACGTGGGGTGCACCATTTCTGGATCTTCATCGCTATCATAGTCGGACTCCTCGTCATCAATTGAAAATAATAAATATTAAAATAAACTAAATAAATCATATATACCATTAAGAGAGTCGCAAATCGAAATTACCGTTCCAATTCTTTTCTATTGATTTTCACACGGTACATATTTTAGAGCATTTCTGGCAATTTACCTGATTAATCAGACTTTAGAAAGTCATCTAAAAATCAGAAGTCAACTCAAAAGATATTAATTTTTATAAAAAGAAAATAAATTTTATTCGTAGAAAATTATAAAATAATCATAATAAATTATGTATACTATTAAGAGTCGCAAATCGATAATTACCTTTCGAATCCTGATCATCCAAAGTGATATCTTTTACTGTGGGAAGCAACTATAGGCCTTTAAACAACGGAAAGTCATATTTGTCATCAGTTAAGATCCACCCTGATGTTTCGGACTCGAATTCAATTAGATTTGGTAATGTTGCCATATTCCACAAGTGTTCAATACAGCGTGCTTTTTTCATTTGCTGTAGCAAGCTGGAAGCGTCAAAGTTTTTCACATTTGATTTTAAAAAGACACTTCATCAGTATTTTTACCCTTTATAATTTCGGAGGAACATTCGATATCTGACGTTACTGGTATTTTTTTTGTGTCTCATATCCGTACATACTGCAAACGAATGTCTCTATTTTTCTAAAAGTATCGTCTGCATCGATGCCCCCGTATCGTGTAAACTAGCGAACGCTTGCTGAAACTCCTTGTTTTTTTGCGAGTACTCGAAACGAGCGCTGTAAACACCTTTTCCTGATTATAATCGTAATCGGTAAATGCATGAAATCCTGGCAATGCTTTGCACGGATCTAATCTTAAAAGATCATGAAGCGCATTAACATATATAATATGCTGACTTCTTGAAACTCCACATTCAATATAAATTTTTGCTGTTATTTTATGCAAATTACTCAACGTGATGACAACGATATCTCTGTCAGAGCACTTTACTACAACAGTTGAATCTGAATTTGTTTGAGACGCATGACAAACAATTTTATTGTCGGTCTCTTCGTGCGAAGAATATGCTGTACGAATAACAATAAAATTTAATATAAAAAAAATATTTTTTTTTTATTAAAAACATGGCTTTTATTTATGCACTAAAAACTACAAAATAACTTTATTAATTCGCGACTACCAGATACACACCCCTTAACATTAAAATCTGAAACTACAAAATATTCTGAAAAATAAAAGCGGGGGCCATAGTTACAAAAATATTCGGTGTGTGTGGTATTGTGATGCACAACAATGGAACAACATTAAATAGCGATTGTAGTTTTGGCTTAGGATGTGTTATAATATTAATATTTAATTATTAATCTGCGGGGCTCCTGCTTTTATTTTTCAGAATATTATTTGTAGTTTTAGATTTTAATGTTAAGACATGCGTATCTGGTAGTCGCACACTAATAAAGGAGGTATTTTGTACTTTTTAGTGAATAAATAAAAGGCTATTTTGAAAACATTTTTTTTCTTCTTTCTTTTTTAGTCTGGATTTTTTACTATGTATTTCAATAAAAAACAATAAATTTAGAATTGTATTTTATTTTGCTTTATTTTATTCAATATCTTGATTATAGGACATTTACAGAAATTTGTGTTACATTTTATTTTTAAATAATGGATCGCGTTCTTTCAATTATATTGTCTTTCGTTTTTCATACAATACATACGGAATCCTCAGCACAAGAAACACAATGTTTAACTAATAGTCATCTTTCCATCGATACATCACATGAACGAAAAAAAAAAATTTTTTTGAAACTACGAGCTTTCGGTGCTTCAAGGGTCCGATTTTAAAGTTGGAAACCCAAATGTTCCAAAGTAAAGAAATACACAATTATAAAACTGAGTCACAAACGGGGGAGCTACACGTGATTTTTTGTGCTTTTTAAACTTTTAGTAAACTTCCAATGTTTAGTTAAGAAAATGAAATACGAGTTTGCTCCCGACAAATAGCGCTCTTTCCAATAGTATATCATATGCTCGGGAAAAAAAAAATGTTTCCCAATAGTTCGAGCTTTCGAAGCCTCGAGGGGCTAATTATAAAGTTGGAAACCTAGATGTTCTAAACCAAAGAAATAAACGTGCATGTGCATATTTTCAACCTTGTTCAAAATTTTTAGCTATAATACTCGCGCGGTAAAGAGGGAGCTACATATTAGATCTCGCGCTTTTTGAACTTTTCGTAAACTTCGAAAGTTTCATTAAAGAAATATGGTTTTGTTCTCGACAAATAGCAATCTTTCCAACGATATATCTCATGCCCGAAAAGAAATATATTTTTTCCAAAATTTCGAGCTTTGGGCTCTCCGAGGGTCTAATTTTAAAGCTGGAAACCTAGATGTTGCATAATATTGTATTGTCATCTATAACAAGTATTTCTGCCAAAAGACACTTTTTTTATTCATCGGGAAGTAGGTGAAAAATCGTTCGCAAGATTCCCACAGATAGACAGAATGACAAACCGAGTTAAATAAAAAGCTATAAAAATAATCTTATTTCCTATAAAAGCGGTTACACAGATGTAAATTTAGTTAATTCTTTCTCTTATTTAATATTGGCGGTATCTTGCTTTGTGTAAACATAATAAAAATCACACAGAATGTTGCAAAAGTTACAATAAATTATTAATTAAATTTATGAATTCTTCTTAATTGACTTCTGACTTTTAATCCATGTGACCAAATAGAATAGAGGAACATAATTTGGGGAGGGGGGGGGCAAATTTTCCTTCAAACCCCAATTAGAGGGGCACATGTAGATGGTAAAAAAATATGATGGCCATCTGGAAGCGGTAGCTTTTCAAAATGGCGGCCAATCAAAGATGGTGGCCATCCCGATTCATATATTAGATCATAACTCGACTCCTAATCGTCTAATTTTAATTTTCTTTTTTTTTTTTCAAACAAAAGCTTGTTATATTTATAATAACTTTTGTTCCGTAGATTTTTTTTGTATCTCTAATAGTTTTTGTGAAATAATAGGAAAAGTAGAATATTTTGTTTCTCAAAAATGTCTAGCCCGAATTACTCGAGTGATAATTAATTTTTACCGGGAAATGCTTCACATAAAGCATGAAGATAATTTTATAAGCTTTACAATGAAATTTGCACGAAAGTTTTATCTGTGATACAAAGCGAGTACCGAAAAACAGTCGTAAAAATTACGTGCCATCACGTACGCATAAACATTTAAAGACGCGTGACTCATTCTCTTCAATCATAACTTCGAACACAATCCGTTGACCGGAAGTTAAAACTCAACATTCACCTGATTTTCGATATATTCCGAATACATTTGTGAGTAATTCATTACTTTTGAGAATCAGTTTAAGCGTAAATATTTGAAGATCAGTTCTCGACTGAATGCGTTATACGTTGATTCCATAAATTTGATTTTACGATGTCGGGGGATTATGAGTCTGAACCTAAAAGAATAAAACCAGGAACAAACCAAGTGCATAATCTGTGATGGTTCGCGTGAAAGAAGTGCAGTGCTCTCGCCGCGTGATTTGTCTTCTTGATCGGTTTTACGTGATGCCGCTAAAAAACGAAAATTTACTCCTATTTTGAATGTTCCAATTTTAACTGAAAGTGGCCTTTTAAAAGTAAAATATCACAGAGAGTGTGTTTAAAATTATCGGTTGAATCCAGCACACCTTCCGACGCTATTGATGAACCAGGACCTTCTTCACAATGTATTAATCCGCCTCCGGTAAGTAGAATTTCCTTACCACGTGAAATTTCATGCAATGTTGTCTATAAGAAAATTTGCATTTTTTGCGACAAAGATAGCAAGTACGTAAAAGTTAGTAACACAAGCAGTAACCTTATGATCGGACGAGTTACTGAGAAACCTTGCCACAGAACGACAAGACATGAAAATTTTGGCTGTAACTTTCAGCTATATTATGGCAGCTGAATCCCGTTTCCATAGGTCATGTTATAGAAGTTACACTAGAAAACGACCATTAAAACCAAAAACTGTAGATCTTTATCTCGAAATTGAAAAATTAGCATATCGGTTACTGTTTGATTTCATTCGAAATTACATGTTCGAAAAGAAAAATGTTTACAAGCGCAGTGAACTTATTTCAGAACTGATTTCTTACTTTTCCGCTGATAAAAAAGATGACGTAGAAAAATCAACAAAATGCAATTTTATTTACAGTCTTGAAAAAGAGTTTGGAAGTTCACTACGTTTTAAATCTATAAACCGTATTGTTTACGTCATACCTGATAATTTATCGTACGTTTGTGAGAAATTTTTTTTTAACGAAAAATCAACTTGATAAAGCTACTGCTGATGTTCAGAATAGTGAGATTTTCAGGGTAGCTAAAAAATTAGAGAAGATGTGAAAACAATTGACAGTGATCAAATTGCTTGGCCTCCATCTACTTCTGAATTACATTTCGAAAGTATTGAACTATCACACTCATTGAATTATTTTTTCGGGTGCTTGCTTAAAGGTACATATCCACAAGAAGTACGACTTATATGGTCTATTTCACAACATATTATTTATGCTATTTCGCATAGAAAAATATTAATTCCGAAACACATCTTACTTGCAATGGTTGTAAAATCATCAACAGGTAATGTCGCGCAATGCTAAATTGAATAGGTCACAGCTGCAGTTATACCAAATTGTTTGAAATAGACGCGTCATTATGCCTACAGAAAATTACTTCTGTTAAAGATAGCCACATTCCTTTGCTTTATAGTATCCATTCGAGTGTTCCAACAATTGTTGCATTTGACAATATTGATCGAAATGAAGAGACTCTTGGCGGAGCGAGAACATCGCATAGAGTTAATGGAATCATAATCCAGAGTACGTCAGATTCTTGTCAACCTCCGCGATTGACAATTCATGATGAAGATAGAAAAAAAAAGAAATACAATAAATGCCCTTAGTTCATCAATTTCCGATTATGTCGCAGACAAAAGATACGATCCTTCTAGAATTTTAACTGCTGAACTTCCTCCAGAATGCATCAATTTTTTTACATAGTCGAGACGCAAAAATATTTTTTGGATTTTAAGCAGGCAGTGTAATTCTAATAATCAAATTGTTAGCTCTTGGGCAGGATTCAATATAATGACAAGAAACAATTTAGCTGTCTCACGTGATACTGTTGCTTATTTACCATCAATAAATAAACCTGCAACTGACATGTTTACAGTCTATGAAATTTTACGTCAAAGTAATTAAATAAAATCGAACTTGAATTTAGAGAACATCGTTGTTATTCTAGATCAGGATATTTATTCAAAGGCAATGGAAATCAAGTGGGCCCGGCTACAAGAATTTGAGAATATATTTCTAATGTTGGGCACTTTTTATATAATTTGTAATCTATTATCGATAATTGGAAAATTATTCGGTAACGTAGGACTTAAAGAATTGGCAATTGAATCGGGTACTATTTCAGAAGGATCCATTTCTCAAGTGTTGGATGGAAAACAGTACAATCGCGCCATTAGATTACATAAATGAGTGTATGAAGCTTTCGTGAGAATTATTTGGAACAATTTTTTGGATGACATCTGCGCTAAAAACACGCAACTTCCTTCAACAGCTGAAGAAACGAACGATTTATTTGCTTCATTTTCTAAGAATATTTCTCAAGATACGTTTTGAAACACTTCTTAAGAGGAAAGAATTAAATACCGTTGTAAGATTATTTGAGGAATATTTGAATAAATTAAAAAACGAAATTGGCCCACTTTCATAATTTTGGATGTTTTATGTCGACTTGGTAGAGATTTTGTTAGGCTTAATTCGAGCTCATAGCGAGGGTAACTGGATACTCTACCTTTATTGTTTAGAACAAATGATACCTTGGTGTTTCAGTTTGGATAAAATTAACTAAGCTCGATACTTATCAATCCATTTTGCCGAACTATTTTGCCTAGAAAATAAAGATCTTGTGCTTCTTGAGTTATTTAAATCTGGATAACTTTCTGTCCAGCTTAGATCAAAAAATCCATTTGCAAGAATACCCGTTGATCAAGCGCCAGAAAAAACGATGAATAAAGATACACAAACAGCAGGCGAAACAGAAGGTTTTAGTTTGAAGCCTGGAGCAATATCTAAATATTATTAACAGCAGAGTCTCGAGCGTTAGCTTTAGGTAAAATGAGAGAGATTATGCAATTTAATCAATATAAAAATGTCGACCATCCTGATCTTCATAAAACACGAATTTGTAAAGACGAGACGCAAATCTCTTCTCTAATTGAATTATTAGAAAATTAACGGACGAATCCTTTTGACGAAAACCCATCAAATATTGTGCAACTATTCATAGGAGCTGAGGCATCAATAGATATACAAAATGATTGGTTATTTGCGAGAGAAAAAGAAAAAAAAAGCATATGAAGATTTTAAACACGATCGTTTCGAAAGAAATGACGGAATTTTCGATTCAATTTCAAAAATTCAACTAAAAATGTTCAAAACCTCCAAGGAAATGAAACATAAAACTGCAAATAACGAAGTTATTTTGAAAGCTGATAGAAATCTTTTCGGCAATATCATCTTAATAGCTGAAAACCGTAGCCTAGATATGTAAGAAGTATAATAAACCAAACTTTAATAACAAACAATATAGAACAATAAATTAGATAAATACCTATTTAGAAACGTTTTCGGGCATAACCCATCATCAGCTAACACTAACTTAAAGGAAACTTAAAACATACTGAAGTGAATATAGGGAATACATGTGTATATATAGTAGATGTAAAGAGGAATAAACATGGCAGGTATAAAAATCTATAGGTTGAAAATGCTAATAATTAATATAAAATATAAAATAAAACAAGAAGATAAAAAGTTAAATTTTTATATTAAACAGTGGATTATTATTATTAGGTGTTTGGTCATTTAAAATATTATTTTTATATTTATTTATATAATAATTTTCTGCAATGTTCATATTATTACCTTTGTGATAAGTGGCCAGGATGGTTACAGTATTTTCTATTGAATTAGGTTTATGTTTATTTTTAATTAGATGTTCTGCATAGGTTGATTTTTCTATTTCATTATTATTAAATGCTTTTATATGTTCTTTATATCTGCAATTAATTTTTCGCCCTGTTTGACCAATGTATGATTTCTCACAATCAGTACAATTTATTTTATATATAGCGCTATTTTCGTAAATATTATTATTTTTTAAATTTAAGGTGTTTATTTTATATCTTAAATTATTTTTAGTTTTGAATGCTACATTTAAACCTTGTTTTTTGAATAAATTGGTTAATTTGTATATGTTATTGTTTATAAATGTGAATGTTATCCACCCTTTATTGTTAGTAGCATTATTGACTCTTAATTTTTGTATATATTTTGATTTTGATTTTATTTTGTGAATTAGTTTATCTATTATTTGTTCGTCATAACCGTTATTTCTTGCCAAAGTCTTTAATATATTAATTTCTATTTGTTTTTTATTTATATTCATGGGTGTAGTTAATAATCTATTTATTGCAGTCATGAAGTAAGCATATTTATGTTGGTTTGGGTGATTTGATGTTTTATGAATTATATTATCAGTGGTGGTTTGTTTTCTATAAATATTATATGTTAACTTATCCTTTGATTTTATTATTGTTATATCTAAGAAATAATATGGAAAAAGAAGAAAATAACAAAATAAATTTCTTAGATATAACAATAATAAAATCAAAGGATAAGTTAACATATAGTATTTATAGAAAACAAACCACCACTGATAATATAATTCATAAAACATCAAATCACCCAAACCAACATAAATATGCTTACTTCATGACTGCAATAAATAGATTATTAACTACACCCATGAATATAAATAAAAAACAAATAGAAATTAATATATTAAAGACTTTGGCAAGAAATAACGGTTATGACGAACAAATAATAGATAAACTAATTCACAAAATAAAATCAAAATCAAAATATATACAAAAATTAAGAGTCAATAATGCTACTAACAATAAAGGGTGGATAACATTCACATTTATAAACAATAACATATACAAATTAACCAATTTATTCAAAAAACAAGGTTTAAATGTAGCATTCAAAACTAAAAATAATTTAAGATATAAAATAAACACCTTAAATTTAAAAAATAATAATATTTACGAAAATAGCGCTATATATAAAATAAATTGTACTGATTGTGAGAAATCATACATTGGTCAAACAGGGCGAAAAATTAATTGCAGATATAAAGAACATATAAAAGCATTTAATAATAATGAAATAGAAAAATCAACCTATGCAGAACATTTAATTAAAAATAAACATAAACCAAATTCAATAGAAAATACTGTAACCATCCTGGCCACTTATCACAAAGGTAATAATATGAACATTGCAAAAAATTATTATATAAATAAATATAAAAATAATATTTTAAATGACCAAACACCTAATAATAATAATCCACTGTTTAATATAAAAATTTAACTTTTTGTCTTCTTGTTTTATTTTATATTTTATATTAATTATTAGCATTTTCAACCTATAGATTTTTATACCTGCCATGTTTATTCCTCTTTACATCTACTATATATACACATGTATTCCCTATATTCACTTCAGTATGTTTTAAGTTTCCTTTAAGTTAGTGTTAGCTGATGATGGGTTATGCCCGAAAACGTTTCTAAATAGGTATTTATCTGATTTATTGTTCTATATTGTTTGTTATTAAAGTTTGTTTTATTATACAGTTTTAACAAACAGGATGTATTCACCTACATATGTAAGAAGTATTCAGTCATCTCCTATGCCCTTTGCCTTGGAGTTTGTCAAATACTGATGGTTCATTAAAGAAAACAAATAAAAGTACTCTCACAAACTTTCTCAAGAATAAAATTGCTCTTATGTATTTGGTGAATCAGCAACAATAATTGATGCCATGGCACTTGCTCAAAAGATATATACAGAAAACCACACTTTTGAAGAAATTTCGGATCTAGTTTTATTTGAAGTGTTAAAAGTGGGAGCCGATAGCAAAAAAGTAGATGTCAATTTTGATACCTACAGAGATAGATCTAGATTGTATAGAGATGCTGATGAAGGAAATTTCATTTCGTTTTCTAAAGCAGGAGTTCCCAACCAGGGGGGTATAGAGAGATGTCAAGGGAGGCGCGAAAGAAAAATTAATTTAACGCTTAAATTAAACATTGGACAAGGGGCGTTTAATAAATAAAGTGACATGTCTTCGAAAATGACCCTTGAGGCATCTGAAAATTTTCACAAATAATCAACAAAATAAATTTATCGTCATTTTTTCAATTAATTTCGTTGAATCCACCGACATCGGTTATTTCGCACAGTTAATAGTTTGTGTTCGTTATGCTGATTTCATCGAAAAAAATGATTTGGATTGGAATAAACTCATTGGACTTTGCACAGATGGCGCCCCTGGATAGGCTTAGCTCAAAAGCTCAAGGAAAAGAATTCCGCGATAGTGGTGTACTAATTGTTTTATTCGTCGGCAAGCTTTGGCTTTCAAAACATTGCAACAGAAATTACGCTAGACTTTGGACTTAGTTATAAAGATCGTAAACTACATCAAGAGCAGTACTTTAAACAGTCGATTATTTAGTTTACTTTGTGAGGATCTCGATTCTGATCACAGAGTCCTTCTATTCCACATATAAGTACGCTGGTTGTCTAAGGGCAACATGTTGGCTCGCCTTTATGAATTGAAAGAAGAGGTCATCCTCTTTCTTGAATTCAAAGAAAAAAAAACAAACGATTTTTTGCAAATGTTCAACAATGAACAATTGTAATGGAGGTTGACCTATTTAACCGATATATTTGATGCCTTGAATCAGCTAAACTTGAAGCTTCAGGGCAGAAACGGCACTCTGTAGTAAGTAACTATGATCATATGAAGGGGTTCATATCAAAGCTTCAACTTTGGAATCAAAAAGTATCTGCTGAAAATGTAATCATATATTTTTTTCGACTATTCAAAGCAATTAAAAATGAAAAACTGGATGAAGATTTCAAAGTTGAAATATAAACTCATTTGCAAGTGCTGGAAAACGAATTTCACCGATACTATCGAGACATTAATTCAGAGTCACCAATATGTCACATGACCAGAAACTCATTTGTTGTTGATGTCTTACAATTACCAGAAGAAGTTCAGAAAGAATTTCTAGAAATGAAGGTTGATTTGACAACGAAAGATAATTTTCATCTTTTGACATTGGAGAAATTTTGGATCAAACGATTCCTTGTTAATTCGAAAGTTGCCTCTCTTGCTTCGGGAATACTTGTTCCTTTTTCTTCGACTTACTTATGTGAGGCAGGGTTTTCCGATCTGGTTTTAATTAAAACTAAGCAGCGAAATCGTCTTGCCGTCGATAGAGACCTGATAATTGCTCTGGCAAAAACTGAACCTAGAATCAACCAACTGGTGCAGAGCATGCAAGCTCAAGTATCCCACATTAGCATTTAAATTATAATAAATTATTTCGATAAAAAACGTTTTAAATTTGGTTAAAGTTTATTTTTTACAACTTAGAATTAAAATAAATAAGTAGTCATTAAAACCATGTGCGTTTTTTTTTTAATGAAAAAATTAAAGGGGTATAAAAATGTTATTTATAATTCGGGGAGGCTCGACGAAAAAAAGGTTGGGAAACCCTGCTCTAAAGAGTAGGCATAAAATCCAAAATTGGAGAGGAATTTTAAAAAGCAGTCCAAGCAAGAATAAATTGGCAAAATTTTTGGCGGAAAGTTGGCAAGATGTTAATAAAAGGAAAAATTTGGAAAAACCTTGTTTGTTACATGTGAAGAGAAATGCTTCAAACTAAATGCTAATGTGGTGGAAGAAGTGGCAGAACTATCTTCATCACAAAAGGAAGCTGATACCAGAATGATATTACACATTCAACACGCTTCGAAGTATTTTGCCAATGTTATATGTACCGCAGATGACACAGATATTCTGATTTTGTGTGCTTATGCTTCCTTGAGTATCAAAGATACTAATATTTTCTTAAAATGTAGAAAAAAAAAAAACCGAATTCGACTTATTGATATCCGAAAACTAGTACACATTCTGGGGGCAAAAAATTGTGCCAGCCTTGCCAGCAATCCATGCGTTTACTGGTTGTGATACTGTAAGTGCAATGGGTGGCCAAGGAAAAATAAAAGCAGTGAAATTATTGACGAGAAATCAAGAATTTGAAACTTTATTTTCAATTTTTCAATGGTCGGAAAAGATTGGACTGTGACTGACAAAACCTTCAATGAAGTGGAAAAATTTACTTGTCAATTCTATCTAAAGGGTTCAAAAATTGAAAGTGTGAATGAAGCACGTTACCACCTACTGTTCCGAAGCAAACAAGGGGCTGTTAATTCAGTGCAATTACTTTCTTGTCAGGATTGCTTCCATCAGCAGGTTCTCAGAGCGAATTATCAAACAACAATTTGGAAACGATGTCTCGAAAATTACCCCGTGATTCTAGACCCCCAAGAAAATGGCTGGTTAATTGATGACACAGAAAATTTAACCAAAAGGTAAAAATTATATTTGTCTTCATATTTATCTCTGGGTAATTTATATAAAATTATATCTCACTAATTTCAATGTTACCAAACTATAAAAGATTCTACAAGATTTACTCGCGGGTTCAATATAACGATGGAGTCAGAATGATTCATGCGTCGTAGTTAAAACGAAATTACGTACTTTTCACAACTATTTTTCGGTACTAAAAATAGCATATCTCGCTTTTCGTGCGAATTTCATTGTAAAGCTTATAAAATTATCTTCATGCTTTATGTGAAGCATTTCCCGGTAAAAATTAATTATCACTCGACTAATTCGGGCTAAAGACATTTTTGAGAAACAAAATATTCTACTTTTCCTATTATTTCACAAAAACTATTAGAGATACAAAAAAAATCTACGGAACAAAAGTTATTATAAATTTAAACAAGCTTTCGTTTGAAAAAAAAAAAAAAATTAAAATTAGACGATTAGGAGCCGAGTTATGATCTAATATATGAATCGGGATGGCCACCATCTTTGATTGGCCGCCATTTTGAAAAGCTACCGCTTCCAGATGGCCATCATACTTTTTTACCATCTACATGTGCCCCTCTAACTGGGGTTTGAAGTAAAATTCCCCCCCCCCCCCTCTTCAATTATACTCAAAAATTGTCTCGTACATGGACTATTTTTGATTATAGTTTCGCAAGTCTGACTAACCAGGTAAATTGTCAGAAATGCTGTAAAATGTGTACGGTGTGAAAATCAAAAGAAAAGCGATAGGTGCTGCACCGTGCGTCGAAATACGCTCTTGCACTTCGCACCCGATTTTCTCATAATCTCTTCCACTTTAACTTCTGACACTTTACACATCCTCTATACCATAGGCGTACCCAGGCGAGCTTTTCGGGGGGGGGGGGGGGGGGTTATTTAAAAAAAAAACACTTGACAGAAAAAAGGATTTTACTTAGTAATTATATTTTATTAATAATCTCTTGTATAATAGTTGTAAATGCGTAAGACTTCTGTTAGTTTTCATTTTGAGAATAATTTACACTAATACATAGTTGTACTGTCAGAATGCCTGGTACCAAGACATCTTACGACCCTAAAGCGACAATACAGCAACGTAAAAATATATTTCGGGAGGGGTTTTTAATTTAATTTATTCATTTATTTGGATTTGCCAATAACTTCAGTACAATGATAATTTTTTGAGCATTCCGTGTGCGATAACGAGTTTGAACCGAATTCTGCTCGATCGTAATATCGCTTCCTCACCAACTATGTGCTGTACAATCATCTATTTATATAATATTATCATTTAGATCCGTTATGACGAATAAGATAATGTAAAAAAAATTTAGGAAAAAATTTGATTTCACCTAGTAAGTAAATTAGTAAAACAGATACTGGACGTTTACTTTTTCCCATGTAATTACAAACTACACATGTAATTTGCTTCCGAAATTTCGCTCACTTAAATAATTGTAAGTAGTGTTGTTTTTGTTTGTTTTTTTTTAAATCTCGAATTAGTGGAGATTTTTCCTCCGTTTCCTACAATGCGCGATCCCTTTGCAATAATTTGAAACATTATTTTGTTTTTCTATTCTATTCATTTTCAGTTTTGACGTAGTAATGTAAATTTACTGCGTTTGAATAAAAATATAATATAGGTTAATGAATATCAGTATATTTATCGCCATTAGTTATGACGTGTCCTCCGGTAGTCGGTGAATTGTTCTGTAGAAATTTTTCAAGGTTACTGAAACATATTTCATATTGTTGTAAAAGTGTTTCTGATGGTTGATTTAAACGTTTTTTTTTTGAATCAGCTGCTCCATAAAATACCATAATATTACGGAAAAGAAGTATCAGCAAACGTTAAAAGGTACATATATAGAGTGTGAATAACGACAAACTCCTTGCCTAAATGAGTAGAATGGTATCAGTTATTGTTCTTTTTGCTATTTTGCTTTTAAAATATCCTGCAACGGTAAGACATTTTTGTTCATTATGTTTTTTTTAGAATAAGTTGTTGTTTTTCTTCTTAAATGAAAAAATTACAATGCCAGAGTAAAAATTAGGACACTGTATGAATTGAATAATTTACAATATTTAACGATCATTTTTTTTTTAATCAATCATTTTTTTAACTTCTAAAATCATATTTTACTACATTATTATGTTTTTACCTGTATTTGATCAGCTAGTAACTATTATAATCCATCTATCCGTATATGTAAATATATATAAATTTTACGCATCATTTGTATATCCGTGATTTACTTAAATATTATTCGACGAATCGCTCCTGCCATCTTTGCTCATCGATTTATATGGTACAGAATATGCCAGGTGTCTGTAGAAAGTATATAAATGTAGAACCACTTCAAAATTTAATTTGTGCACCAAAAGGTAAAACAGTTAATACTGTCATCAAACTGTTATTCTTATAGATTTTTATAAAAAAAAAAAATTACTAAATATAATTTACTAGTACTACAGTCTATTATTATTATTATTATTATTATTATTATTATTATTACTATTATTGTTATTTTTTAATCGACATCAAAAAAAGGAGGAGGTTCTCAATTCGACTGTATTTTTTTTTTTTTATTTATTTATTATTCTTTTTTATTTTTTTTTATTTTATTTATTTTTTGATGTGTGTTACTTCAGAACTTTTTTCTAGGAGAACCGATTTTGATGATTCTTCTTTTATTTGAAAGCTGGTGCATCTCATGTAGTCCCATTTAAATTTGATCAAGATCTGACCAGTAGTTTTTCAGTTATCCTTAACAATGCGTATTTAATTGACTTCGACTACATTGATGATGTTCTCATTTGCCCACGCTGCGTGCTACGTCTATGTGTGTAATTGTGTATGCCAACGCGTTTGGCTCGACTGTACCCCTCCCACCGTCCTCCGGGCACCCGCGTCGACCTGTCTGCACCGCGTGCTGCGTCTACGTGTGTAATTGTGTATGCCAATTGTTATTGTGAAAAAAAATTGATTTTTAACAAGAAAAAATTCAAGTATAACGCTAAAAATTGAAAAATAAAAAGGTTTTTTTTACAAAAAATAAATACCGACTTCAAGGTAATAAAAATTTAATAAAAATGCACTAGAAAGTAAAAAGTAATTACTCCCGATAAGAAAATGTATATCAGAGCATGGGCGTCGCCAGCCACGGGCAGGAGGGGGGCAGCTGCCCCCCCGAAGCCTTGAAACTTTTTAATCAACTGGCCATGATGAGTATTCATAGGCGCGTAAACATGGACAATTTGCCAGAAACCCACGAAAATTATGTTTTAATTAAGATTTTATTCTTGTTTAATAAAATATTAAGCCTTTGCAACTTATAAATTTTATTTTTCCTATAATTCATATTCTCTTTCTATCATCTTGCCCTCACCTCTGGCTCATCGGCTGGCGACGCCCTTGTATCAGAGTGATATAAATTAAGGCGATATTATCATAATTCTTATACAACATTAATACTTATTAGAGTAGGCATCAAATTCATGTTAAAATAATAATTAAAAACTGCATTAAATGTTCATTAAATTGTTCCTAGATATTGTAATATGAATTTCATGCCGACTCTAATTAAGGTATCGGTGTTGTATAAGAATTACGATATCACCTTAATTTATATCACTCTGATATATATTTTCGTATCGGAAGTAATTATTTTTTTACATTTTTAGTGCATTTTTATTCAATTACTTTTTACTTTTTAGTGCATTTTTATTCAGTTACTTTTTACTTTCTAGTGCATTTTTTTATTAAATTTTTATAATAAACCTTGAAGTCGGTATTTAGTTTTTGGAAAAAACATTTTATAAATCAGTACAATACAACTGTAGACTAGGAGTATAATTTAGGATAATTTTCGACACATTTAATGGGCAGCATTTCGAATATTCTAACCAAACTGCGAGATAAAATTATTATTTTCTTGTCGTACCTAATTTTTATATTCTAGTTAAACCATTTCGTTCTTCGTATTCATACAAACCGGCTCGGTCGTTGCTTGAATATTACAAAATCTAAACATTATCTGATTTTATGTGAATTAGAATTGGAATAATTGAGACGAAGGAAATAAATTTCAAGCTTTTAATGTTACTTGAGTTAAGTGAGTGCAAATTTGAATGAGCAAAAAGAGGAAGAGCAAAGGATCTTAGTGAAAATAGAAATACAATTAGATTTGACGGTAGAAGCGTTCAAATGAAATGAACAAGGTAAAAAAAAAGTAAAACATTGAAGGATGAAAAGAATCAGTGTTGCACTTCTTGCTTCGTTTCACTTTTAAAATATTTGAGAGATTGCAATTGGTTACGAATAGATTTTAAAATTGATGCAAGAGCGATCGAACAACAGCGGGTTTGTTTTTGATTAAGCCGATTATGAACTTCGGGCAATTTATTAATGATTGCTTAAAACGAAAATTAATTACAGGCCGAGTCTTCGTAAATGTGAAAACGTTGGTGATCAGTTGTTATTGCGAAAAATTTATGAAGTCACGAAAAATATCTCATTTGTCACGATCGCAGAAATCATTAAGTACGCTGAATGGGAAACAAAGTCGGCGGAAGCACCAGAAGACCGACTTGCTTCAAAACAGTATGTTGACGTCAGCACTATTTAGTATACATACAAACAACCAACCCGATAGGGAAACGAAATTCGGCGTTTTAAGCTGATAATCTTGAAATTGCATGCCAATCGGGAAAGTCTGAAACAACAGAAACCACTCTGGTAGTGGCGATCAGCTGAGCATGTACCACACACAAAATTTACTTTAGCTAAATCTAACAAAAATTTTTATTTGCGCGCTTCATTTACAAAACAGGGAAGCCGAAAACTCTGAAGAGTAGCAGTAGTTAGGAGCGACATTGCGCAGAAGCCTATAATGTGCCAGGAAAACGAAAGGTTTTGACTAAAAATGAAATTATTCAGAAGTTGCAATTACATTAACATAAGAAAGAAATGCAAAGCAGTGAGCCTATCAGCATTGACGTTATGCATTTCATCCACTAAATATGCCTACCCTGTATGGGCACAGTCATATCATGCTGAAAAAAAGTAGAGTTCTGAGCGCATGATCACATCTGCCTAATTCTAAAGTCAATAATCTCTATCTTATTTGTTGTATTGCATTTCCCGCTACAAGAAAATACGCGCGTGATCAAACATCGGGTAGTAAAAATTCAACGTGTAATTAAGCAGAAGGTTCGCATTAAAAGCTTCCTAAATATGACTACCGGGATCCTAAGAGTATTTCCGCCCAGTGTGAATCAGTAACAAGATGCAGTTGTATCGTCGTAGTGATGGAAACGTAGGAAAAACTTGAAACGGGCGCACGGAAAACACTGATCGAGATTTGATCTTGTCATTTTCAAACAAAAAGACACGTTTGGTCAGGTAGAAACTAGCAACAGACGATACTTGCGAGTGTGGTATTTTGCAGACCGACTTGCTGAAATTCGATCATATTATAAAACCAATATAATTTTTTGGACGCGCGGAACAGGGGGCTTTGAAGCTGGCGAGGTTTTTATCTGAGAAAAGTCTAATGATTAATGTATGATTCAGACGCGAGAAAAACAAAAACAAACAAAAAAAACAAACATTCGTCCCTGACGTACAACAATAAACGATTTTCTAGTATTCCATTCATTTTTTTTCTTTTTTAACCTCTTCGGCTCATCAACCAAGGACCTCCACCCAGAAACAAAAACCCAAAGGAAAGAAGTCGATTATATTTTAATCCGATCAGAAAGAAGCATAATAAGGAGTAGGAAGCTTAAGTCTCAACAAATCGGAATACAAATCAGAACGTTCCACAGAAAGAGATGAGAACACAGGAAGAACACATGATCGGCATCGCAAATAACTGCATCATCCGGATGGAGAGGACAGTGTGGGGAGGAAATCAGAAAAAAACGGAATCTGGAGAAAGGCAATAGAGATTGGCCAAGACGCATAATCAGAACGTTGAAAAAAGGGATACAAAAGAAACCATGAATAGGGAGGAAAAGTAGGTTGAACAGACAGATGAAATGAATAATTATTAGAAAAGGAGGAAGTGTAGGTGTTCGAACAATTCCTGATATGGAAGCTTTTACATATCGATAAGAAGTTGGTGAATGGAATTTAAAAAAAAAAAAGGCGGGAAGAAGCAGCAACCCGAGCCAAGGAATAAGTATGCCCGAGTGGCTAGGTACCCACAGCAAATCAATGTATTGAATGGAGAGAGGAAAGATTATGAATGAGTGAACGTGTACGGAGGATAATAAAGTTACACGAACGATCAGGAAGGGGAGAAGATATGGCCTGAAGGGCGTTCAAGGAGTCAGAGATAATTAAAAACTTGGAGGAAAGGTGATTCCAGGAAATGAAAATAATAGTAGAACCTTAAGATAGTCAATAATTTGTTTATAAATATGAAACAGAAATAAGGAAAAACGAAAAGATTCTCATAACTTAAAATCAGGAAGGATGAAGGAAGCTTCAACAGCACCAGACCCCCTCGAACCATCCGTGTAAATGGTAACATGAGAAGGAAATACGGAATTGATAGTGCTGTAGAATACCTGTTTAATTACGGCTTGGGGGAGATTTTTAGAAAATGAAGGAAGGATAAATACCTTAGGAGGATGACAGTGAAGTTAGAAAAAAAAAAATAGGGGAGATTATTAAAGGAGGTAATGTAAGCCCAAAATGAACTAAGACGATGTGAAATAAAAGCTAGGATAGGGGTTTTGCTAGGAATAAAGCGTCAGCTATCATAAATCGAAAGGAAGAACTGAACACGAATAGAGGACGGGAGTGGAAGACGTTTAACAAGGAAATGATAACCTAAATAGGATTTACGAATGGATAGGGGTGGCGAATTAGATTCAGCAAGAATAGCAGAAATTGGAGAGGATTTAAGCGTGTCAAGATAAGGACGAAGGCAACAGTTTTAAATTACCTATAGTATAGAGAGACGAGTCTTTGACGCACAACCATAAATAAAAGAACAGTAATCAAATTTGAAGCGGATAATGGATTTGTAAAGAGATATACGAATATAGGGATCGCCACCCAATTTAGTTGGCGGCAGACCTTTCGGCAAGTTTAGCCTTTTGATAGTAGAAACAGAAAGATATCTGATATGCTCAGAGAAGAACAAGCGACTATCATGAAAGATACCAAGATAGCAGAAACAATTAACATATGAGAAAGAGATATAAGATTAACCAAAGCAGAGTTATAGGGTAAAAGGGTAAAGATGGGATAAGAAGATTTAGGGCAAGAAATCGAAAGATTAACTAAGGAAAGAGAATGTTTCGGCACAATGAGTGACGAATTAAGTGCTTCATTGGCTGCTAAAATATATTTAGACGAAGTAAAAAGGACGATGTCGTCCGCAAAGAATAAAAAAGAGGAATTTAAACAAAGAGAAGCTATACTGATAGTATAGATGTTAAAACGAGTAGGATTGAGGGAGAAATTTTGAGTAAGATCTCGGGAAACCTTTCTTAGAGCGTCGAGAGATAGAGAGGTGAAATGGATAAAATGATTCAACATGAGATTAATAATAAGGGAAGAGATTTTGATTATGATGTTAATTGTCGTCATTTTATCTCTTAAAGTAGGAAGATGAACATTATCAAAAGCTGAGGAGACATCAATAAAGGGAGCCAAGATGAAATGTTTTTGGATAAAAGACACTTACATAAGTGAGAAACGGAAAGACTAACCAATTCGAAAGCCAAATATATTGTTAAAAAATATATTATTATGCTCCAGCCACCGAACAAGGCGCTTGTTAAGCATGACATCAAATAGTTCTCTAATGCAGGATGCCAGGGAAATAGGATGTAGGGAAGATTTTTTTTTTTGGAATAGGGACGACGATAAAAGAATTCCAGGAGGAAGGAGTTGTACCATTCGAAAGGAAGGAATCGTTGGGATTGTAGGATGCATAGCCCCACAAAGGAGAATGAGCATTCCAGCCACCACCGATGATAAAAGGATGCGGGATAGAATTAAAAAACGATGAAAGAGGGAAGCGACGAAGGTCAAAGCTAGGCGGAACATAGATGGAAACCATGTTAATAGGACATGCAGAGGAAGACTGAATGGAGATGTGAACAATGTTAGGTTAGGTAAATTAGGACCAGGAGGAAGATTAAGGGAGACATTGTAAGCGTAGAATGGAATGCCATTTCTAACCAGAATTGCAGAACCACCATAATCGTCATCGCGTTCACATCTAACTGCTCTGAAGGCTCTAACCTTACAGTTTATGCCCGACCGGAGCCACGTTTCGAAAAGAAGAGCATCACTGGAATTATGAAGATCCAGTAACCCCTCTAATGAATTTTTATTGGATCTTAGACTGCAGCAACTCCACTACAGAATATTTAACGTAGCCATCTTAATATAACAGAAGAAAAATTAATAATGAATGAAGTGGGGAGAAGAAGGGAAAAAAACCATAAGAGAAGCCAACAGTTAGCACGATATGGAAGACATTTGTATTGAGTGAACTAAGATGAATGGGTAACGAAGAAAAGAAAAATATACGGTAGTAATTAAGAATCAGGAGGAAGTAAGTCGGGGCTACTGACAATAAGTCAAAGGAGAAAACAAAGAGCAAAAGGAAGGGAGACGCTATGACATGATTGTGTATAATGTAGGTGGAGATATGGAATAATTTTTCGATAAAATGAAAAAGAGTAAGCAACATTCGTGCAAAACCGAAGGAGTCAGTTGAATTTAAGTTATAATTCATGCATAAGAGTGATTCATAGCCAGCGTTATACAACCCTGACAATCTCACCACCGTATAATTAAAAAAGCAAAGGTGAGAACGAAAAGTAATAAGAATGCAACACAGTTCGGAGATTGAGCGAATCATCCCAACGTGAGCCTATTTGAGAAAAAAGAGAATACAATAAATACACCAATGCCTATTAGTGATTAAAGTCACTTCAACATCAATATATTCAAAAATAAGAACGGAAAGGTAAGATAAAAGGGAAAAATTACTAAAATAAAATCATTGATCAACTGGTTAATGTGTTCTGCATTAAACAGTGGAAAGGAGATTAAACGAGAAGGAAGAAACGAGGAATAGAAAAGGATGAGGAGATAGAAGGTAATGAAGAAAATACAGCCCCGGTTTTTCTCACTTTCCTTTTTTTTCCCCCGTGTAGTTAAAGAAGGAGAAATTAATTAAAGTGGATATTATTAGTGAGGGAACAAGAAAGAGAGTCAACAAAGGATGAAGAGGGATGAATATTGTTCGAAGAAAGTAACTCCATGACGGCTACAGAAATATCCTTAATTAAGGGTGAAGAAGTTGCGGAAGAGAAATTAGGAGTAACCAAGGAGATAGGAGTGTTGCTAGCAGGATTTTAGGGAAGATAATTACTTGAAGGCAGGATTTGTTAAGGGAACAAAGAGATGGGAAACGGTTGGGGTGGAAGAGGAGGAAATTGAGGAGAGGATTTATGGAAAGGTTTTGAATTACGGACTTTATGAAAGACAGGAGATTTAAGTCGGAAGTGAGAGAAGACAAAGGATTAAAAAGAATGTTATTGGAAAAGATGGAAGTTGAGGCTCGACCGGCATATGAAAAAGCTTGAGAAACTAAATTGCTCTTCTTGAATTGCGAAGCCTTTTGGAACGAGATATTTTCAAACGCCATAATGCGTTTAATTTATTTTTGCTTACGCCGCTCAGGATAAGATCGATCATTGGCGCAGTGTGTGCCTTTACAATTACGGCAAGTGGGAGGAACCTGTAGGTTGCTGCATTCCGAGCCTGGGTGCCTAGAAGCACAGTGAGAACAGACATAGAGGAACCACGGCAGTGCTTCGCGATGTACCTATAGAGGAAAGCGCTACGTACAGACGAACGCTAGGAGAGACTAGGAATCGAATTTTGAATATCGTAATGTGCTCAGGAAGAGCAGTGTTGTGAAATCTGATTTCGACAGAACCATTGGAATTTTATTATCATCAGGGAAACGATGTATGCGGCGAATAGAGACGATAGGAATAGAGGATTCGATCCCTTCCAAGATTTCATCTTCGAAAAAAGACGGATGGATGCAAGAGATAATGCCCATTCTGAATAAGACAGAATTCGGAATATACGTTTTAATATTATGCGACGCAAAAAAATTCGGATGAGCTAAAATAGAATTACCGGAAGAGACAGAGGGAAACTTGACCGAGATACTGCCCCTATCTTGAGGTAAAATGTTCGTAGGAGAAAAGGAAACGGAATTAATCAGTCTGACAAGTGCTAAGGGATGGAGGTTGTCTAAATTTTTATCCGTGTAGCAATGTTCAACGTGAACAGTGAAAGGCCCTGGATGGTCGGCCGAGAACAATATGATATTTTTACTATTATTATAATTATTTTTGTACCATTGTTGTTATTGTTATTGTTATTACTATTGTTGTTATTATTATTATTGGTAGCAGTAGTACACATTTTCACCCATAATATTGCTCTTTTTTTTCAGTCGCTCATTCCAAACTATGGCACAACTCCTATTCTTCTTCATTTTCTAATCCTGCCTTCGTTTATCTCTCTATTCAGCCATCTCTTCCTCTTCGACACTTCACTCCCCTCTCTTAAACGCTCTACAATCTCTGCTATTTGTCGCTTTCGCTTTAACCGTAGTCTTCTTCCTGCAACATTTTCTCAGTTTTCATTTGCGTCTACTCTATTTTATTCTTTTCACCTTCCTTCCATATACTTTACTTGTGATGCTGATCACATTTTATTTGAATGTTTGGCCATCTCTGCTGAGCGTCCTTCTATTCTTATCTATTAAAAGACTTGATATCCCTACTCCCCTTATCAGTGCTGCTTGTATTCTCTTATTTCTTTCTGTTTCGGTTATTCCTGCCTTTGAAGTATTTTTATCCTCTGTCCTTAAATGTATAAGAATATAAATTTATTGCTCTTCCGTCTCATTTTTTGAGCTAATGTCCTAGCTGACAAACCTATTTAAAAAAAAAAAAAGGCTGAGATAATGAGCACTTTATGGAAAGCCAATGATGAGGAAATAAAAAGAACAGCGTGTAGAATAGCATCAGATTCCGTGTATAAAATTGAACAAATGGAGGGAAGTTTAAAATATTCAGGATACATTTCCATCTATCAATATTATTCTTTTGTCTACTGCCGCACATTGCAAATTGCGGATCAACTCCTACTTCTCCTCATTCCCTAACCCAGATTCTTTTTACCTGTCCATTCTCCCTTCCTCTCTATCATTGGTTTCTTGACCTCCCTTCTATACGTCGCTTTAATATCTCTACGATATGCCGTCTGCGCTTTGGGCACAGTTTGCTCCTAATCTCATAAAAATGTGATTCCCTTTCTCTTCTTTTCCCCAGTTCTTGATCCCATGTCCATGTTGACGAACCTGATAAAACAAAAAAAAGAAAAGAATAATATTAGGTTTTTAAAGAAAATTTTTGGTGTTTAATTATTATTTTAACAAATAGTGTCATTTTATTATTATTAAATTATTAGATTAGATTTACGTGCCATGTGCAGCAACTATGGCTAGCGGGACGGGAGAAGAAAGAGGTTTTTAGATTAAGGAGTGGAGGCCGGACTTATGAAGGAAAAGAGTTAAATTGGACAGTGAAGAAGAGTTGTCTTTAAGGATGAGGGGAAGAGAAGAAGGCAGGTTGAGAGATATCTTTTCCAAAGAGGGTGAGGATATGGTAAATAGTGAGGATGACACTGCACAGGGCACATTTAGGAACTTCAGTTCCACTTAGTAAATGTTCGTGAGTAAGCCGTGTGTGACCCAATCGGAGTCTGGTGATGACTACATCATCCCTTCGATTTGGAAGTGATATATTCCACGGTGATACTGAAGACTTGATCGATCGAAGCTTATGATGTTTGCTGCCATTTCCTCTGCCATAGAGCCTTTAGACCACATTTTATATGAATTTTGAGATCGGTTGCTGGAACAGGAATGCTTGGGACCGGCAGAGTCACAGCAGCCTTCTTTGCGGTCGTGCCTGCCAGTTCATTCTATCGAAGACCGGCGTAAACAAGAATCTACAGAAACATTACTGTCCAATCTGGTCTCAACGATAATAATTTGAGAACTTCTTTGGCTACCGGATGTTGATCGTGGCTGAAATTCATATTCGTTATCCTGTAAAATTAGATGAAAAATCACTAAGTTATGTCTGGCCTGTATTGATAACTCGAACTAAAATTCAGATTCAATAATCTCTGTTCTAACACGTAAAATACGGTATGCAATGATATGTGCGGTCAATGGAAGCGACAGAAGCGCCGCTTCCCTTAAAATAGTGAAACAGCCGGAAATTGGTATGCTTTCTATTTTAGTTTTTTATGATTTATGACTTTTTGATTTTTTTTCATCTAATCGTATTTCGGTTACCTATCTTTACGTAAAAAAGTATTTTGTTTATTTATTTTATTGACGCTTTCGCTACTTTTGAAAATATTTGATAGGAAAGAAAGAAAATGGAGTTAATCTTCCAATTTAATCAAAGCGAATTTAAAGTTCGGAACAACAACGCGTTATCAATCAGAAAATCCAACTTAAATATTTTTTTGTAGCGCGTTTCAAACAATGGTACTTTTATGAGTACGAAATCTAATATGGGACAAATTGCCATTGCTCTCAGTGGGAGGGTTTTTCGAGAAAAAAAAAGAAAAAAAACGAAATACGCGCCGAAGAATTAATGTTGCAAATAATAACAAACATTCCGCGTGTTGCTTATTATTAGCTTTTCATACGTCTTTATAGGTGTCTTATTCTACACCTTATTCGAAGAAAATTATGTAAGATCAGCCGAATCCAAATAAATAAAATTATATTTAATTAGGGAAAAAAGAATTATAAAAAAGAATTATAGCCTATTTGCGAAATACCGATGGTATTACATTTTTCATCGATGGTATTACATTTTTCATCGATTCTTAATTTGTCGCTTGGGGGAAACGATACACAGCTTGCTCACCGCTGGATCGGCACATGGATAAAAAATACAAATAATATTACGAAGATGAAATTCTTACATTGTTATCTTTTCTTCTTCTTCTTCTTGTGTAAGCCTCCCTTTTAAAATTTTCCATTTTTCTTTTTTTTTTTTTTGGGTTCGTCTACAAGGACATTGGCCCAAGAACAAAGGAAAAAAGACGCAAGAGACTCAGATCTTTACACGATCAGAGATAGCCGACAAAAAAGAATCAAGAGCTTGGACAACTGACGGAGAAGGAAGGGAGAGAATGATCGAATCACTATATGGAGTGGGAATAGTAATTTGTAAAAGAGAGGAGTAGAAAGAAGCTTGATCGGTTGCAAGAGACGAACACCCGAACATTATACGATCATCGGGATCAAAAAAAAATTGGATATTGGAGGGTTTCCATCTTCTTCCTTCTTGTGTTTTCCGAAGCCATTGAGTTCACGCTATGTTAATAATATCATCTCTGTCCATCTCTTGTTTGATACTGCTCGGTTTCGTTTTCCGCCGTATGGTCTCCATACTACCAGAGTTGTTACTACCAGTTATAATTACATGTTGCGTAACGTTCTAAATTTAATAATGAAGAATCAACATCAACAAGTTGTAATAATTCGGCAGCGACAAAAATTAAGAATTAATAACAATTTTTTCTTTTACTTTTTTACGATTTATAGAATGCGCGAAATAGTATAGCAAAACTGGACACCGATTTTTTTGAGGAAGTTAATGAAAGAAATGCGATGTAAATAAATCAACTCGGAAATTATGTATTGCTTACTTTTTGTTTTGGGTTAAAAAATTTTGCAGTATTTTTTGCAAGTTCTCTGTTTTTCTGTAGATTACGAAAATTACAAATATCTCCCGTTTAACCATATATGAAATTAATTAAACACATATATAAAATTCACGTATAACAAAAAATATAATTATTTAAAAAAGAACATTATAAATCACCTACATGTTTCGGAGTTACATACTCTCCGTGTAATCATGGCAATATTATAACTAAAATTAAAATGACTTTTTCCTGCAAAACTGAATAAATTTCATAATAATTCGACGTCTATTCTAAAAATCAGTTTTATCGTAGACCTCTCTATTGGTTATAGCATATTTGATCATCATTTTCATTAAAATGAGTATATAACAGCCATATTTTACCGTGTTTTTCCGCGTGTCGTAATTGGTTAGACCAGGAGTTCCTAACCAGGGGGGTACGCCCCCCTAGGGGGGCATAGAGAGATGTCAAGGGAGGTGCGAAAGAAAAATTAATTTAACGCATAAATTGAACATCGGACAACGAGGGGTGTTCAATAAATAATGTGACATCCCTTCGAAAATGACCTTTTAGGCATTTGAAAATTTTCACAAATAATCAACAAAGTAAAATTATCACCATTTTTTGCATCAGTTGCGATGAATCCGCCGACATCGTTAATTGTGCACAGTTAATAGTCTATGTTCATTACGTCAGTATTGAAGAAGAGATTTTGTACTCGCAATCTTTGACATCGGGCACTAAATCTGAAGATGTATTTAATTCAATATCTGATTTCATCGAAAAAAATAATTTGAATTGGAATAAACTCATTGGACTTTGTACAGATAGCGCCCCTGCAATGATAGGTGTACGATCAGGCTTAGCTTAAAAGCTCAAGAAAAAGAATTCCGCGATAGTGTGTACTAATTGTTTTCATTCATCGACAAGCTTTGGCTTCCAAAACATTGCCACAGAAATTACGCTAGACTTTGGACTTAGTTATAAAGATCGTAAACTACATCAAGAGCAGTACTTTAAACAGTCGATTATTTAGTTTACTTTGTGAGGATCTCGATTCCGATCACAGAGTCCTTCTATTCCACATATAAGTACGCTGGTTGTCTAAGGGCAACATGTTGGCTCGCCTTTATGAATTGAAAGAAGAGGTCACTCTCTTTCTTGAGTTCAAAGAAAAAAAAACGATTTTTTGCAAATGTTCAACAATGAACAATTATTTAACCGATATATTTGATGCCTTGAATCAGTTAAACTTAAAGCTTCAAGGCAGAAACGGCACTCTGTAGTAAGTAACTATGATCGTATTCAAGGGTTCATATCTAAGCTTCAACTTTGGAATCAAAAGGTATCTGCTCAAAATGTAATAATATATTTTTTTCGACTATTCAAAGCAATTAAAAATAAAAAACTGGACGAAGATTTCAAAATTGAAATATAAACTCATTTACAAGTGCTGGAAAACGAATTTCACCGATACTATCGAGACATTCACCAATATGGCACATGACCAGAAGCCCATTTGTTGTCGATGTCTTACAATTACTAAAAGAAGTTCAGAAAGAATTTCTAGAAATGAAGGCCGATTCGACAACGAAAGATGACTTCCATCTCTTGGCATTGGAGAAATTGTGGATCAAACGATTCCTTGTTAATTCGAAAGTTGCCTCTCTTGCTTTGAGAATACTTGTTCCTTTTTCTCCGACTTACTTATGTGAGGCAGAAGAAAAGTACCGTGTCCTTTTTTAGCTGAACCGATTGTAACCAAAAATGGAGGCGCACAACGCTAGATGTTAAAAGAGTCCTGAATTCAAAATTTCAACTTCCTGCGACAAGCCGTTTTTGAGTTATGCGTGAGACGCACATACCTAAATATACACACACGCCACGAAAAAACGACTTAAAAATTGGTCAAATTCCGTTAAAATGTGAAATTCAAAATGGTCCTCCGCGAATACAGTACTTCTCCTTTTATCATCATCCGTATAAGGGGGGCAAGTAATCAGCAATGGTCGAAATATCTGTTGAAATATGGCATTAAACATTTTTCATTATTACAATACTTTCTTTACTACGTACAAAAAAGTAAAATCATAAAAAAAACAAAAAAAAAATCAAAAAAAAACCCGTTTTTCTATTTTTATTTCAGATCGTATCACAACCCGTTGATAGTGGAGCTCAGAAGGTGATAGCTAAAAATGCGTTGAATGAATCCGGTGGAAGCGGTAATGAAAATTTAGTTTTTCAATTTTACGATGAAGCCGGCAAATTGCTTTATAGGTTTGCAGATAGCACAGTTTCTGGCGTTCGGACGATGTACGATAAAAAAACCAATATCTGCCGTAATGTATTTGACGGCATTCGAAAAATAGGCGAGGCAGTCGACAAAAAAGTGCATGACGGACTGAATTATGCTCATTTGTTCATCAACGATTCCGAGATCGACAGACAAAATATGTTGAAAGAACTCCGAAAATTGTTTTAGCCGGAAATCAACCGGCACCAGCGTCACTTTTTAGAAAAAATTATTATATTTCACCGATGTAAATTATTAAATTTAAAAGAAAAAATACTTACACATGTTAATTTTCCGATATTAGAATAATATTCCATCACTCGCGCATTATTTGCGCATAGATGGTATTTATGTAATAATAATAATAATAAAAAAAAAGTGCATTTCGTTTTACTTTTGTTCATAAGAATCCCGATGAATACGAATTAGAAAATTTTTATAGAACAGATTGTAAAGAGATGATGATAATAATACATAATCGGTTTTTGATTCAATGAAAAATATATTTAGCAGCAGATTGAATGCAAAAGACTATCGAAATGAAAAAAAAAGAAGTAATAAATAAGCGATCGCATCCAGCGTAGTAGACTACCGCTGCCGACACATCATTAATCCCACCGCGGCTTACAATATACACACATATACAAAGATATAAGTCAACTATTAACCAAAATCGCGCTAAATGAACTATAATTACAGTCCCCGCGTAACACTTCCATTAGCGACCACCGCTATCATCCGTGTGGGCGGAAAAACGCGAACCAAATGAAATGCTTTTTTTGTTTTATCAGGAGGTGCGGTGATATCTTTCTGTCATCGATAAGTCATATCAAAAGTGTAGTGCCTGTTCCAGTTGATCCAAACGTTTACTTCCGATGTAATATCTAAGATAAATATGTATGTAAATCCATAACTTGTTAAAATTTATAAATATAACATAAACAAATTCTCCTTATTAATAAATAGATATAAATTAATTTACTTTAATTAAAATAAAAATACCTTAATTTAAGGTTTAGCGGGCATAGTTCTGCACTCTGTGTTTTGTTAGCCGATGATGGGCTGTGCTTTCTTAGGGGGTATTTTAGTCTAGAGGCACGAATTTAGAAAGTTTTTTCAAGCTCAATAAAAAAATAAATAAATAAATAAATAAATAAATATTTTTACAATCCATTTTTTACTATTTATTTATTCATGTTTTAAGAATACGCAAGAAAATTATCAAAAAAAATTCAAAATTCACGAAGTTACAGGCTGATGAAATGGATCGATAAAAAAAGGAGCGTGTCCTGGTTGACACTATTCCAACTCTTCTAGTCATCTAAAACAAACAAAAAAAAAAAAGATTCTTAATCAGTAAGAATGTGGTTATAGCCCCTACCCCGGAGAAGAAAAAAGAAAAAATTTTCTCGTAAAATGGTAACTGTTTGAAAAAAATGGTCGATTTTTTGCCCGTTTTTTGACTTTGCTGAATTTTTTAAAAATATTAAAAATTAAAATTTTGATTTTATTTTGGTAGGGGCTATAGAGGGATGTATAAAGAAGCTCCATATACAATTTCAAGTAAATCGGTTTTTTAGAACTTCAGATATCATATGTTAACCGTGTTGAAAAAAGTAGTTTCGAGAAAACCCCGTTTCAAGTTTTGAAAGATTCAAGTAAAGTTTCAGGCAGTCTAGTTCATAGAACGGTACGTTATACTTCTTCTTCTTCTTCATCTGCCGTTTCCAAATTGAAAGTTGGCGATTCACGATTGAAAATTTTCTTTTACAATGGCCGATCGGAGGAGTTGTATAGAAGAGCAGTAAGATTGTCCATCCATGAATTTTGACGTCTTCCTCTCGATCTCTTCCCATTTATTTTTCCTTCCAATATGATTTTTAGAATTTCGTATTTGGGGCCTCGTATGATGTGTCCGAGGTACTGCAGCTTCCGTTTCTTGATGGTTTGCATTACTTCAAGGGTCTCTTTCCCATTCTTTCAAGTACCTCGATATTAGTGACTTTTTTCACCCATGATATTTTCAGAATGCGCCGATAACAGTACATTTCAAATGCGTTAATCTTTTTTTCCAGTGATGCATTCAGGGTCCAGCTCTCGCAACCATAAAGCAAATACATTTTCGTAATCGGCGATTCCTGCTTCATACAATGGACCTTCTTCTACTTCAAATTGTACATTTTCTGAAATTCTAAAACTAGACGAGCAGTCCTAGCTTCCTTTGAAGCATGAGAAGCTCGGATTTCAGAGCGTTCAATCCGAATTGCATCCCGCCTGACAGTCTAAATGTTCTTTTTTTTTTTTTTTTGTCTACCTGGACCCACAGCACTTCCTTTGTTCATTATTTTTTTTTATCCATTTTACACTTAATAAATAAAATATTCACTCAAAATTTTATATTTTTGGACTGTAGAGTACGCATATTTGCGTTGCTTGAAGATTGAGACGAAACTGACCTGAACTGAACACTAAACAAGAAAAGATTTCAACAAAATACGTTATACAATGGCCTTTAATCGATTTTTAAATATATATAATGTATAAAAGAGTTTGATTTATCCTCAGGTAGTCGAAGAATGTCTATGTTTGATCCGCTCCGACTGAGCCGATTTAGTTGCCGCGTCACGAAAATAGCTATAACTCTGTAAATAATTTTAATTTTGAAAAATCTTTTTAGGGACATATAGTCTTAAATGTTTAAACTATCAGAATATGCAAAAAAAAAAAAAAATTGTTGTTTTTCTCATATTTCTAGACTAGAATAAATTGAGGTATTTTTAAATTAAAGTAAATTAATTTATACTTATTTATTGTCTGTTAATGAGGAGAATTTATTTATTTTATATTTATAATATCTAAGGTGTCTTAGACTCTGTCCATTGTTTGCTGTGATATTCGGTTTTTCCTGATACTTTTAGTTTCTCCCTGTTTCATTAGCTTCTTAGTTCGTAATCACATTCTTACGACTAAAAAAAACCTTAATTAACAGGTATTTATCGGAAAGATTTTGTTTTTGGCATGTACCAAATTAAATACGGAGACATTAAACATATCGCATTATTATATGCGACGCCAGAGTCCTACACTTCAAATGCGTTAATACGCTTCGATTCATTAACCAGTTATGTTTCTGAGTTGTACATGGAAAAAAGTAATGCCTCCATCAACCTTATCTTGGTTTTCTTTATGATGCCTCAATTTTTCCACATCTTTGTCAATTGCGCTAAATTCGTTCAGCGTGTCATCATGAACTAAAATCATCTGTTACAGTTATCAAAAGAACCTGATAATTTCGATACTGATCCTAAACGTTGCGTTTTCGATGAAATAATTCATTAACTTTTACATAAATTTAACACGATATGAGTAAGCTATTTCCATACTGTTTCTTAAACCCATCAAAAATCCTTTATTGCCGGATAGCTGCCGCGTCCTATATCCTTAATGTCTAGACGACGGTGCATTTTTTTCGACTACTCTGATTTGCGTAATCACGAATGCAGCGTAAAGAACGTACTAGATCGGTAAACACACAATCTTTCTTCGGTTCTACATCTTGTTAAATCGGTTATTTTATTATCAGCTTTTGGGTGAAACACGGTCAGTAAATGCATGACGAATAAACGCATTTAACATAGCAGAGTATTTAAAAAGTATTACCTGTATTCTAATTATATATATATATATATTTATTTATATACATATAATATATATGTATTGTCGTGACCGCTAGCACTTATTCTCGGTCGAGACAGGATCGGAAGTATAAAATTGTTAAATTAAAGAACATCGATCGATTTTATTGCAGCGGTAAATGTATTTCCAGTTTAATTTTAAACTCTTCTAAATAATAATGATAAGGAAAAAGAGAATCGTAAAGATCGAGAAGTCACCAACGATGTGCTATCAACCATTCGTAACCAGCGGAATAAAACAACGTAACAATTTACGGAAAAAACTTTATTATTTTAACTTAAAATAAACAATAATGACCAGTTATGTAAGACCATAAAAATAGTTGAACCTGGACGTTTTTTGGCATAAACTCTCTTTGCGTGCCGAGACAAGAGAGGAGTTAAGAACATCGATGTTTACGATGACGTTCTCCGATTAAAATCGCACATCGGTCTTACCGAATGGTGTATAATTCCCTTATAATAGCGGTTAGCTGCAGGCACTACCTGAAGAAGTCGCATTGCATTGACATTTTACACATACCGTCGTACTACATACATCTCTATTCCTATCGGGCGACCCGTACGTGCTAGCGCTCACACTTTGCCATTAATTTTAGCTTACTAAATTATCGCTCTGTTCGAGCATTTTAAAATACGTTATGTTACTCACCGTTTGGGTTTTACCAGATAAATATGTGAAAAACTACGTCGTTTTCAATGTGCAATTAATAAAATCCCCATATACTTGTTTACGTTGAATAATTTTAATTTCCAGCGATATAGTAAAACCAGAAGTCATTAAGTAAATACAGAAACTTCCTACTACATTATTAATCGTTGGCCAAAATGAAGTCACATAAATATACGGTGAGAGTCACATAAATATTCATACACCGACGAGGGAAAAGCGCCCATAAAACAACGAAAAACAGCTTTATTAATGAAAAAAAATACATATGAACTGGTAGGTATGACTGCCTGTGTAACATAATGAAAGACAAAAAGTAAAAAGAACCACACATCTCAATTTTATGCAGAACACAAAGGAAAGAGCTGAATAGAACACGTCACAAAAATATTCGTACAATGAAATGCGGTGCATAATGTTGCATTTGGGGTTTTCTTAAAATTGGTAATAAACGCGATGTCCGAGTCAGATTACAGAAAGCTAAGTCATAATTTCATACTAAGCGATCACACCGTGTTATGAGCGAAGTGCACCGAATACAACGCGTCGGAATACGTCTCAGGAGATGCGGAAACTGGTCATTCCCAACTACGGAAAAGGTAAATCGTTAAATACAATAGAGCTAAGCTACTTGAATTACCTCGCAGTACCCGCCAATACATTATCCGTCGTCGCTATTTGAGTCAATTCCGAAAAAAGGCAGACCAAAGAAGTTTTTCGCACATCATGAACGATATATTGCGGTAAAGTTGACCGATAGCGACAACTGAGTGTCCTCAAAACTCTCGACGGAAGTCTATGTGGAATGAAACAGTTTCCGCCGAAACAATTCCTAGATCGCTATGTTAATATGGGTATATTACGGAAGAACCGGCAGAAGAAAACCTGAACAGAATAAGAAAAATCGGTACCAGTTTGCGATGAAGTATCAGGCAGTCCTCGACAGTTTCTGGGAAAACATTCAGCGATCAATCTAAATTTAACCTTTTTCACAGTGGTGATAGGTGATATAAATTATGACGAAAACCAATAATGGGATTAAATCCCAGAAATCTTACAGTGACTGTGAAACATCGAAACAAAGAGGAATAATGGTTTGCGGTTGTTTCTCAGCATATGGGGTAGGTTTACTCGTTTTTGTTGATGGCCGGATGAATAAGGAAATGTATGCGCTGATATTGTACATAATAATTTGCTCTCAAGTGCCGAAAAATTTGGAATTGCTGACACTCATTTTATTATTACCAGGACAACGATTCAACGCATACTGCACTTTATACACATGAATGATGGACGCTCTATAATTGTCTTTATGTAATGTCTACTCTTACCCAGTCCCCGGACTAGAAGACTCTCGAGCATGTATGGAATTGCTTCAACAAGAAACCTCCTCGTGAATCCTCAGTTCGGAACATCAGTTCGATTAAAAAAATGCTTCTTAGCAGAATGGAAGAATATTCCTGTGAAATAATACTGCCAAAAATTGGTCTCGTCCATACCACGTCGGTTAGCAGCACTGGTCAAGGCCCGGGGCCCTCATACAAAGTATTAAGGAATTTTTTTTGGTATTGTACGAATATTTTTGTGACTAGTTTTATTCAACTCTTTCCTTTTTGCCCTGTACAAAAGTGCGTGATGTACGATTTTTTCTACTTTTTGTCTTTCATTATATTACATAGGAAGTCATACCTATTAGTTAATATGTATTTTTTCGTCATTAAAGCTGTTTTTCGTTGCGAATATTTATACAAGTTATTGTGTGTGTATATATATATATATATATATATATATATATATATATATATATATATATATATATATATATATACATATATATACATATATATACATATATATACATATATATACATATATATATATACAGTGCGTTCTAAAATTATGTTAACAGTTAAATAGCGATTTCACTACAAACGGCCGTGAGAGGAGAAGAACGCGTTTTTGAGCTTTAATGTAAATGTAAGAAATGTAGCTCGAACTTTGCTCTACACAATTCCGCCAAGAAAAAAATGGAAATGCTCCGAAGAAAAACGTCGCGCGCACCTTATCCTTCGTTTTTCTTCGCAGCATTTCCTATTTTTTGGTAAGTACGTTTTTCAGACACTTTGCATTGTTTTTTATTATGAAACGCTGTGGTTTGCGATACTCTTTTTGTCGTTTGTTCTTTCCTGCGCCCGGCAGCCTCACTTTCTTGGTGGCGTTGTGCAGAGCTAGGTCTGGATTTAATGGGGAGGTCTCGGCGGTTGCAGTCCCGGTCCCCGCCTTATAAAGGGGCCTTCAAGAGACACCCACTTCCGACAGTTAATAAACAATTATTCTATCATTTGTTATATATGTACATCAACATTTTTTTAAATAAATAGAATTAACTTTACAGGAGCAAGTGCATTTTTTAATAATTTTGTATCCATTTTTATTTTCTCCTAGAGAAGGAAACTTCGTAATAGTAAAATTTCGAGTTCCATAAAACGTACGAGAAATTTGTTTTAAGGTATAACAAGTCAGAACATGGTCGTCGCCAGCGGGGGGGCTGCCCCCCCGGGAGCCTTGAAACTTTTTAATCAACTAGCCATGATAAGTATTCATAGGCGCGTAATCATGAACAATTTGCCATAAAACTACGAAAATTATGTCTCTTAATTAAGATTTTATTCTTGTTTAATAAAATATTAAGCCTTTACAATTTCTAAATTTTATTTTTCCTATAACTCATATCCTCTTTCTATCATCTTACAACCCCCCTGGTTCATCGGCTGACGACGCCTTTGAGTCGGAATCTACGTTTTTAGGAAGTGTCTGTATGAATGTGTATGCGTGTGTACATGCACAGCACACGCACGCATACTATCCTTTTATGCAAATCTTTGGTTAAAATTTGCTGAAAAATTCATTGTTTAAAATTATATATATATATATGTATATATTTTTTTTTTTTTTTGGCATTGAAAATTCTACCCATTATCTCTATGATATTTAATTTTGTTTACATTAATAATTATATGTTAATTCGTGAATTCAAAATAATGTAATTTAATTAAATTTAGATAGTTTAGTTATTCTATAAAACTGATAATTTTGTCACTTCCGAAAAGAGCCCCTAATATTTCCATAGCCCCGGGCCTGTCATATACTTTAGAGCAAGATTCGAGCTACATTTATTTCTTACATTTACACTAAAGTTCAAAAATGCGTCCTTCCCTCTCACGGCCGTTTGTAGTGAAATCGCTATTTAACTGTTAACATAATTTTAGAACGCACTATGTATATATATATATATATATATATATATATATATATATACATATATAACACACCCATCATCGTGGTAGAGTAATAAATTATTTAAATCTTGAATCGATCAAAAGATCGCGCCACTTCATATATTTTTCTGCAGTTATTCACATTATTGCTGAAATATCAATAACGTGGTCGGCCATCTAACAAAGCGATGACGGAAAAATTCTGAATAAATCAGATGATTTCTATTGAAATTTTCTTTATCGTCATCGTTGCTATGGCGGGCCGTAGAAACGGTTTCCGTATCTTTCACCGATGATCGTCGTTAAAATTGAATTTTTGATTGAAGCCTATTTATCACTTGTGCTTTGGTAACTTCCAATCTTATTTTAACGTTGCTCGACAATATGCAGTCGGCGTATCGTTTTTGTATTGGCGCTGAATACGAGAAATATAATGTTTACACGGTCCGTATTTGCTAAAAAAATCCGTAATGTACCTTAATAATACACGATTTTCTTGGTAGGTAATTTAATTGCAAGTTCGCCTTTACATCATTGCAGTTCTTTTGTTAATTTTTTTAAATACTTAGCTTTTGCTATTTTGTGTGTAGTAAAAACGAATTGCAAAAAGTAAAAAAACGCGATGATACTACAAATGAGCTGCAGTAATATTTCGTTACTATTCAATTATGAAACGTTGTGATGATGATTTTCCATAATCGCATTATTTAATCTATACAGAATTATAGGATTTGTAAACAAATCGAACTGCCGGGTTATAATTGGGCAGTAATAAAATAAGAAATTAATGAAACGCTCATTTGCAGTTAAATTTTTTATTTTTTCTAATTGATTTTAAATGCACAAATAGCGGGGCTGTGTGTTTGAAGAAGTTAATGAAAGAAATTTGGCGAAATGCATAAAAGTAACTTGCTAATTCAATTTTAACTACGCTTCACTTACTAGACTAAAAAAATTTAGCTGTACTTTTTTTAAGTTTTTTGTTTTTTTTTTACGAATAATAACTACTTATCTTCGCTTTTTGGTTAATGTCTTTTAAACTGATTACAAAACAAATTTATTTCTTCCTCCGACTAGCCGATAACGTCGTAATTATTGTGTACTAACGGAAATAATTTCGGTTCCAAAACAACGACGAGAACTCCGAATTTTCACGCATAACTGCGACTACTTTCATTTACGCGTGAGAAGAGTGAAAAATCAAAAAATTAATCAAAAAATCTCTTTGACCGAAACCGATTTGTATGTATGTTACGCGCGGATAATGAGACGACATTGAATTGTTTGAAATTTTACACATTTCGAAAATCGTGTAACGATACTATACAATCGGCGGAATGAACGTTTTTTCGCTAACGTCATAGGTTGTGCGATTATCTGCGCGTAACGTGCATCGTAAAGCTAAGTCCCATGCCGTTCACAGGGCGTCGGGGATTGTGAAAAACGTGCATCATACCGAGGCGAAAATGAATTCCATTGTTGTTTTCGACTTTATACAGGTCACATAAAATTCGGTTTTAGTTTAAAACACACAGTACGATGAAAAATAAATATGTCGCCTTTATTACATCGTTAAACGTAGTCTGAAGGAACAGCTTTGACATTTAACAGCGACTAATAACAATATTTAGAATCCCATTCCTGGAAAATAATTAACAATAGGGCAGAATAAATACGTATGCGTTATGCGTTCGCGAAGTATTGATGGCTGACTTTGTACTTTATAGCACCTGAAACAGTTTATGTTGTTTTACATTTTTATCGCGCGGTCGTGTCGTCCTCGCTAGTGGTATTAGTGGTTTTTTTCCGGTACTAGGGAACTGTTCGTTTTTTAATGAAACCTCTTTACGTTGTAACCGTCGTAAATTTGCTCGGAAAATTATTGCAATGTGCCATAAATTTAAATTATTTTTCCCGCTTAGATTTACGGCTCCTATTTTATTTTTATTGCCCCGTTGCAAGACCATTAACTTCATTTACATTGCTGAAGCGGTAAGTTCCGAACAACTTAATTTTCAACTAAATTTCGCTTCATGTTAGAAAATGTATTCGTCGACTTTAAAGTTTGTTCAGATTGTATTCGCTCACCTGTGTCTGAAATTCGGTGATGACGATGAAGGTTTCTATTTTGGTCTATAGCGACGCTTAAGGTAATTTTGAATCACCTTTCGCCTTCTAGTTCGCCGTGGTGTGTTTTTCACGACGACCGTGAAGAGCATTCAAGTTCTAACCTTCATTGCCCCCACGACAATTTGATACCCGTTAACTTATCAAGATTATTAATTATTCCTCGCAATCATAAATCAAATCTCAATTATTAACTTATCGTTTTTGTTTTTTTTCTTTTAATAACTGTTCAAAGTCACAAAAAAGGTAAGGGAGGAAACGTTCCCAGATCATTAGCATAACCCCACTCAGTGAGCTAGAATCCCACTGCAGGTCCGGATGATATCTGTAAGTTTTTATCTTCATGCTTACCTATATTCCAATAACCGTGATCGTTATTATCGCGTTTATAGTTCCACACGACTGTTCTTTTAACTACTTTCTAAGAACAGCCTCCGCGTCCGGGTAATGTCTAGATGAGTCTAGCGGAACACTTGACGCCGTCGAGTGTCACCTTTCCTGGTTTTTTAACTGCATAGGCTTTCCGGTAACAAGCGCTTTAACCGCTCCGCAAAGCGCTAACTCCCAATATCGTTTCCGATCATCTATCGCACGTTCCGTACTTAGTTATACGCACGAAATGTTATCGGAATCCTAATTCCGAGACAGAGAATCAAATGTTTTTGTTCAGAACCGAGACCGCATTGTGTCTTGGTGACCTGTTAATCGCTTGCGAATATTCTTTATTAAACGAATTTCTTTTCCAGCATCCGTTTTTTTTTTTTTTTTTTTTTTTTGATAACAGTACAGTATCATAGAGTGGTTGGATTTTTTTTAGCACTAGCACAGCGAGATATCTTTCAAAAACCTACAGAAATTAAGTATTCTCGAGAGATTTTAAAAACTTCATTAAAAAAAAAAAAGAACAAAAGATAAAAACACCGTAAAAAGTGTTGCAAAAAGGTGTGAAATTTTTTACTTTTAAAATGATTTAATTTTTAGTAATTGCGAGAAAAAAAAACAAAACACGGTGACATTGTCGCTTACAGCATCGACTAAACTCAATTTCGCATTCGGTCAAAATCGTTTTTCTAATCGTATTGTTCGAAAAATTATTAACCGGCATGCCCATATGCGGTAAAAAAAAATAATTTCTCTTTCGGTACTTACAATCGTTTCTTCTTTTATTTTTTATTTTATTTTATTTTATTTTTTTGGCTTGGTTTTTTCTTTTAACCTTTTATAGCCAGTTTATATGTTAAATGTGTCGTCATATAGTATTCAAATCTTAAAGTTCAATATTGCATTTCTTAAGGGGTATTGATAAAGCTAATTTGCATGCCTATTGGACTTGTAAGAATGAATACTGTATTTATCTTTAGCCTGTGACATTCCTGAGTTTATTTATAAGTTCTTCCCGTTATTTTTGGACACATGGTCATAGCAGATGATTAATATTTTCCTCATAATCTTTATTACAGTATTGACATTTATCCCTTTAATCGGTTTGCTGTTCTGGTATCTAAGCCGTATGATTTGCGTTATGTAATTGCTAGGTAGGTTCTGCTTGACTTGAAAGTACCACCATGGGGGTTCCTGATACTTTTTGTATATTGAAATAATATTTTCTGCAGTTTATTCAGTTCAAAATTAATTTTTTGCTTATTTGTTGCTATATTTTTAACAGTATGTACGTAATCTGTCCCTAATGGTATTTGATTTGTTCACATTTCCGGTGACTTTCCTTGTTAATGTATCAACGAATTCATTTCCGTTTATTTCACTATGTCCCCTGTTATCCATTTGAGTACTACGTGATTATTGTGATTTACTTTTGCAGATTCTATTGTTATCTTCAATTAGTATATTATTGTCGGTTGTGTCTATTTTATATAATGCGCTCAGCAAGACGGTTAATATCAGAAAATTATGCTTTCTATTTTTAGTGTTTACAAATTTGTGTCGATTGTTCGATAAAGTACGTATATACATAATTCTGCCGTACATGACGGGTGTGCACTGACGGACTGGCTAAGCGGGCAATTTGGAATTTGCCCGGTGCGCCCAAGCATTTAATTTATCTTTTGCGCCCTAATTTTCTCAAAATGTTATCACCGCCTCCGCTCCTTTTGCTGTAGAGCGCCTTTTTACCTCTGAATTTTCCCGGTGCGCCCTAAAAAGCCAGTCCGTAAGTTCGGGTGTGTCATTGGAATTCCGAACGTTCGATATTTATTTGTAATTTTATTATATATTGCGCAGATTCTTCTTTCTATATTTAATGATCCGTCAGGTTAAACATCTGTTCGTAATGACGATATTTCTTTTCCACTATCTTTCAAATTTCTGTGTATCGTATTATATATCGAATGTGAACAAATAAATGGCTCTTCCTTTCTTCTTGTGTACTTCGCCACTTTTTACCATCATCATCGTTAAAAGCTCTAGGAATAATGGTCGAAAAATAATTAAACGCTCACTTGTAGATATAGAATGAATTTCGGTTATAGCGAGACGTATCATAGTGGTAAATATTATAAAGTTATAACCTTCTATTATCTGTTGTAAAGGTTAAAAATGATAATAAAAAACCGCGGTGATTATAATTAAAATTTCTGTACACAGATAAAAAATTTGGCGCAAATTTAACTTTGAAAGGCTTTTACAGATGAATTTGGCAAAAAAAATAATTACTATTAATCTTTTTCTTAAAAAAAAAAAAAAAATAAAGTTTATACAGATCGGAACAAATACCTTCGTTTCGCTTATGCTGTTAGTTAGCACCTTAAATATTTTAAATTTAACGAAATTGATGGAAACCTGTGAGTACATTTCGAAAAAAAAAAAAGAAAAAATACTATACTAAACACATTTCATTGTAATAAAGTATCTTTTTCCATCCTATTTGTTAAATATAGAAATATAATAAGTTAATAAACTGATATAAAAAACAATTATAACAAACAATATAAGAATAAAATGAATTTCTTACTTAGTAACGTTTTCGGGCATAACCCCCCATGCCCGAAAATGTTACTAAGTAAGAAATTCATTTTATTCTTATATTGTTTGTTATGATTGTTTTTTACATTTCATTGCAATGAAAAATGGGAAATTACATTTCTTTTTTTTTTAAAGTAAGAAAAACCTGAACAACTGGTGTGTTTTTGCACATGATTTTTTCCGTTTTTTATTCGTAAAACGATTGATATTTTATTTTTCATCATTGAAAAAATTGGTCTTTTTTTTTTTCTTTTGAATTTATTTTAAAAAATATGTGTGCAATTATAATTATAAATAGATGATTATATTTGTTTAATCAGTGTAAAATATATTTCACTGAAAAGTACCGATAACAGGAAATAGGGATCCGCACTCTCGCCGCTACTATGTAACATTGTCCTGGATACCATTACACGGAATATACAACTTCCAGTCTCTTGGATACTACTATATGCAGATGATATTGTGCTAGCTGATAACACAAAAGATGCTCTCCCAGCTAGAGCAATTGTTGAAGTATGGACTTAAAGTCAATGTCCGGGAAACCGAGTATTTCATAACGGATCGAAATATTAGCGGATCTATCCAAATCGGCTGCGAATTACTACCTCGAACAAACAATTTTTAAATATCTCGGATCCCGTATACAGACAGACGGTAGTGCATCCGGTGCAGTTCGTGGTCGCATCAGCGCAGCCTGGTTAAAGTGGAGTTCAATGACAGGTGTGTGCTGTGTAACAAACGCATGCCTATAAGGTTAAAGTCAAAAATTTATTGGACTGCATCCGTCCAGTAGCCCTGTGTAGCATGCTGGCCTACTTGTAAGCGGGAAGAGCAGTTACACTGTAAGTGATAGAAATACGGATGCTAAGGTGGGGTCATTGGGTGTTAAGAGTGACGTTGTCCGCAGACCAATGGGAGTCGTACCAATAACCAACAAACTGTGCGAGAGTAGGCTGAGATGGTATGGGCACGTACAACGTGCTCGAGAAACCAGAAGCGAATCCCTACTGGCATTGGTAGACAGAGTACACGAAAAGAAGATGGATGGATGCCGTCGCGGCTGATGTCAGCAGATTCGGAATGGATCCATCCCTAGTATTTGATCGTTCTAGCTGGAAGCGTGCCATAAGTCAAGCGAATCTCGCCCCAGCGGAAAAATGCTGAAGAAAAAGAAAAAGAAGTAGAAGAAAGAACAATGAACTTCGGTTGTTACGACGATTAGATTATTCACCCTTTTTAATATCATTTAACCGATTTTGACTGTAAGTTCGGTAATTTTCACCCCTCTCGGTCTTCATCTGTGACATTTAGAAACTGCAGAATTAAAATATTTCCCAGTTGTAATCAAAAAAATGTTTAAATTATCTAATAAAACTAATGAAAATTTGAATAAACTAAAAATGTTTTATAAATAAATAAATAAATAATTAAATAATAGCCCCCAGGTTGCAGTTATTCGATGTTATATTTACGCTATACGAATTTACATTCAATATATATATATACATATATATATATATATATATAACATTGATTGTTTGTGTCACTAAAACTTTGTTATACTTATAAAACAAACATTTTTGAAAAACAATTAAAAAACACAATTAAAATATTTTAAAAACATTTTAATTGTGTTTTTTAATTGTTTTAGTTCGTTTTCAATAATATTTTAAGTCTTATAAATATAACAAAGTTTTAGTAAAGTTCCGATCTATGTTTCCCATCACAAATAATCAATGTTATATATATATATGTGTGAATAGTGAATGTAAATTCGTATAACATAAATTTAACATCGAATAACTGTAATGTGGGACTATTATTTAATTATTTATTTATTTATTTATTTATTTATTTATTTGTAATATATTAGCAGTTTACGGTAAGTAAAAACCATTACAATAGAAATGTTTTTTCGGGAAACTAATCTATAAACAGAACGCATATCTCTAATTAATACTTTGAACTCCGAGAATGTACCCCGTTAAAGCGCAAGATCGCATATTTTGGCTAAATTGAATTTCCTCCTTAATCCTACAAGACAGATTAATAGGAAACAACGTCTTGGAAAGTCGTCGGTATCATGATTTGTCAGTTTAGAAAAAGAACCGAAATGTGATTTCTAAATTTCTTTAAGAATTCGATGGAAAAGAACAGGTTTTTCACGGTCAACGTCAAATTATAGGGCGCATACAAGAAAAAGTTTCGACTATAACAAAAAAAAAAAGAAAAACTTCTAGGTAAGTACATATATATACTAATAATAACTGCGTAATTCTACCTGAAAGTAATGAAAAATTTTGTAAAGTTTTTACGTCACGGAAGTTACATTTGGGACGTGATTATGGAAGTTGTAATAGAAAGTGTTACGCGAATCATAAATTAAATTTGTCGATTTTGATAATTTTTTAATCACTACGAAAAAAATAGGAGACTTTTGGGGGGGGGGGGGCTCTTCAACCTTGGACCTTTACCCAGAAACAATTAAAAAAGGAAGGAGTCAATTATATCTTCATACGGCATCAAATGTTGTTAGAAGGAAGGAATAAAAATAATAGGAACAGTGTGTGGAGAAGGAAAAAAAGATAGGATATACGCAATATGGAGTAGGAAGACCGAGTATCAATAAAATAGAATAGAAAGCAAAATACTCAGCAGAAAGAAATGTACATTTAATAAACACATCGCAAACACGCTCTTTGTTTGAGTGGAGAGGACAATATGGAGAGGAAACTTTTACTGAAACTGTAAATTCCTTTCTTTTTTTTTTTTTTGTTTACTATTTCAGAACTTTTTTAAATTAAAGATTGCGAAATTATGTAACTAATATTTTGTTACGCAAATTCTGTATCGTATTTATATTTTTTCTTTATTATTTTAATTATAATTACATATTAATCTGCGCGTTTTCACAATTTGGTGCAATTAGCGTTTAATTTTACTGGCCGTTCGCTGTATGACTCAAGGATGCATTTCTTAATACGGTGAAGTAAACGACATCTATCATCGAAATTCATCGTTATTACTGTCACAAATCAAACTACAACTATATAGTTTTTACAGGAAAATGAGTTTTTTGTACCGTAGAGATTGTTGTGAAATGGTTGTCAATGGAATTCATAAATTCTATCGTAACATTTACATCGGAACATGGAAAAAAGTATGCGCCATTATTAGAAGGTGAAACGTAGTTTTCTGACTTAATGTTTCTTACCGACATGTTAGAATGTTTGCTTACATTTAATTTGGAAGGAAAGAAAAATAATATTGATTTGTCACAAACTGTATTTCATTTTGAAGCCAACCTTTGGCTTTTATTCGCGGTCTTAATAATCCAAAATATTTAATTGTTTTTCACCAGTTAAAATAAATATAATTAATATTGTTACGACTTTGCTTATTTTGATCAGGCGTTAAATGTGAGTTCGGATGCCATACATCGTTTAATGAAGCAACATTTTTACGAAGATAACTTCATCGGCTTCTCTATTTTCTGTTTTTCATTCTACGAGTGTCTTTTACGCAACGTCGATTTAAAGAAAAATTGTGTATAACTGTTTCATGAAATTACAAATTTTTTAAGTTGTATATTACAAATCAAATTAAAAATTATGAAAACGTATCATATGATAACAACAATTAAAATTATTAATAATAAAAGAAAATGTAAATGCGAAGAAAAAACCGATTTTTCATAATGAGGTACTAGATTAACTACAGCGGGTTTTACCAACCAATTTTCACAATGAAAAACTGTGATTCGACATATATATACATAAATATATATATATATATATTTATATATTTATATATATCTATATATTTATATATTTATATATATACTGCGCGACACAAGCCTTGTCGCACTGTAAAAATTTGAGTAAAAGACAGAAAAGTGCAGTAGAAACGTTCCAAAAAGTTCCAAAAATGTATTTAATATGCTGAAAATGTAGGAAAAATGTTTATACCAGCACAGTCCAAGCGGTAAGAGAAATAAATCGTAAATTGTGTGAAATAATGAAAATAATTGATTATAGAGAACATATCTTAAAACATGAAAAAAATTATAAATAAGTCAGAGAACAATAAAAACTGTTTGATTTATTATCCCGTATTGCCGCCTTGAGCTTCAATCTCCGTAGAACATCGTGCTGGTATCGATTCAATAAGAGTGCTAATAGTGTCCTGCGAAATTGAATCCTACTCCTCTAAAAGGGCATTACCCAGCTGCAACAAACTTCAAAAACACATCGTCTGAGGATATCCCGCAAGTATCAGATTGAGGTTCGGACTGCATGCTGGCCAATACATTGTAGGAATTCCAACTTGCTGCAAAAATGTTTTTGTAGCTAACATGGGGGCAGGTGTTGTCCTGCGTCAATCTATTATAATTCTGGGCGATTGTTATTTTGTCTATTTGTAATCTTTATTAATTATATTAACTCATATTCTGCGTTGCATTTTTCGGCACAATACTGATTAATTACTAGTGTCTCATCGTCTGCGCATTTTAAATATGTGAACTCGTCCGACTAAAATCCGGTTATTATTATTTTGTAACATCTTACGCATAATGTATTCTCCAACTGAGATTGTGCAACAGTGAAGATAAAACGTATCTTTCATATATACCGTATCGTGAGTAAAAATCGTTCGAGTATGCATTTTTATTTATTCAGACTTGTGCTGCACCCTGTGTTCGTATAAATTTTCGATTAGGCGTATACCGATCTCGACCAAAGTTTCTTCCATTAAATACAGTCGAATGTTTGTTTATAATCCACAAAACATGGTACCATTATTATCCTGCGTTGTATTCTGTAGCTCTATCTGCCAGTAGCCGAGTATTCAAAATCTGTTTCCCCGTGTCTCTTCCTTTTCCGGAGCCTGTTTGTTCCTGTGGAATTGCGTATTAGACTGTGTAGAGAAGTTCATATACAACTTTTAGCATCGCCTTGCTAGTGTTCGGTACTTTTTGTGAAATCCTTTCTAATGTAAAGTAATATATGTGGATTGATAGAAATTTTTTGACCATATACCGAACTTTCACATGTTATTGCAAATTTTAAGTATATCAGGTGTACAAGTATGAAATTCGGATTTTTTTTCGAAAAAAAAAACACATTAAATTTGGAAGAATGATAAAAAGTGATTTACTCAAAGTATGCTCGATCGCTAGTTAAACATTTTTCTCGTCTTTCAGGCAATTTGTGGATACCACGCCCCCCTTTTGCCGCGAACCATTCATCGAGCCATTTTTTCACATTTTCGTACGAACCAAAGCGCTGCTCAGCAAGTGCGTGACCCATCGATGCAAACAAGTGGTAATCGGAAGGAGCCAGGTCTGGTGAGTAAGCCGCATGGGATAGCACTTCCAAGCTGAGTGCTTCCAATGTATTGCGAACCGGTTTTACCGTATGTGATGGAGCATTGTCATGGAGAAAAATTACCTTGTGTTGCCCTTTTTGATATTCTGGTCGTTTTTTGAGCAGCGAACGGTTAAAATCGATTAATTGTTGTTGGTAGCGTTTGATATTAACCGTTTCACCAGGCTTTAACAGCTCATAATAGACCACACCCTTCTGATCCCACCAAACACAGAGCATCGTCTTCCTGCCAGAGCGCTTCGGTCTTGCGGTCAATGTGTATCGTGCGTCTGAATCTACCCATGATCTTTTGCGCTCGGGATTCTCAAAATACACCCACTTTTCATTCCCAGTAACGATACGAGGCAAAAACGACTTTCTTTTGTATCGTTTGAGCAAAATTTCACATGTGTTTTTGCGCCTCTCCATCTGCCTTTCGTTCAACTCATGTGGTACTCATCTGCCGACCTTCTGAATCTTTCCCATTTCTCGTAGGCGATTGGAAACAGCTTGTCGACTAACGCTTAATTGCTCTGCGAGTTGTTTTTGTGTTTGTGCATCGTGTTCATCTAGCAATGCTTGCAATTCTGTATCTTTGTATCTTTTTGGCGGTTTTTCGTGTTCCTTGTCTGCAACATCGAAATCACCACTTTTGAAACGCCGGAACCATCGTTCACACGTATTTTACGATGGAGCATGTTCACCATAAGCTTCTCGAAGCAATCGGCATGATTCAGCAGCAGTTTTCTTCAAATGAAAACAAAAAATTAATGCTGTCCGCGAATGCTCTTTATTTGGCACAAATGTCGTCATATTGAACATAGCAAAACAATACTACGCAAACAGTTTTTCAATTTATCACTGATGTACATTTGGCACATGTTGATGGCGCAACAATATTGCATATGCGTCAAATTTTTATAATACACATTGTATTGGTGGACATCTGATTTTTCAAATCCGCATTTCATACTTGTACACCTGGTAGTATGTGCCGTCTTTTCACCTGGAATTTTGAATATTTTCGTCCGGTGTGACATCAGAGTTTGGGGTCTTTCTTTGCTCTAGGAAGTCTGTAGCTTTTCGAACTCCTGCGAATACAATAGAAGGTTCTCTCATCCATTGAGATGGTGTCACCGGGGTTTTCTGAACTCCCTATTCCGCGCTACATAGCTTAGCGTAATACGTACGCTTTGTTTCAGCTACATCGGCCGTATGCCCGTTTTCATTAGTTCACTCTCACCTTCAATTATCTGGAAGTGTTCTGATCCGTTTCCGTTCGTCTAATATTTTTTTAACGTAATATTTAGCTTCTCGATTTAAATTCCTACGTTCTTCTGTAGCGGTAATTATTTCATTTGAAAACCTGTGTTTTCCTTGTCGTTTAGCTGGTTCCAGCTTTGTATCGATGATATGTTTTCGTTTTTTTGTGTATAATTATTATAAATGTTCTTTGCACGACTATTTTAAACTCATATTTGTTGAGACTGTCCTTTTATTTCAGTTTCAACGTTTAACTTGACTTCCATCATTAATAGTCTATGATCCGAGTACATTCTGCTCCTGATGGTAATGTTTTAGTAGTTTACACAATGAATCTGTTTGTTAGTGAAAAAGTTAAATTTTGGCTAGCGATATCCAAGTTAGTAATCCATAGGTGAGGTTCTTGAACATTGCATTCATTTGGACGTCTGTTGGTCGACAGCATATCGATTCATCTCCACTTTCATTTCGATCAGTACATAGTTACTATATGTTTTCACATGAGTTAACATTCATCATCACCCACTGTGCTAATTTTCGCGTTAGCCGCTCAGGACAACGTGGATTTCACGACGTCATGGGAGTAGTCCTGAGCTTGTCACTACTAACTTGCTCTTAGAACAGCCATGATATTCCTCTTTTGAAGTATACGCAGTTGGGGCGCACATGCTTGAACTAGACTAATCGCAACTGGTTTAGTGCTCGATCTTATCAAAATAATGCGGTCATTGATCGCTCGATATTCTTTTACTGTACTGCCCGTGCGAACCATAAATGCGACACCCGCCTTGCTCACATTGCCTTATTACTTGAACCGCCTGTTTTCTATAATAATTTCCTTTGCAATGAGCTGATTGGTTGTGGTAAATCACAGATTTTTATTCTATAAAGAACTAGTTCCGCTGTTCCGCATTGTGACTTTTTCCAGTTTCTCTAAGACCGCGTACATTTCACGTAACCATTCTCTAATTCTTTCAAATATTCCGATTTTCGTTTATCGCATATTTTACATTCCGTTCCGGAATGTCACAACACTGGTTGCCAACCGGAATGTATGACACCTTAATTACTTGTTTGGACATTTCATAATATGCGCGGGATGGGATTATTTTACGGCAGTTTCCCCTTGCTTACTGTACTTAATCCGAAGAACAGACGCTGACCAGAAAGCTGTTCTCGATATATAAATACAAATGTTCTTGGATTTTTGATAACGAACACGCTTTGTCTGATTCTTTAATTACGACTCGTTCAACTTGAGTAATGACCCTTTTGGTAGTTACATTCCTGTCAGCACAGCTCTTAACTTCTTACGAACGCTCAAGCCTTTCCGGAGGTGATTCAAAAAAACATATATTACATATATATTAATTACAACGTAATTCTTAGGCTACCCTCCATTAGGAAAAAATGACCCAATTTCATGTAACGAAAAATGTCCCAAAGAAATGTCCCATTTTATGTAACGTGTGTTATAATTTTGTAGGATTTTTGTGATTATGTTAGTATATTCATACGGACCGATTCAGAATTACGTTGTAAATTTTGACATTTTATACAAAGTATAGAAGAGAAAGAGACGAAAATATAAGCAAGAGGGGTCAATGGGCACAGACCCTTGCAAGGCCAAAATGACCGAGTATATATATATATATATATATATATATATATATATATATATTATATTTTCGCAAGTAATTCATGTTCTCCACAAAATTAAACTCAGCATTTTTGAAACTCACCTCGTTCCAGACTCAACACGATTCCAGGTATACATGTCTAATCTGAAATCGAACTAGGTGGTGGAGAACCTGGAAAAGTAAAGACGATCATAATAGGGAAGCAATTAATCCAAAAAAATATTCAAATTATTCTTTTCATATCCAATAAACATGTAATTAGGTAAAGAGTTTAATTATCGATATCATTTATTAAGAACGTCTGTGGGATTAATCGTTTACACGTGACTGATACGGAGCCAGATTGTAGTAATACATTTAAATATATTATCTTTTTTTTAAATAAGCGACGAAAGAATTAAATATCGTACTGTTTTTAGTCGTAATAAATATATAATTTCGCTCGCTGCTGGCACAAGCATCCGCTACTTTCGCTGGTAGCGATTTACAATCGAATAACGTCGATAAAGAACAGAGACAGTGAACGAGATTGGATGAAATATACAATCTGCGGTAAATTTAGTGTAAAGGAAAATTTTACTATTTAAATCACTTTACCGCTTAATTTACTTTTTCAGTATAACATGGCTGAAATATAATTTTTCAGTATTGCAATCGGTGCTAACTAGAACCAATATCAACATTTACCAAATTATAATTATCGGTATTAATAGTACATATTTGAAAAGGAACCTTGATATTACGACGACTATCGATCGTATATTCTCAGTTATGTAAATAAAATAGGATGCGGTTAATAATTTAATATTTTTCTGCGAAAGCGAATAATCGAAATTCAACACAGCCCGATAAAATTCGATTTTGTCATCTTTAGTTCGGTACCTATTAATGAGTTTTTACCGGCTCGACAGGTAAATAAGAGTTTATAGCCGGTGCCCGTAGAGGAAAAGTTGAGAAACATGCTGAGGTCGAAATTATTCACTATTATTAGGCACTCTCGGCTATACCAGTTTTGGCCTATTATTCGGAGACCCATTTTCGTGTATATCCTAAAATAATTACCAGTTGGTGTTTGACCCTATACCATTGTCAAAGCTAATATTTAATTAGAAAATTTTAAATTAAACTAGAAGCAACACAGCGGAAGATGCAACGGAGACTGCTAGGTACACGGCCGGAAGTCTTGTCGTAAGCAATAAAAACGTCCAAAGATCGTAGACGCATCGTGAGGTATCAAGATGACCGGCGGACGTGTTAACACCGAAAAAAGCGAAACGTAAACACGGTCAGCAATGCCTTCAATAAGCCGACGATTTTAGGGACATTTTTAGCGACTTGTCGAGCAGAACACTAAGAGAGATATGATCGGAATTTATAGATGAAGGTGACTTAGCAGCGGGTTTTGATGGTAAATTCGTCGTCTTTTTACTCGTTTATTGATTTTTTATTAATTTTTACGCTTAGGCAAAATTTAATTTTGGGTAACTAGAAGAATAGTTTGTACAAACTCGTATTTATTCCGTATTATGTATATGTTTTTAATTGATTAATATAAGGCCCATTTATTTATTTATCAATAATTGATCCACCGTAACGAGACTGTTTTGGTCTTTCCATTTTTGAAATTTACACGTTATTCTAGAATAGAAATTTTAATTTCCCCAATATGTTCCTGGTTTTCATCATTTTTGATGATTCATCTTCGCTCCGGACGAAATGTGATATGATTTCCATCAATCTTCTTTCTTATTTCACTTCGATCGTTATTCGGAGAAAAAAAAAGAAATCGTTCGATTCATCTTTTCCCGCCTGTTTTTCGACTTTTCCGAAATCGTGTTTTTCAGTAGTCTTTAGCGGGGCTTCAGTGTGAGTTCGTAGTATCCCTTTCGCTATTTTCGATATTTTGATATAGCTTTCGTGTTTCGGTTCAGTCTCCGTTCCTTTTTCTTTGCTGATGACGTTCCCCACTCTACTCAGTTCCTCGTAATCCTTTTTTTTTTTTTTTTTTTTTTTTTTAACATTCCTCAATAATTTTTCTGTATTAAATAATTTCTTCTTCGTTTTACACTACTTTTTATCTAGCCAACTAAATCCGGCTGTATTAATTTTACATAAATGACACAACTTTTAATTCTTCTTCGGTAAGACTCCTTTTTCGTTAAATAGTTGATAATTTTTGGCGCTACTTTCAAACATATTAATATGTCGCTTGTGAAAAGATTAAATCTACATTCAAATTTATTTATAGTAGCTGACAAAGTGAGGAATAGCCGTTTTTAATCCTTTGTAGATTTCTAATACATTCTAAACATCTGCAATAATGTTTTCCGATTTTTAAAATTCCTACCTTCGTTTCCATCTAGGAATGCACTCCTATTTCTACACTCTTCGTTGAATACTTGTATAAATCTCATCGTAAAAATTCGTCGGATTATTTCGGAGCTTTCGTGAGCGAACAAGTGTAGCAAACTGTGTGCTAAATTCTAGTCAGGTTCACGGAATAATTATACGTTTTTAGTGCGGTAAAACTTACGGAATTTAAAAGTAAACAGTAAAACAATGTTAATTTATTTCTTTTTTTATATATATAAATTTTTGTCACACGCATTGTTTAGTTTAATTTAACATATAATAAAAAGAAACACACTCGGTATAAAAACAATTAATACTTATTAACCCGACGCGTTTCGAAGACAAAGCTTCATGATCACGGAATTATTTATATTCAGTCATTAAATTTATACCTTATCATAACTGCCGTGATCGCGAAGTTTTGTCTTCGAAACGCGTCGGGTTATTTATACTGAGTGTCACTTTAATCAGGTTTAACAGTCCCCCCCCCCTTAGTATTTATTGTTAAAGATGACTTTTCGTATTTCTACAGGATAAAATCTGATTTTGTTCTTGAAATAAATATATAAGATGTTCCTATGAATTCCAATTGTGACCTACATTAGTTGGCAGTTTAGTAATGGTTTTTTTTCACGGCGCATTAATAATAGCTTTTTATTGTTTAGTTTTAGTGTTTTAGTGTTGTTGTTTGTTGTCTTTTTTTTTTGTGACATTTTTTATTGGTTCACTAACCATTATATTAGTCCACAAAACTTGAGAAGACTGAACGTTGAATAAAAGGAGCCGGAACCGCTATAACTGAATTACTAAGGGGATATCGTAGAGGTTAGTGCAGTGCATTCATTAATAATAATACTAATGGAGAAGTTCTGATAATTAGGATATTGAACGGAAAAGTCCTATGCAAGGAGTTACCCCGCACGATAGTGATACAACGGAATGACCACCTCCATATTGGTATTGTTAAATATAAATTACGCTAAAGTAACATGGCCACAATTACAAGTAAAGCCCACACTTAAGAACATTGGCGTGTTGATAAAATTGTTTTTCGTTTAGTTCGATATACTTACGGTGCGTTTCAAAATCTTTTGCGCGCGGGAGAAGAGGGAATGATGTCGCGCTTGAGGAATATCGCGTTACCGGTAAGTAAACGATAACACGGAGACGACAACCGCGTGTTCTGTTCGTTGATTAGCCGCAATAAAGGAAATTCTTGGGATAAACGACTGCTTTCATCGATCAACTTCTGAATAAATTCCTCGCCCGGAACTTTTTAATTTCTATCTTTAACCTGTCACTCTAGACTGTCGTTTGATTTTTATCATTCCCTACTTTTCTGCTCACATTACCTCCTAATCTAATCTCTTTCTCTAGTCCACTCCTTGCTTTCAAGTATTCTGTTTTCTGCGATGTTCCGTTATTACTTCCTTAGTGCGATTTAGAATCTTCCTTTCTCACATCTTCGTTTTCCTCTAACCTCATCTATTGCTTTTCGTGCAACTCTCTGATTCCTTCATTGATGATCCTAATTATGTTCTCTATGAATGTTCGACTTTGTTAGCTTAACGTTTTCTCCTTTATCAGAGCTTTTGGTTTTCCTACTGCTCGTACGGTTTTACGATTAGCCTATTTCGGTCGTCCATTGTTAGACGCTCTACCCGATCTCAAGATTTTCTAATTTAATACTTTCCCCGCGATTCTTACCGTTCTTTTTTCTTTCTTCCGTTTTCTGCCCATCGGCGACCACTGAAGGTACGCTTTGTCCATTTGCCGTAGTTTCTTTCACCGGCCCAACACCATTTCAGTTTAACTATTTTATAGTCTCGTTCAATTTAATTGCCTTTTTTATTTCCGATTCTTATACATCTTTGTTGCTTTTAAATTTAGCTTATCCCTTCACGTGCTATTTACTTTTATTCTTATCATATTTGATTCATAGCATTAGAGCTGTAGAATTTACTCTTCAACGTAAACGGTATTTTTCGGTTCTTTAATGGACTGTTCAATTTCGCAAACCCATATTCTTTTTTCCTTATCTGTTCGTGTTATTAACCGTTTGTCTATCGTAATTTGTTGTCCTTTCTTTTACGTTTTAGAAAATGAAACCTCGTATAGTGTTCGTCATCATTTTTATCGTACTTCAGTTTATTTCGAGTCCTATTTTTGGTAGTCGAATATTTATTTAAATCTGTAATCTGTAATCCCCCTACGTTTTATTAGCATTGCATTATCTGCAAATCTGAGATGATTTAAATATTCTTCATCTATCTGAATGCCAACATTCCAGTGTTTAGCTCCTTTAATATTCTACCGTCACAATAAATAATTTCGGCGAAATTGTATCTAACTGCATTTTCCTAATGTTTCCTCATACTATTATTTCCACCTTCGGAAATCTGTAAACATCCTTGATAATATTCGCATTTATTCATCATCGGTCCCAATGTACTTCTACTCCGTCAAACGCTTTCTCATAATCCTACAACGGTGGTGTAGAGTTTTATATCATATATATTTCCTGTCCTAACTGTAAGTGGATGGTAATTCGTATTGACCTTTGTGGCTAATGAAGATCAATTTGTTTCGTTAAGCGATTGGTTATTACACGCACGAATAATTTATATATTTCCGTTAATAAACTAATCGGTCAATAATTGCTCACAGTTTGCGTATTCATTTTGTTGTCATCCCCCTTTCTTTTGCTACGTCTACTAATGGATTTTACAAACCAATCACCTTATTCTTTACAATAATTATAATAATAATAATAATAATAATAATAATAATAATAATAATAATAATAATAATAATAATAATAATAATAATACAGTAGAAGTTCTTTTATCCGTCACCCTCGGGACGATAGCAAAAATTCCATTACAAACATGCACAGTTACATATAATGTACTAGATTTTAAATAATTTAAGAAAGAAATGAAAAAAAGTTTTTAATTGGATAACATTTAGAGTGTACGGGGTATTTTTATTTACAAATCTAGCATAACACAGTACAATATAGTGCAGTCCATACCCAGGTAAAATGTTTCTACGTCAAATTGTTTACACCTTAGAAAAACCAGTAATTTTCTTCAAAAATCACAAATTAGCAATTTTCACAGTGACAGATAACAGGGAGTGACGGTTAAAAGAAATAATAATAATAATAATAATAACAATGGTATGCGTTCCAAATAACTCATGCTGTACATAGTTATATGTCATGTTTGTAATATACTTTTGTCAATAAACAACTGTATAATGTTACGTTGCATGTGCGTACTGAAAATATAAGCATTGTTAAAATGTCGACCGTGATAAAGTGCTTAATAATAAACTATTATATGGACAATCAACTACTGGCAGCATTGTTAAGGTGATGTGAAAACGATTAAAAACTTATCCTAGAAGAGCCGGTCATCTACTGTCGAACATAGCAACGTAAGTGGTTTTCGCAGTCTGCTACATACGCGTTTAAATCGATAAATATAGGAGTACAATTAGCCGGAATATTTTATGTACTTACCTAGTCAATTATAATTGGAACAAATATCAATAATCACACAGTGCCATCCGCATGGATGTGAAGAGAAATTTTTCAATGTCATCTGATATATCGCATTCGGATGGTTGCAATTAGGGATTGCAATCCCGCACTATTTTCAATCCAGCGGGATTTTTGCTGGACTGACTTCATCCCGCAGAGGTTATAGTTTTTTTTTGGAATTCAAATAAATATTTGTTGTTATGGTATTATATAATGAAATGTTCATTAAAAATAACAAAAATTAACAATGTCTTACTACACCCAAGTGAATAATTATTTTACTGTTTGACTACTTATATATTAATAAAAAGTTCAAAAGCAAACATCAATATTTGATAATAAAAATATTACTTCTAATCTTTATCTGAGGTAATTATAATCAGTCTTCTTTATTCAGAAATTAGTATCACATGAATTTAACTTTACTAATTGTCTTAACTTTTCTAACTAAAAAATCAATAAAAGAATATAACAAATTTATAAAATTGTCAAATAGTAAGTCACTTCTCTTTTTAGAAATACGATCTTAAAAAATAAATAGCATCAATAGTGTCATCTCCGAATCTACTTCTTATAGAACTACATGTATAGCCAGCGGCCGAAAAGGCTCTTTCTGTCTCTACGCCTGTCGATAGTCGTGCAACAAAGCCAAATACCTTTTCTTTCACTCCGTTAGTTTCAAATGCTGCCATTTTTTTTTTTTTTTAAATATTTTTTCGTAGTCTTTCTCCTTTCCAGTTCCTGTCTGTTTATCGTACTCTTCATTGTCTTGCTTTAGCTGTATTTCTAATTCCTCTCGTAATGTTAAATTATTTTCCAGTGACCGTTGACTATTATCTGTCTCTGGATAATCTACAAACTGTACATTTTCAGTGTCATCTTTAATAATTCGGCATAACATTTTTTTCACTTCCTGCGGTAATTTATTCTTTCTCGGCATTACAAATGTATGATTACACATTTTCAACTCTTGGTCATACTTTTTTGGATTCTGCAAGTCAATCAACATGGCAGTAACTTCACTACGTCTTTTTTTTACTCGTGCACGTAGCGCCTCGGATAGTTCATTGCTTAAGACACTGCTTCTCCAGTTTCTCGAATATAAATCGAAATGTTGTGTCTGCAGTTATTAGGGTAGACACTCTTCTGCATAATGTTTCGACGGCCAATTTGTAAGCCATCAATGACGTTTTTGATTTTGTACCATTCTTCGTCCGTAAATTTTATGTCAGACGCAATGTCCATCAGAGCCTTCTCAATGCATACTTTGACGCTGTAAAATCTGTTCAACATATCTAGCAAGCTGTTCTAGCAAGTGCGGTAATCTAGAATTAAGCTTAATTCTTTTCCTGCCTCCTTTTTTTACATATTTTTGCAAATACATGTCATCTTTAGTATGTTCGGAAAATTTTTACCACTTTTCGAACTCGTATACTCTCCGAAGTGAATTTAAGGCGGCAAATTTGAATGAATTTGCGCGATTTGATACTTGCGGATCCGCAGGCTATTGCGAGATTCCGCAGTTCCTAAAATTATGCTGGATCCCGCTGGATTGCGGGATACCACTTTGCTGGATTGCAAACCCCTAGCTGAAATTAAAATGCGGTACTTTATTGGAAACAAAAAAGAAGGATACACAATTAATTATTTTAAAATAAAATTTCCGAATTTAATTTTTAAAATTTTTATTATATTATATATGGTGAATCATTAAATGGGTACAAAACAATCGAATTGGTAAAATTATTTTAGAACAAAAGTAAAGTTACCGCCATTTTCTACGCTACTAGCAGAAACATCGAATCATGGATATGTTTTTTGAGGATTACAGAGTCGTTTCCGGTATTTATAATGTTCGAATTTTTTAAAATCATACAAATGGAAAGAAAAAAGAAGAGAAACTTTATTATCGTTCCACGTTAATTTCAAAAAAAAAAAACCAAAAATGCAAATAACCGAACCTGCGAAGAAGTCAACGTCGATGAAGATACTGAGAATGACGTTCGATAGAAAATTGCCTCGGACAAATAACATTCAATCTTTACAGATGAAATGTTGAACGTCCTAAAGATAAGTGGCGCACACAAATTGCGGAACGTAGACAGAAAGTCGTTATTACTACTTCATAAAGGTTCTTTCAAAAATCGATTGCAGATATCCATCTTATGTAATAATACTAACTCCGACACACTCCAAAAACTGGACTCAAGACAAAACATCGCGATGCGACTTGTCACAGGAGCTTTAAGAACCAGAATCCCATTAACGTCTTCTAGTAGAAACGTACTTACTCTGACTTAGCGATCGAAGGAACTTACTTTCGCCGAAGTACTTTTTTAAAATCTGCCCCATCTTCTTCATAACTCCGTCTACGATAAAACTGTAAATTTTACAACTGACATCGCGCTTTATACAGCTGTACGGTTGACCGCTAGGCGTGCATTGCAGGTTGCTTTGCAGCAATCTCAGTATCGCAGAGGCTCACACATAGAAATACACTTATGGCCTGTACGGAGCCAGCATTAAAACATATCTCTACTAAATTATATAAAATCATAAAGCTATCGTAGCAGTCTGAATGGGAACAGCGAATAAAACCGATCCTTTCCGAATGACATACATGTTATAATCGTCAGGAAGAAGTAATATTGGATCACTTACGATTCAGGCGCAATCGATTAACGCATACATTTTCAAAAAGGACGAACGACTAATATACTTTCTAGATACCGGTGTCAGCTATTCATGAATCATATATTGACCGAGTGCCGAAAGTATGCTACGCAACGACAAATGTGCTTTTGATATTAATAATATTAATAATTTATTTACCTCTCTTAAAATTAACCAATTTCTATAATGTTCCATAATAATTAATTTAATTACATAAAAGATGTAAATGACTGCGTAGTCAAGCGTCTTTAGATAAATAAAAAAAATCGTTTCATTGCACTAAAATTTATAGATAGTTTGAAAAAATATTGATCGTGTCATCGTAACGCATTTTTACCTTTTTCTTGTACATACAAAGCAAAAACAATCCATGTTAATTTCCCGTCCTTTGACGGTTTTACATTTTTGCTGAATAGTCGTAATTATGCAAGAAAGGAAAATGCGATGTAACTACAAATTAGATTTGTAAATGAGATAAGTTGAAGAGAGGTATCCGGTTGAAACGAAAATAATGATTCTAAATACTTAATTCGATGTTCCATAATCAACTGCATGTAAACTTTACATTGCCAAATAAAATGATCTCTATCGTACCCTCTGTTCTACAACTACTGTATGTACTGTCATTGATAATATTTCAATCTCGTTATCGTTACTATAAAGTCTCTTTCAAAGTTATTCGCTCCTTTAAACCAAAGGACCACCCTTGGCACATACTTTTGTATTCTTGAGTAGTCTTTCCCTTTAAAGTTTACGCGCAGGGTAGAGACAAACTTAGAACAGAAATCCTATCAGAGCTGTATACCTTTTCAGTTTAACACAGATAGTGGCAGATCCAATATCGAATTTAGCTGCACTAGTATGTATAAATTTATAAAATATTACAACATAGAAATACAGAAATAATAAATAAAAAAATGTTATAAAATACCCTATAAAGGGTTAAGTAAAAGAAAAAACTGACTAAATGGCGAAGGTTAAGCTAAAAAAAAAAAAAAACTGCATATATAATTATATGATAAACTCGGCTATTTTGGCCTCGCAAGGGGCTGTGCCCCTTGACCCCTCTTGCTTTCATTTCTGTCCCTTTCTCTTCTATACTTTGTATAAAATGATCAAAATTTACAACGTAATTCTTACTGGCATCAACATAAAAAAAAATAACATAATCACACAAATAAATTATTAATTTAATAAATGTTTATATTTCCTTCTAAATAAAATTATTTTATAAGTAAAAAGTGAGTTTTAAATATATGTTTTTGCCGCATACATTCAAAAAAATCAAATAATGGTAATTTATCAACATGCTATAAAAAAAATTATATAAACGGCAGCTACCGAGGTGTACAGTTGATTAGGCGGTAGTATTTCGTTCCGGTAGAACTCAGTTCGAATGTCCTATATTGGAAATAGCTGAGGGGTGGTTTTCAGGGTTCTACCCCCCTCCCGCTGAAATGTCTGCGAAATAATGACTGCTTGGATTAAGTGAACCGAAATTCAGAATAAGTTTATTTCTTTTCAATTTTTGATAAAAGAAAAGAAGATTGAGATTATTTTCGTGAATTCTAAAGAAACGACTATTTTTTGCTTGTATTTATTTGTAGTTTGTTTAAATATTGCATATGCAATAATTGACTACAAGGCTTTAGTGTACTGTCTATTAATATATTTTATGATAATACATATAACATATATATATATATATATATATATATATATAAGTATTTGTGTAACCCCTTCGAAATTGTAGTATAGATACGGTCTTAATTGGATACGTATAAAAATTTCGCTTGCGCTTGGTTATTAGTCCATAGTTGACGCATCGGGAAAAAAATAAAATAAAAAAAAATTAAACATATTCGAATTTTTGTAAAACCAAAAAAAAACTCTTTACGCTGCAGATAACGCGATTATAAAATAAAAGCTTTGGTTTCGGTTTTCGTTTAAAATCCGATTTCGTCCGGAGTAGCAATCACGATTTCCTAAATAATTTTTTGGCGAGAAAGAACTTCAATATATGTATTAACGAAACTGAACTATTAAAGCGGAGAGAGAAAGGGACTTTTACTTTTGGATTACTAAAAAATGTTCTACGGATAACAATTTTAAGATTTTCACCTACATACAAAACCCTCTCGGAATTAGTTTTTTGAATTAGTAATTCTCTTGAAAACCTGTTTGAGACTACCTTTACCTTTCGCACTTGATCGCAAAATAATTTTGTATGACAGATTAAATCGAATTCTTAAGTGGATGTGCATTGGATTACGAGAAACGATTTTTTTCCTAACTGCTTGTCTAGTCATAATGATATTGTGGGCGAAAAAGCGTTTTTCAAAACTAGGTTTTTTTTGATTGTTGCAACAACCATAATATTCCATGCACTCTTTTCATTAGTGCTTACGCACTGTGGAACTACTGTAGAAAGGTGCGCAAATGTAAAATTAGAACAGGTGTGCAATTACGAGAAGAAAACTAGTTCCAGCAAGCCAGAAAATTCTAAAAATCATCTTCAAACGCTTCGATTATTTAAATTTTTCCCGGCGGCGCACAATGAACGCGGTTTGCCCTATTGCGGCTGTTAAAAATGGGACTTTTTCAATGCGGATGATCCAGTTTTTATTTAATCAGATTGTGAGCGGATCGAGTTCTTCGAGTATAGTGGAGCGAAGAAAGAAAAAAAAAAAGAAAAAGGTAAATAATAGCGAGCATTGTGTCGATCGGAAACAGGAAGAGCGCCCCATATGTCAAAGCCAATTGACACGACCACACAACTAGAATTGACGGCAAACTCGTAAAAGCCTATGTAATAGGTAATAGATACACGAAGGCCTCCCAAGCGTCAGCACGCGTTTATTCGGCTGGCCGCTTCGGCTAACTTCGGCTCTTTCCGACTCGATTCCGTCGTCGCAACCGCTGTCACATATTAAAACTGGTTGTTCTTTTCGGTATTCCCTCTGAGCCTTTCATTATTTTCATTCATTCCAACGAATCGCATGAAATATATTTCCATAATGTACGTAATCAGCGTTAATCTCTTTCGACAGAAGCCGGAATATTGATTGCAGAATCATTTCAAACATACCTACATATCATCTCTGGAGAAATTCGAAAATTTTAGAGCAGAACCTGAAACAATTTTACATCGAGCTTAGAAAACTTTTAATTTCGCGAACTCTTCTGTGCGAATCGTAGAAGAGGTCAAGTCGAAAGGATTGAGTTATATACATATATGTACATATATATGTATATGCAGTGAGTAACGAAAATATTCGGACATATTAGGTAATTTTTTCATTTTTTGATTAAAAAGTTGTATTTTGAATCTATTTATTTCAGTTAGTAAAATCCGCTCTACTTTTGAATTCAATGGCATATGTAATATTTATTAATCGGATAGAAGCTACAACCATCAATTAATGCTCTGATAATTAATTAATTAATTTTGTTGCACGTCGGCAATAAGCAAATCTTGTTAGTCACCGTGTAAAGTAGCACCCTCGGTTAAGGACATCATGTAATTTCCGGTTTTTTTTTCTGTTTCTTTTTTATAGCACATTATTATCATTGTCAATATCGCTTTCTTACAGATTATTAAAAATTTTAACTTAGAATACATACATTTATACGTATAAGTAGTGAATCCCCTAATTTTTCTCCCTGATATTTCACTAGGGAAGAAAAATGTTGAAACCGAATTAATTTGACATACAGTCGCCATACTACTTAGACCAGTGGTTCTTAACCGGTGGTCCGCGGACCACTGGTGGTCCCTGGAAGCACTCAAAGTGGTCCGCGAACCCATCCTAAAAATATTAAAGGTATAAAAGTAGTTAACTTCATTAAAAAAAGTGCACTTAATACTCGTCTCTTCAAGCAATTGTGCTCTGATATGAACTCTGAACACGAAACTCGGCTTTTCCATACGGAAGTGCGTCGGCTTTCCAAAGGAAATATGCTGTCGGGGTTGTACGAACTGAAAGAGGAAGTACAAATATTAATAACTAACAAGGAGAACAAAGAGTTGCTGGATCAGTTCTGCAAGTCCAAATTTCAAATTTGTTTCGCTTATTTGGTTGATTTTTTCGCGCAACTAAATAAATTGAACCTTAAACTGCAAGGGTCATGAAATTTGAAGTTGCAAGGCGCAAGCAATAAATTTGCATATGACGATAAAATTAGTGAATTTATCACTAAAATCGAGTTATGGATCGACAAGGTTGGAAGAAAAATTTTTTCTACGTTTAATACGCTGAATCGAATTAATGACAAGCAGCATGCTGAGATTAAAGGAGAAATACAAAAGAACATGATACTTCATTTGAAAAATTTAAAAAGTGAATTCGGTCGCTATTTTCCTGACTACTGTGAGGACGAAGGTGTTCGGAAAGTGATCAACGTTTCTGAGGTGCCTGATGAAATTCAAGAAGAAGTGATTGAAATGCAACAGAATAGTAACTTGAAAGATATATTCGTGACAGAAATTAATTTTGAAAATTTTTGAACCAAAAAGCCAATTTCTTTCCCAAAGATTCAAGAAATTGCTGTACGTTACTGAACTATATCATCGACATATCTATGCGAGCAGGGGTTCTCGGCGCTTTTGATAATTAAAAGCAAGCACCGAAATCGGTTGGATGCCAGTGCCGGCATGTGTTTGGTTTTGAGCAGTATTGAACCAAGGATTCAGAAGTTAGTAAAAGGTATGCAGTCATAGAAATTGCATTAAAATAATATATTTACCTCTATTCCGTAAAATTTTCATAACAAAAATTAAAGCACTGTTGGCTTTGAACAATTTTATGGTTGTCTTATTTATAGATAGATAGAACAACCATTTATTTACATTTACTGTATATTAACTACAAACAGTTGGTGGTCCATGGCAGACAGAAATGTTATCAAATGGTCCCTCATCACTTAAAGGTTAAGAACCACTGACCTAGACGAACAAAACTAAAAAAAAAAAAAAAAAATAAACTATATTATTTGAAGGAAAATTACAACCACATTAAGAAATCTATTTAAAAGTGAAATTCGCATCAATAAAACTTTTCTAAATTTTCGATCTGATAACCGGCTGGTTCACTGTACTACCGCTCTTGTACCGCTTTTTATCAGTCGACAGATTTTCGCTAAGCGTATTTACAAATTAGGCGTGTGAATGTTTAAAATAGCGGTAACCTAGTCACAGTATCTCAGCGTATGTAGTTCGCTCAAAGTGACGAAGTACCACCACACCTGGGGGGCTCTCTAAATATATTTTGATCTGCTTGCCAGTACTCTTAATAGTGCTTGTAGAGCCTGGCAAATACAGCCGGAAGTAAGCTGAGCATAAAATCGGAATTCAACTATTCTTTTTTTTTTCTTCTTTGGGTTTTTTCCCTGAGTTTGTCAATAATAGACGATTACCCATCAACACGTGCACATAGCAGCAATTAGGAGTAACAAGGAATGGAATCTCACAAAGAACGCTCTATACCAAGGATGGAGAAACAATGACAATCAACGTCGAAAAATGCCAAACATATGTATCCTGAAAAGAAAGGGAATGGCATTACCGAAGGTAAGAGCAAAAAAAGTTGTTAGCTGCCCCATACCATGGCCACATCGGCAATTACAGAGCCCACAGTGCAAACGAACAAAGGAATCAGACTACAAATAATTAAGGAAGAAGATACACGGGATGTTTAAAAAGCAGTTAGCAAGCACCATAGCTATATAAAACACAGCGCTTAGCGTCCGTAAACAATTATCCGAAAGTTCAATGACTTTCTCCATCGCTATAAAGCAAAGGGAATTCAACTATTAGTCGACATAAACATTGGCGTTTTGCTATTAAACATTTTTGTTTGCATCGACTTCTCAGATTTCTTTACTGGCTAGCTAAAAACTGTGTAGTCAAGTTAATTTCTGCTGGCACAGAAGTAGTTGCAGGTTTCCTTCTTTTTCATTTTGTTTTTTGGTCCTTTGCCGCATGATTAGAGAAATACCTGAGGGTATTCGCCACTTTTATATATATATATGTATATGTATATGTATATGTATATTTTCCCTTGGTACTTTACTAAGACAGAAAAATGTTGGAATGGAATGAATTCAATAGACAATCGCACTATTATACGAAAACAAATTAAGAAGTCGATTTTTTTATGAATAATGGACATTTAAATCTCAATAAAGGAAATTAACAAATCTACTATAAATAAGCCTTGTTGTGGGGCACAGGTTGCTGTGTAACTAGAAAGTTACCTTCTTCTCCGAATCACTCGACCGTTAAATAGTGATAGTTGTACTGACAGAGAAATGAAACAACAACCACGTGAATTTTGTACACCATTCCCCCGCTGACTTAATGAAACATTTTGTGCCAAGTTACGAAAAAGAGCTGCTGAAAATCATCAACAAGATTTACGATGCGGGAGTGGGGGTACATTATCTGAAAGACTTCAGAGGTTTGTAAATTTTATACCGATACCAAAGAAAAGTTACGAGCATATTCGTAGAATTATTACGCTGGAGTCATATGTTAAAACGTTAGAATCGAAACTGGACAAAAAACCAAATTAAGACCCAGTATGGCTTTGTAGCCTTAAAGAGAGAAGAACCAGGAATGCGACTGCTCCGCTAAAATTTGTAATACAGAGAACCCTCCTGAATGAAAGTAGAGAGAAATCATTGTACGCTTAATTGAATACGAAAAAGCGTTTGATCGTGATTAATAATAAAATACCCAAAGAAATAATAGAGAAAGAAAAAATAGGGGAAAGAAAGAGGAAAATAAAAAAATGGCTTCAGGAAGAAGAAAATATAAAAAAAATAATAAACATAAAATAAAAAGACAAAGCGCAACAAAACAACTAGAAAAAAAAAAAAACTTTAAATATATAAACTAGAAATAGATTATTAATTATTGATAAGTAAAATAGAAAGATTAAGTAAATATTATACGATTATGTACATGTATAAGTTAATTTAAGATGGTGTAAAGTGTTCAATAGGATAATTCGTCGACAAGCGTTTTAGAATAACGAAAATTTTTGTATGTAAAAAATTATAAATACATATTTTTAAAAAAAAAAAAAATCGATACGTTCAGTAAAGTTCGAAGCTAGAATTATACAAATTAGTATAAATATGGTATAAATCGCATTTTTATTAATTCGACGTAAGAAGTAATTTCTGTTTATTAATAGTCTGTAAAAAATTTTCCTTCCCGTCTGATTCGTCGTTCAATATTCTATTCGTGCGTAAGTTTTAATCGCCGATTATTTACACGAATGCAGCGGATACTGCCGGTAATATTATTACCTTGTTTTACCTTAATTACCGTTGCTACACACCGCTATCACTACAACCGTTTCATTTCCGACTCGCCAATGGGTTCACGAACATTGCGCACTACAGCAAATTGAAAAATTTTAAATTCTAAACGCGTATCGATTTCTCGAATGCATCTATGGATATGTAACATTAGAAACACAATTTTGTCGATGTTTGTTCTTATCGCAGACCTCTCTATTCCATACCCTTTGATCGAGGCTAAAACCTTGTTCGATAAATCAACGTCTCGTCCGTGTTACTACTGTATCTTCAGCTAATGAGATATGCTTCAGTTGCCTGTAACGGTACCCTTCCGCCTTAGGCGACACATGTTTTTCCGCGGGGGTTATGCTATGCACATACCGGGCGCCATTAATAATCCGGAGTTTTTTATAGGTAAACAAAAATTTTCATTTAACCTTAATATATTCGCTTTTATTAGTACTGTATTTCACAGTTTTCCGTTGTAATCCTGTTCGTATGTTCCCCCGAATTAAGTTCGACGCGATTAGAATCCGCATTTTACTGTGACGCTGCATGTAGACGTCACTAACGTATTTGACAACTGTAGATATTCGTAAAATACGTGTATACACCAGTAGGGGAAGCCCGGAATCATCTCAATTACAGCCGATGAAAGAAGCAGATACAACTTGCTACCATATTTTTAACACAGGATAGTCTACGAAATACTCGATATAACTGATAGAATCAGAATTGAAATCAACATTTGATTTCGATATATTTATCGATTAGAGTGCACTTTGTTTTGTGTAGTATTGTTGTTTATGGTTTTTTACGTAGATTTCAAATCGGACTTATTTTTATTTTATATCTTTTAAATTCCCTTTCCGATATGTTTTCGTGTATACAAAGGAAGAAAGAATGGATGACGCAAAAAATAATTGAAATGATAAAAAAAAAGAGACAAACTGTACAAAAAAGTAAAAAAGAATAATCAAAATATTGAGTTAAGAAGAAAATACAATAAATTCAGAAACCAAGTGAATGCAGAAATAAGACGGCAAAAAGACATGTTTGTCGGGAAAAGTTTTAAAGTGGCACAGGGGGATATCAGAAAAACTTGGTTAAATATAAACAAGATTATAGGTAAACAAAGGAGTCTAGGAGTAGATGAAACCATAAGTAAATACTTTGGCAAGGAACAAGAAGCAAGAGAAATTGCAGATAAATTCAGTAAAGAATTCAAAAATGGTATAAAAAAACTAGAACACAAATGTAATAAAGTGCTATTAGAAAAAAGAGAAGAAGATGAAGTAAAAGTAAACATGTACTTACCTAAAGCAAACGTAGAACAGGTGGGGAAAATAATCGATGGATTAAAGGAAACAAAGGCCACCGGAATCGATGGAATAAGAATAAAAGATATAAAAACAGTAAAAATATATATAGTGAAGGAAATTACTAAGCTAATTAATCAGACGTTAAAAGAAGGGAAAATACCAAATGGGTTAAAAATATCGAAAACGAGACCAATATATAAAAAAGGGAAACACAGTGAATATGAAAACTATAGGCCAATTGCTGTAAGCAATTTAATTGCAACAATATTAGAAAAGTACGTAGCAAATAATCTAACGAAGTACCTACAAGAAAATAGGATAATTGACAAAACACAATACGGATTTCAAAAAGGAAAATCCACATCGAAAGCAATCGGCGAGCTTACTGAAAAAATAAGAGATAGCTTTGAAGAGGGAAAGAAGGTGTTGATAACGTTCATAGATCTTAGTAGAGCATTTGAAACGGTTGATCATAAAATAATCATAAACACATTAGAGGAGATAGGAATAACGAATAATTTGAAAAAATGGTTTCAAAGTTATTTAACACAAAGGAAAACATGCGTAAATATCTTAAATGTGCAAAGTGAAAAAGAGGAGATGGATGTAGGAGTTCCGCAGGGTAGCAACCTAGCGGCAATACTGTTTATTATATATACAAATGGTCTCTGTATAAGGGGAATTAAGTTACAGTGAGGTAGTCACGTACGCGGATGATATATGACAATATAGTTACGTCACATAAAGATGTGAAAGAGGCAGAAATAAGGATGCAAAAAGATCTAATAACAATAGGTAAATGGGCACACGATAAAAGTCTAAGAATAAATGCAAAAAAAAAAACTAAAGCAATGGTACTGCGGAAAAAAAGAGACAGCTCTGATTTATATTGTCCAAATATAATAATGCACTCAAATGAATGTGTACATTCAATGGGGGAAAGACGCGAATGTGAAATGAAAAACTGTCAAAAGTTAGACATAGTAACGCAGTATAAACATTTTTGAACGGTAATGATGGACCAACACTTAAGATGGGACATACACATGGAATACATTGCAAAGAAAATAAGAGCAGTTTTACCAGCTTTATATACATTAAAGAAATATGCGCAACAAATGAAACATTAAAAGTAGTTTATTATGCGCTAGTAGAGTCGAGGATCAGATATGGAATTCAGGCGTGGGCAATGGCTAGAAAAGCATACTTGGGGAAAATAAATAAACTGCAAATTAAACGCTTGAAATTAGTACCAAATCCTTAAAGGGAGAAACTGAAAGGGAAATAATTAAAAAAGAAAACGTAATGAGCATAAAAGGAATGTACTTATTACTGAAGATATGGGAGTAAATATCAGCAGAAAAGAAAATTGAATTGGAGGAAAGAATAAACACAGAATACGAGTTGAGGGAAACACTTTCGTACCAATTGCCGTTAGCAAGAACAAAGATGGGGGAGCAAACGGATAAATATATTATAACTCAGATGTTGAATAAAATACCCAAAGAAATAATAGAGAAGGAAAAAATCGTGGAAAGAAAAAGGAAAATAAAGGAATGGCTTCAGGAAGAAGAAAATATAAAAAAAATAATAAACATAAAATAAAAAGACAAAGCGCAACAAAAAAAGCTAGGAAAAAAAAACAAAAAAAAACAACTGAATATAGAAAATAGAAATAGATTAGTAATTATTGATAAGTAAAATAGATAGATTAAGTAAATATTACACGATCATGTATATGTATAAGTTAATTTAAGATGGTAAAATGTCAAATAGGATAATTCGTCGACAAGCGTTTTAGCTTGACGAAAATTTTTGTATGTAAAAAATTATAAATACATATTTTTCAAAAAAAAAAAAAAAAAGTTGTAATAGAAGTTTTCGTTTTTGAAAAAATTTTTAATTAGACATCTTAATAAATTCTTGCGATAGAAAACGTTTTAAACAGTTATGCCCTAATTGTAAACAACGCTTTTGTCGTAAAAAAAAAGATTTTTTGTGTTATTATATAAATTGAATTTAAATTTTTAATTGTATTAAGTATCGCTGGGAATTAATTTGTGTAAACAAAAAATACTTCATTAATTACATTAATAAAATGATAAGATTTTTATAAGTTCAATTATGTTTTTTGATATGGAGAATTAACCGAATGGAAAGCCGACTTCGAAAAGAAGAATATTCAATATGTTTTTATTTTAAACGTTCAACGAAGGCAATGAAAGATGAACGCAAAAGGTCTTATTTAGAATATGTCGCCGAAGTAGATATTTCACAACAAAATCCCATAGGGCCAAGGAGAGAATAAAGAGTCAACGGACAAATAAATCGTGCGAACGTGCCCTTCAGCGATGGTTAGTTTATTCTGTGTATAATTTTGTAAACTTTTTTATAATTATTCTTATATGTAAAAGTAAATATTTAACACTAAAAATATCTTTTAGATTATTACAAAAAAAAAGCACTGAAGAAATCAAAGTGACATTTCAAAAAAAAAAAAAGAAGCCATTTCGGTTATGGGACAAATTTAGGTAGATGTTATCGAAGTAAAAACGAAAGACAAATATTGGCAGGTACGAAGTAATGGGTTATTGCTGAATGATAATCATAATCTGACACATTTGCAATTAATAATTTTAAAATCCATCTCTGTAACTTACAAGCTACTTGAATTATTTTTTTTTAAAATATCGGTTTTTCGTATTTGTACTTTTGCATTAAGATAACGTTAAATTCATTTTCACGAAGTCGTGTTTTTATATAATGAATTACTACTAATGGAAAGTAATAATTGGAAATGAGTTTAAATCTTAACTTCACATTCCTTCGATTTATTTATGTGTATGATGTGTAAACAATATTCGACTAACGTTAAATGTACAAATGAAATTTTTTCTTACGTACAAAAAAAAAAAAAAGAAGTTGCAAAAAAACTGACAGATGATAGATATAAAATACATATATTTTTCAAGTGGATTTCAAAATAAATTTCCTTTCAAAGAGAAGTATGTAAATCATTAAAGTTATTGTAGTTTGACTGAGAGTATTAATTTTATAGAGGAATTCAATTTTAGAAATAAAACATAGAACTTTAAATGGGGGAAATTGATAAATTAAATTCATCGAACAAATTTTTAATTACTCTTCAAAAGTTCTCATTTTGCCGTATATTTATTTTATCAGCCGAGAAGACCTTTCTTTAGTGTACGATATTTTTTGCTTATTTCAAAAGAAGAAAAAAAAATTGCTCTAGTTACAAAATTAACCAAAAAAAAATGAAATAAGATCGCCGGTAAGTCTTTAATTTATTTAATCATTAGAAGGCCAACTGTCAATTTTTCAAAAAAAAAATTAAATATCTGGTAGATAAGAATATAGTGATTTTATCTTTAAATTATTTCGGTAAATACGTACAATTCTTAAAAATTGCTCGCTTTATTATTTTTTTTGATTTATGTCACATTTCTAAATGCAGTGTACACTAATCGCGATGAAAATATATCACCCCGAAATAAACAGCTTTAAATTTCCTTTAACTACATAATAACACACTTAGCTATTCCAAAAAAAAAATGTTTTTTTTTAATAGTAGTTTACAAGCAATTCGAAACGAATGAAATAATTTATTTTTCCAAGTATTTCAAATATTTTCTAAAAACAAAAAAGAAAAAGCAATGAAATTATGTATGCGAATGGAAAATTATTGAGTTTTCATATATTAAAAACCAGGCTACTTAGGAAAATGTGTAATTTTTAAAACGACTATTTAAAATGATCGAAACACAAAAGTGCAACAGGAAATTACAAAATTGTATGTAAATAAAGAACTCTATGTAAATCAAGAACTTTATGCTACACTGATTATCAATAGAATCTTTCTCCCTAATTATGGTTTCTTTTGCATCCCTCTCTTTAATGTTCTGATACAATCTTTCTCCCTAATTATGGTTTCTTTTGCATCCCTCTCTTTAATGTTCTGATATATTTCGCTTTTCCCTGATTTCCTCTCCACACTGTCCTTTCCATCCTGATGATGCGGTTATTTGCGAGCCGATCTTTGTTCTTCCAGCGTTCATCTCTTTCTATGGACCATTTTGTATTCCTATTTGTTGAGGAGCTTCCTACTCCTTATTGTGCTTTCTATATTCTGCAGTTTCCTTCCTCATGCTATTTGTTTCTTTTTAGCAAAAAGATTTCTGATCGGATTAAAACTTCTTTTCTTTCTATCTGTTTCTGGGTGAAGGACCTTGGCTGACGAGCCCAAGTGAGGGAAAAAAAGAAGTAGAAATGTTTATCATTGTACGTAATAGAAAAATTATGTTAATCATTATTTTTTTTTTTTTTTCAAGATACAAAAAAAATAATGCTACCATTAACATTATTCCTCAACAACATATTTATATATAAAAAATAATTTATTCTACAAGTAAACAGCAAATTAATGTAATATATTATATTTTTTAGATTTATTCAAAATTAAGTGAGGGTGGTTTATTTTTTAACATCACATAAATGCTGCCAAATTTAATTAAGCGTATTATTATTATCTTTTTTATTGCACTTTAAAAAGGATCGTAAAACAAAATTTCCAGTTCCAGCTGGAAACTTTTTGTCAGTCAGACACCACTTTGACAATTATTAGATATTTTTAAAAATATTTATATCTTTTGGTTTTAGGTATGTTATAATATAGAAAAATTGCGTAAGAAGTGACAATTATTCCTTCAATATGTTATGTATATGCTTGCTGAAACCACCATTTTTTTTTTCTCCTCCTCACCCTTTTTATATGCGCCGTTTGTAACTACTAAGGTCTCATTGTTACATATACGGAGGTAACTTAAATGTGTTCGGTCAAACCACTCGTTCTAACGAAGGCTATAACCCTTGTGGGACGTTAGTTGTAGTATTTGCCAGACAGTCCTGTTTGTTGTTGTCGGGTAGGCTATGTTGCGTCCTGAATAACTTTGGGTACGTGAGAAGAATGTGTGGAACTGTCGGTATACCACAGCCTGGCCGCAGAAGAAGCATAAAGTTTGGGGGGGGGGCGAAGATTTGCTAATTATATGACCGTGCGACATAGCGACGTGGTCGATTCGCAGCCGGCTAAGATTTTTAAAATCATGCCGGGATATTCCCTCCGGTGGCCACCATGGTTCGACTGTGTAATGTTTTTTAAGAACGTTGTCGTAGCTGCCCATTCTGTTTTCCATCGGTTCTCGCACTTGTTTAGAAAAATATGCATCATCGAGGATGGTAGGTCCGAGTCCTCTGGCATCATTTAGTTCTTTAAAAAGTTGGAAATAAGATTATTTATTTATTTATTATTTAATCTTTTTTTTTTTTTGGACTGTTTTAGTACTTTCAGGTAAGAAGTATTTTTATAGTTATTTAATTTTAAACTCATTTATATTAAATATTATTTTTTGTCAACTCATTTATCGTTAGTTTTATTTAGTTCACTTTCTGTTGCATATGATCTATCAAAAAATTTGATTTATTCTCTTGTCTTGTTTTTCTCAATAATTGATAGGTCTCTGTGTTGTTAGCATTGTGAGAGCGGCTATATTTGTGATTGATAAAGTTCATTCGGTGACAGTTATTGCAAAATGATTATTGTTATTACAACATTTGTTAAATAATTATTTGTGATATTCCTCACATTTCCTGTTTCACCTTTTTTCTTTGTTAATTTTCTATTTCCCAACTTGTATTTCGATCCGTTTCAGAAGCAGTCCTTTTCAGGGCTACTGGTCATTATCATTGGTTGGTAGTTCAACTAGTAGAATACATTTTTGGTCTTTCAGAGCTTTTTCCTTTTTTTTTTTTTTTTTTTTTTCTATTATTAAGGGACCATTTTAATATTTAAATGGAAGGTAATTATTAAACTTCTGGTTTATGCCATTAAATTGAATTAATTATACAGTATAAATATAATTGTAAAATATGTAATATAAAAAAATGTTAGTATATAATGTTTTGTTCTATTTTTTAATTATTTACTGTATGCATTATTTATACAAGCCTTTCAAATAAAATAAAATGTTAAATAACTGAAGTTATAAATTTGAATAAATTGTTTATATTTAATCTCAATTTTTTTTCATTCTATATATTTAATTTAATGAACACTGCTACACATGTATAGAAGACATAGAAGGCAATAGCTTTGAGCTGTGTAAAGGGCTGTGCAATAAAAACAAGTTTTTTCATAATTTTCAAACATCACTAGGATTGGTACTGGATCGTCGACTTACTCGGGGAGCTCAAGTTGCAAACTGCAGACAAAAAGTCATTGCCAGAATCAAGGCGCTAGGATGTATTTTTAATAGAAAATCTAAGGTCACCCTAAGGTGTAAAAGACTAGTTTACATGACGGTTGTAGCCCCATGCTGGAGATATGGACTTGAAGTATACAGAACTTCAGCAGTGAGCAACATCAGAAGACTACAGCAACTGCAGTCACGAATATTAAGGCAGATGGTTAACGTTCCGTATTACGTGTCAAATAAAACCCTCCATGAGGATCTAAACGTTCCATACGTCAAAGATGTGCACAAAGAACTATATATCAAGTTCTACAATAAGTTGGCAGTTAACGATAACCCGAATATAGCCAGCATGAGGCGGATGAGCCTTCCGGGTTGCACCTACCGGAGACTGAGAAGGACACATGGTGTAGAGACGTTTTGGCAAACGGATGACTAGGGAAAGTTTACAACATACGTCGTCATGTAGCATTCCGCATAATCGATTAGCGTTACCTAAAATTAAATCTATATAAATTATTCTTATGCGTATAATTTTATATAAGACAGCATTGGTCAATAGTTATTGTGTAAGTCTCACTGTAGTTATTGTATGTTTCGCTGTTGTTTCTGATCCGCTGGGAGAAGAGATAATATTCTTAAATTTCTGTTGTTTTTCTTTTTAGTATAGGGTCGTCAGAAGTGCCAATATTAGTCATCTTCGACTGACGTGATAAAAAAAAAAAAAAAAAAAAATTCAAACATGTTCAAAAAATTTTACTGAAAAGATAGAGAAATATTCATTCTGCATCTCGAAATAATTTTGAGGTCGTTTGTTTATTTGTTGTCGATCTAATAGTACGTGCTTGTATTCTGAACAGCGTCTATAGATCGCTGGATGGTCTCCCTCGCAGAGGGCGCAACGTGATTTCCGTATCGACTTCTTTAGTACAATTTTTAGTTTTCTGCTTATCTCTACATTTAACACACCTGAAAGAAAGGTTACAACAGTTCTGAGAATGTCCATATAATTGTCATCTTTTGCATTCAATAAGTTGTTTATTTGATCTGAGTTCTTGCGCTACTAATTATGTATACAGAAAACCTGTTAATGTGAAAATATCGTCATTGCGTTAGGACTGGTTTTAGGTCTACGTAATGTATAGGTAATTTTTTTTTTTTTTTTTTTTTTTTTTGGTTTTCGGATAAATTACGTTTGTTACATTTTTAACGCTAAATTCTATCTTTTAAATTTCTGTTTTTATTTCGTTCAAGTCTGCGGACGGATGTAAATTTCGTAGTACAACTCTAAATAGTTTATCTTCCGACGGTTGATAAGTGTAAAAATAAACATTTTTTGATCGCAGCAGCTGAATAATTTTTCTGTAATTGTCCGCAGATTTCGGATTTATAGTAACTCCTGTGCTAGTCGATTTAAGAATAAATTTTATATTTTGATCGGATGGTAACGCATTACGTAATACCGAGATATTATTAATATTTTTCACTATTATCGGAGGTACCTTTTTACTTTTTCCCGTAAATTGTTTATGATTCGTGTTACATATATATATATATATATATATATATATATATATATATATATATATATATATATATATATATGTAAATTAAAATCGTCAGGCATTTTTGCTCTCAAAAGCCATATCAATATCGTTTTCACTATTATTTGCTTCCTCATCGTCATCTACCGAAAAGAATTCATAAACACTGGGCGGAGAAGTATATAGAAGTGTTGGAAGTTTCTGAGCGTCTTGCTCTCTTTTTGTTGAGGACTACACGCCACTGACCATTATTATTATTATTATTATTAATAGTAGATGGTTTATTTTTTGTTATTTTTAAAGGAGAAATGCGACCTGAATACATTTGTTATCCTTATTCGATAGATTGTTGTTGGCGTTATTTACCAATTCGCTAGTTAGTATTATAAATTAATTAGTTCGATTGTTCATATGTGTATTTTGATCTAATAAGATCGTTACTCTATACCTACATCCGCGATATCAGTTTATGGTATGTATTTGACATAAGTGGAGTGTAACGTCGGGTGTCAGTGCGGCATAGCAGCGGCCTAATTTTGGCGATCGGATCACTGATTAAGTGGGAAAGAAAAGAAAAGGTACTCGGAAAGCGGAGCAGTGGTACGAGCCGCGTAAAGATCACTCGCATAGACGGAAGAATAAAAATAAAAGAAGCACACCGTTTACGATAAAGAGAGATGATGATAATTAACAGAAATTATTTAAATAATACGAGCGTGATAACCAACGACCTTAACATTAACCGTTAAAGAAATTTAATATAAACAAAATCTTCAGTGCACCGGTAGTACAATATCTGACTATTGTCATAATTTTAGGGACTTAAATTAATAAATTAATTTCGAAGAATTCTCTTTAATATCTTTGTAAATGTCACGCTTGCATTTTATACTACAATTTTGTTCCGTATACAAAGTCAATATAATAATAATTGAATATAATGAAAATAACGAATATGTAAAGTACATTTTAAGAAGCCAAAATAAAATGACGTCGTTAAGTGTGATACATTTAATAGTAGTGATGAAAAACATGAAGGCACAACATTTAAGTGAGCCAAATGTAGTTTTTCTAGTAGCCATTAGGTGCGTTGTTGCCAGGGAGCCTGTCCTGCCTACACCGGCTCCTGGTTGATTTCCCCAAAGTACCATTAAATTTGCGGGGTTTTCATTAGATGCGATTAGGTAGTAGTACTAGTAGCGCACTCTGTTTGTTACCAAAAAACATTAAATATTACTAAAAGAAAATGATTATTTTCAATTGTACCGTAAGTATTTCTTTAAATACAGAGTTTACAAAAAAAAGAAAATAATTTTTTTTTAAAATATTTCTCTCTCAAATTATAATTGTTGCAGACTAATAATTATTTAAAATACGTTAGAACGCTAAATTTTTTGAAAATTCCGAAAATTTAATACCGCCCTATTTCATTGAACTTCACAAATTCGTGTCATACTTTGCAAATGAAATGGCACCTTACCCCCCCCCCCCGGCCACATTTTAGATAGATTACTGTGCGGGAAGTCCGGGCAATACTTACAGACTTTGTTGAATTTGTGAATGTCATAATGATAATTTCAAATTCGATTTTCCACTTCGTGGCTGACTCTCATTTCGCTATTTTATACATCGATATTTCGTACATTCTCGAAAGCGCTTTCGCTAATAAACCTACACAACGACCGGAACTATTCACGTTTAAAAATATGAAAGACATTCTCGACTGTACACGTTTGCATGAACGATAGGCCGTAATAAGAGCTTTTCAAAATACTTGTCCAACATACCGAATTTCCCTTAATGATTTTCTTTGGTATCGCTATTATGACCGTGTATACGGCTTTAGATAGTTTAAGTAGTATAGAGAGAGTTACGAAATATTACCTCAACCAATGATTTCTGTAATGCTGGTTATTTAAACTGGTAAGTGGCATATATGTACTTCAAGTCGATTTGTCTAAAACGTTTCTTGGAAATTTTTGCTTTGCCCTTTTTTATCAGTTTTCATCCGTTCACTGTTTGCTTTTTTCTCACCGGAAGTGACTCAGACGTGTTCTCAGTGAAGAAAAGTTTTTTGTAATTATTATTTTTAGATTTCTAAAATATATAAACCCGTACAAGATATACATAACTCTTTCCGTTTACTTACTATGAAGTTATCTAAGTTGTAAAGGTGTAGTAGACACAAATTACCTAGAAACTGAGTGTCTTTAAATGAATATATATATATATATATAGTTTCATTTGATTTGTTTTACGATTTTTTGTATCGACATTCACTTTCCGAATTTGATGACAAAAAAAAAAAAAAAAAAAAAAGGCAAAAAAGAATCAACATTATTCTATTGAATGATCTCATTTTGTAACATGCTAATTTAGGAAGTAAATAATTTCGCTCATTTATCTCCCATAGCAAGCGCGTCTCTTTTTCCTGAATTTAATATTTTTTAATATTTTCCGTTTAATATAAAAACACATATTTTTTTCCTCTGCATTAATGAGTTTTTTAATTGTTTTTTTTTGGGGGGGGGGGGGGTTCTGATAACCTGGTTTTGACCGAATCAAACTTATTTCAATAATAATTAATTATGCCGATAATTTCGTTGGCTCATCAGTACGTCAACCTGTATCTTTAATAAACCGATATAAATGCATGTGCTAAAATGATAGAAGGCTCGAAAACTATGTATTTGAGTAATTGAAAATGTAACATGTTCACACTACTGTTTCATACGATCTTTGTTTAATTAAGTAATCGGCGTGTTATGAATTAGCAACATTTTCGTGTATTAGTAGCGACCATAATTAGGCCGTACGAAAACCAAAACTGAAAAAAGGAAATATTTTCCGTTTAATATAATTTACAACTTTTTACGATTTTTTACGATTTTTCAATGAATCTTTACTTTTATCTTTCTACTTTTTTTTTTTTTTTATCCTCCCTTTTGGGTATGCCAGCAACGGATCTTCGCCCAGAAACGATACGAAGCAAAAAAAATCAGTTAGGTGTAGAGTCGGTGTCAAATATTGATAGAATGAAAGAACTGAGGATCGCGGAACAACGGAGTTTGACGAAAACGATAAGATATACGAAGCGCAATAAGGATTAGGGAGTTTAAGTGATAACAGACCGGAGTACAAAGAAGTAGATTACATTAACGAGGGATGGACATTCAAAGAAGATATGGTCAGAATCGCAGACGGCTTCGTCGTTAGCAGATGAAGAGGATAATTAGGGGAAAGAGTGCGAGATGAAAACGAAAACGTGAGGAAGGAAAATAAGTGTGATCGAAATGTAAACGGATCATAGAGGCAATAACGGAACGGCGAAGCGGAGGAAAATTGTAAAACCAAGGCCGGGTAATTAGGTTGGATGGAAAAATGGAAAAGGAAGGTTGATTGGAAAAGGAGGAAACGTAAAAATCTGACACCAAAATTTCTAGCATGAAACTTTTTACACAGTGGGAGAAAATTAGAAGCTGGAATTTTAGTGAAATAAAAGCGGGAGGACACAGCAATTTGAGCCAAGAGATCTATCATTTCGTTACCCTCTAACCCCAGATGACTGGGGACCACCCAGAGCATAGCAATGTAGATGGAATGAAGATAAGAGTGCGAATGAAAGAGCGAATACGGAGGATAAAAAATCAGAGGAGCGAGAGGGGAAATGTGAGGAAATATCTTTAAGAGCACACATGGAGTCAGAGATGATTAAATATTTAGAAGAAGATCGGTGGGAGTACATACGAAATTATGAAACGTATAATGGCCGTTAACTCGACCGTTAAGATAGTACAAAAAGAAGAGAGACGAAAAGATTCAGAGAAATTTATACTCGGAAGGATGAAAGAAGCTCCAACTCCATTAGGCCTCTTCGAACCATCCGTAAAAATGGTCATGCCAGAAGGAAAACAGGATTCCATATAACTATGGAATTCCCGTATAATCGTTGTATTGGAAAATGGATTTGGAGGAAATAGCTAAATGTAGAACACATTGGGAGGATTGGAAAGATCGGCGAAATTGAAAGGAAAGAGTAAGGGAGATTATTATAAGAAATTGTGCAGGATAAAAAATAATTCAGCCACAAAGTAATGTGGGCTAGGATAGGAATTTTCTTGGGATTAAAGCGCCAGTTTTGCAGAATAGAAAAGTATGAAGGAATAAGTCTAGAGGATGATTAAGCGTTTACACAAGAAACGATATTCTAAATGATGAAAAGGGGAGGCGAGTTTGACTCAGCGAGAACTGCTGGTATTCGAGAAGATCTAAGAACACCAAGGCAAAGACGAATACAAGAATTCTGGATTATATCCAGCTTGGAAAGAAGTGATTTTGAGGCGCAGCCGTTGATAAAGGAACAGTAATCGAGTTTAGAACGGATAATCGACTTGTACAAAGAAATGAGGAGAAAAAGATCACTTCCCTATTTTGTTGGGGAAGGAACTTTCAGTAGGTTCAGTCTTTTAAGGGCAGAAGAAGAAAGGAAATTAATATGTTCGTAAAAGGGGACAGACGACTGTTAAGGAATACTCCGAGATAGCAAAAGCAATCCTTACGAGGGATAAGTATGGAGTTTAAGGATACAGAGACTAAAGCGAGATTAAAATATGTTCTCATTAGTAAATTTCATTCGAGTCACTAAATTAACATCAAATTTACGTTTACGCTAGTATTACCAGTACAGTGTAAAAAATAAATCAAACCCTAAAATATACGAGTTAGTAAATTTAGGAAGAAAAAAATTGTTCTATTTTATAGATCTACAAAACAATTCTGTATTTTCATTCTGCACACTTATTATCCCTGTCATTGTTACCCTCCTATTAACGATATCTGACCGTTTTATTATATAATTTTCCTTTTTCATTTCTAATCATTTCTAATTGTTTCTGGGTAAGGTCCTTGGTCGATGAGCCCATTAAAAAAAAAACAAACAAGAATGATGGCAAAAGAATTAAAAATTTCCAAAGATAAATTTGCTTCCGGTACTCTGAATGCTCTTTTAACTATATATTTACCAAATGTTCTGGAATCTAAAATATACGTAAGGAATTAAGCTTTTCCATTTGATCTGTAATTAAGTTTGATAACCTGTCTAAATGCTGAGAAATATAACAAAATAGAAGAAAGATTAAACCCTATTGATATACTGCATACAGATGAAAAAATAAACTTATAATGTATTCGTTGTAAAATAATTTGAAAGTGGTAAAACCACTGAAATTTCTTTCGTTCGCGAATGTTAATTTCCTCCTATATGTATATATATAATCCTCGATATAATGGACTACTAATTGGGGAAAAGCATAGTCCGTTGTTGTGAAAGTCCGATAAATCGAAATCACCAATACCAGCAATAAAAGAGAAGATCCATTTCGTGTGAATTGGCTTATAGATGGCTCTCAAAATTAACAAACAATCACACATTTAAACTTTAAAAAGATTAACTTTAATTTTTACGCTTAAATCTAGAAAACTGTAAAAACTATATTTAAACGAATTGAATACACCTATTTAAAATGTTAATTAAAAACTAAGAAAAAAGTTAGTCTATTATTTTAGAAGTCTGTTGAATTGGGGTTCTCTTTATCGGGGACCGATTATATATATATATATATATATATAGATAGATAGATAGATAGATACATACATACATACATACATACATCCATACATACATACATATTTACAAATTAACCTACAAATTAAAAATATGAAAAAGTATTAAAATCGAAATATTATCTTGTAAAATACAAAACTATTTTTAATAAAAAAAGAAATGAAAAAAAGAAAATGAAAAATAAAATAATTTTAATATTAAAAATGGCTAGAATCCTCTGTCACACAAAATTTTGTTTATTTGTCAGAGGACGCGAACTTGTACTTTTTTCTAAACAATTTAGGAGTTTAGATAATTTTAAATCTGTTTTATATAAAATTCGCTTAAACAAAGAGCTAACTAAAAATTTATTGTTTAAAAATTTAACTTAGCCGTACTTGCAAATAATTTTAAAAATGTTTTACGTAAAAATAAAATATGCTGCAAGCAACGTATCAAGTTAGGAGCCATGATCATATTTTTCGCTCCTTGCTATTCTACTAGGGAATTTGGAGAAATAGCTATTAAAACATGTAGATGCTCTTTATCACATTACCTGACGGTGCTGTCATAGAAATTGATCGAGTCCCATCGCAAATAGTCCAAATTTATACGTCCGATGGATTTCATCTTAAAAATATTTACGTTAATGCAATAATTAAAATTTCCTTAATTTTAATAAAATTGAAGTTATAAAAATTGCTTTCGAATATAGTATTTTTTTGAGAGGAAAATACAATCCTTCGTTACTGTTCAAAGAAATGCGCTTATCATTTATTAGTCAACTCTTACTTTAGAACTGGAATTCAGAACTGCATCCTGAATTAGGTAAACATATTAAACAACAAAAGTTTCTTATTAAGACTTTTAAAAGCAACTACAACCATTAAATATGAAGAGTGAGTTGCTGAAATGTCTTTATTTATTATTAGACGAAAAATCAAATTTACATAACTTTTAATCGACGGTTGGTATAATCCATATCCTAATAACATCGAGATTTATGCATAATATGTGTATGCATATATTGTCCAGTTCGTTTTTCTGCACTGAAACTAACGTACCGGTAAAGTTATGCTGCCTGTAATGCTAGATCTATTTCGCGCAACAAATATTATATATGTGTGGTATATTTATATATATATATATATATGTATGTATGTATGTATGTAGGTTTGATAAAGAAAAGTGCTTTTATTCCTGAGAAATTTAGGTTTCCTTGTCGAAAATTTCAACTGTCTATCTTCTTTCGTATTTGCTAATCGGCAACACAGACCGGCGCAGTCGGCAAAAGATATTGTAATGGGGCAAATAGCACGCGTGTGTTGATTTCGGAATTTGTCGGCATCAGGTTAAATACACAACAGATGATAAGGGTTACACGTATCCGATTAATCCTGAATAGAGCATTGATGTCGACCTGGCAGACCCCTACCGGGACAGAAGTGGGCCGCGTATCTCTTATATTCCGTCAAATACGATAAATTGCCTCGACGACAAATACAGGCCGCCATGGCTGGAAATCCGAAATGTATTCTTTCCAGCCACTTCTTTTCGATTCTGTTTAGATACAACATAGCAGGCCCCTTCTCTACACGTACACAGACCGAACCTGTACATAAGATGCGCAATCTGTTGCGACAGGGTGCGGTCTGTTTTGGCCCGCTTTTACCCTAATTTATGCGTTTATTTCAGAAGAAAATCGGTTTTCGACTAACACAATAGGTTGTCTTAAGATGGAGCAAAGGCGGATGATTCGAGGATCATTTTTGTTGAACTTTAAACGGAAAGCGAACAATGCCAGACGCGCACAAGTGTCTACGCTTAATATAAATCAGATTAATCGAATCGAGAATATCGATAAGGGAAATAAATCCGAGTCGGCGCTCTCCGCATACCACAGAAGACAAATATGTGTGTCTGACGACACCGTAATAAACTAGAGATCGAGAAAATTTGTCGGTGAAACCGTACTCGAACAGAATTTATGGAACCCGTTAGAGGAACAGAAACAACTCGGGCATCTTCGTCGTTTCATTTTAATTTCTTCTTTTCTTTTAGTCCGTAATCGATTTTATTTTTAAAAATGATATCCATTATCACGCGTCATCGGTCGTCGATGTTTAAAAACACTTTTCTAATCGTTGAACGAGATAAAAAATTATATTCCGAAAGAGTTTTATAAGTGCACAAGGTTGCCAGCATAAAAAACCAGCTTAATGTTTTTTATTTTTTTTTTTTTACGAGTTAATACTTCCTCCGAAAATCTATAAAAAACTATAATTATAAATTCTTCGTGAAATTTTCTATATGATTTTTTCCCATTTTCGACTGTGTCGAATAACTGTTTACCTGCAGTATTCACTTAAATGGTTCGAGATATTTCTCTGCCAGATGACATAAGATACAAAATAAAGCCAATTTGTTTTTTTTTTTTTTTTGTTTTCGAAGCGCATAAGCCTGGAAAACCTACGAACAAAAATGTCGAAACCGAACAAACTAAAATGCAGCTCCAATCCAATCTTGTTTTACTTATGCAGCAGTAGTCTCCATCATTCAAAAACTGTCCCTTCTGGAGAACTTACAAATGATGATACTAAAAATTTCTCCTTCATTCTAACACCGTAATTTTTCTAAAATATTAAATGCAATACATACAATTTTTTAAACAAAATTTAAAACTAATATAAATAACGATATTATGTTTAAATTAATAACAGCGGTGAAATCAATTAAAATGCTCCCATCGAAAACGGTCACTTTAATTACACTTATGTATATTTAACACGATTCTAAGAACTAGATACTACCCTGAAACTTGGAAAAATAATTTTGGTGATCTTAAAACCGGGAAAAAATCCAACATATCCTTCATCGTATAATCAGCCTTTTAAGTGTACTTTCTAAAATATTTGAAATGCTAGTATACGATAGAATACTTTCGATAACAACAGAAAACAGGATCATTCCGAATCATCAGTTCGGTTTCCGCGGAAGACACTCAACTGTTCACCAGGTAGATAGGTTAACAGACAAAATAACAGCTACATTAGAGAAAGGAAAATAACGCCATTTTCCCGGATATTGAACAGGCCTTCGATTGCGTTTGGCATCAAGGGTTACTTTGTAAACTAAAACTAATTTTACTAAACGATTTATATGCAGTTATGGTCTCATATTTGACAAACACAAGTTTCAATGTCAAGATAAACTCATCATTGTCTTTGTCAAATAATATAAAGGCATCGGTGCCACAAGGTACTTTTTGCCCCGCTCCTGTATTCCATCTACACAGCGGATGTGCCAATACTAAAGACAACAGTAATCGCCACCTTTGCGGATGATATCTGTATCCTTGCTCGGCACAAAAACCCAGTATACGCATCCCTTCGTTAACATAGGAGCATTTAACCGCTATCCGGCAGTGGGCGCTTAAGTGGAACGTTAAGCTAAACCACCAAAAAACCAGACAAGTAACTTTTACTTTAAATGTGGAAAACTGCTCCCCTAATACAATAAATAACCAGCGTATAATTCAAGAAAATCACATCAAATACCCGGCTATGATATTGCATCGAAGACTTATTACATGGAGAAGCCGTTCTTCAAGAACTAAGGCTCTCAACAGCATATTAGGCAAAAAATTAACAATTAATTTGAAAAGAGGTCGGTTTATTTTTCAGTCATAGCGCCAGTCTGGAGATACGGTTTGGAAGTATATGGGGCCACTGCGAAGAGTAACTTAAATAGGGTTCAACAGTTCCAATTGAAAACGTTGAGGCAAATGGTAGACGCACCGTACTATGTATCGAATCACACTCTACATACAGACTTCGTAAGCGATTTATACTTGAAGCAATACAAACACCTTTATGAGAAACTTTAACTCAATCAAAACCTAGAGATATCGAACATCAGTCGCTGGGATCAGCCAAGGAGGCTCAAAAGAACATAGACCGGTGATGCCCTAGGCGCCGGATGCGGTAGATAGCATCGTCGTTAATACCTCGAATGTGAAATGAATGAACTCCAACTCTATAGTAATCAGTTTCCGATCGACTAACACGCTTATGCTGCCGCTGGGTAACTGAGAATGGAAAAAAACAGAAAAAAAGTTAGCCTCGTCAATTATGGTCTTAGGACGACCGGTGTGATGTAAAAAAAAGAAAAATAATTAAAAATCATTTTTGATTTGTTGTGATCCCGGATGAATACGGGAACACTGATCAACTACTTCTCGGTGAAAAATAACAAAGAACGATCTAATTCGATTTCGCGTTTATTTCACGTAAAGACGAAAGTGGTGAACAAATTACGCGGCAGTAACGATATATAATGATTCGTTAGCCTGCGAGTACACGATTAGCGCTACGAAAGGCGAAAAACTAATCGGACAGACTTGTTCGATTTATCGGTTAATCCGATACCGCGGAGACTTATTCCGGCTGAGCTCTAGAACCAGAATCAAACTAAATCTGAAGAAGGACATCGAAAAACGGACTTGTATATATATATCGGACTGGTCGACTGACTGACCACCTGATTAAAATTGCATCATTCGCAACAAAAGCATGAATAAAAAAAAAAGAGGAGGTTTAACGAATTTAAAGGCGTCAGCGAATAAAGCTTATTGAATAGCGTATACACCGTTAGGCGAAACGTAAACAGCGATGTTAACATTGCGTCATAAACCGGGACTTTTGGTTCGCAACACGGCGATTATGCCAGCGAATAATATCTTAGCGAAGCGCGTGTACAGCAATTGCGAAATCGACGGAAGTTTGGAGCACAACAGATCCCAGCGTTGAACACCTCCAATATAAATAACATAACCTAAATATCGTTGCCTGTATCTGTGGTTCTATTATCGCTAAAAATTTATTTTCTTACATACGATAAACAGTGTTTCGATATTTAACTGTGAAAATATTGTGATATATATATTTATAGACATCTCTCCCCTCACACCCCGAAAAAATAGAATTTTTTAGAATATAAGACTTTAATTAATCGATTTAATTATCTTTTATCACAATTGCTAGAGCTGTTTCGGAAAATCAAATTAAATATACAAATTATACATATATGTGTGTATATATATATATATATATATATATATATATATATATATATATTATATGTATTTAATTTGAATTCAGCTCGAACGTTACACGACTGAGGTGGAATAGAAGAAATCTGAAAGAATTTCCATAGTAACGGGACTGATAAAATATTAGCACAATATCGCCTGCTCAATTAGTATGGCAGAGGGACTTAATTAGATTGAGCCTTTTAAACGAAGACATGTATAAGTGAAAGAGATCTATCCAAAAACCAAATAACGGAAGGAGGAAGCAGAAAGGATTTAGCTACTATTTAGTATGGCTATCGAACCAGAGGTGTCATAGGTTATCGCGCTATTTGTCTCATCCCGGATCCAAGTCGCTCCCAAATTTATACATCCTGAAATAATTAAGTATCAGAGAAATCTGGGAAAGTAAAGGCGGATCCCAAGTAGAAAGGAACTGGCACAAGTATTCTCATTACATCCATTAGGCTTAGTACCATTATGGAAAGCTTACCTTCACAATCCCGACGCTCTATCAAGAGTATGGAACTTAGTTTACTTTACTCAATTAAAAAAAGGGATCAAAAGGGCAAACAGTAAAGATGACAGCGGAGGATTTAGTAGGGGAGATAAAAAGATGTATATTGTTTGAAGCGTTTTATGATAATATCAAGTAGTTTTGAATTTGAGAATTGGTTAGTGAGATATTGCGATGAGACGAATAAAAGAAGATATCATCAGCTAAAAAAAAGGAAAAATTTCGATAAAGTAGGTGTTGAACAAAGTTGTTTGGTTCCGGCAGGAACCCTGCGGTAATTTATGAAAGGTGAGTTAAGTGGCAGTATAGTAAAGGAGGGAGGGAAGAATAACGATTTTTTAATGGAAAAGATCATTAACGCGAGAAAAAAAGTGATGAGGGATGTTAAAGCATCATATAAAAAAGAGTGGAGAAATGGACGTCCTCAAAGGTTGTAGGGATGTCAATAAAGAAAATAATAAGAAATTATTTGTCGAAAAGTGACACATGTAAACATTTGTCAAAGATGTGCTAATACAATCTGAGGGACCGCATTTTTTCTGTAAATGTGTAGTTCAAAGTTTTATAAATATCGTTCCAGTACGGCCTGAAATGTCGCTGAAAAAATATTTTGTTTCAACATTTATATCATTCACAGGTTGATTTGTTTTTGTTTACTTCTAAAAAAAAAAAAAAGAAAAAATCGACTCATTTCCTTTCCTGCGATTGCTAATCCATTCGTGTTCGGAATATCTTTATTTAATTTCCGTAATTATCGAAAGTCCGTAGCCGGTACTTAAAATTTCTGTCTATTCCGTTGCTTCGGTGCTTAATTTATGAGCAATAATTCTGTAAGCGCTTAATCTTTTCTTCTGTAGACTGCATTTCGCTAAACTACATAAATACAATTTTTTTCTAAACATTATAAATGTTTCCTACACCTACTTTTGGTTTTCAAAAGGTCTAAAAAATAGTATTCGTGTTAAAAGAGTTCGCATTGTTGTAGTCATTTTGGATAGAGCTGATGCTCGCAATCCTTCTACCCATTGTTTGTCATCATAGACTAAACCGTAATTGCGTTTGTTTACAATATCTCACTTGAATACGATTTATAGTTTGGAGGTCTTCGAAATCCGTCGTTGCAACCTTTTACGTTATAAATCAACAATCTTAAATTGTACGCTCTGATTGAGTAATGTAACTCACATTGTGAATACTACCGATAACTCTTAACCGGGGAACTCTTTGTACCCATTCATTTGATCTCTTCCGATGCATTTAGAATGTTTAAGGCAATATAGTTTTCAATTGTTTATTCAATTTATCGCTGTTTCTCGTTGTTTTACTTTATACAATTGTGTCTGAGTGTTTCATAATTTTCTTTTGACAAGTGTAACCGAGAGACGTTGTTCTATGTTTAATTGGTCTAGTTGTTTGTGCGCTTCGCTGTCCATGATTTTCCGCCAGGTCCACATCTCGAACGCGTCAATTTTTTGTTTATCCTGCAAGATGTCCATGTTTCTAGTCCATACAGGAATATTGAAAACACCAGAGCATTTACCAGTCTCTGTTTTGTTCTTGTATTAATACACACACTGGGGTCTTCCCAGATTTTATATAATTGTGCCATCGCCGACTTTGCCAGTGCAATTCTATGCTTGATTTCTTTTTCGCTTTTGCTTTTATCGCTGATTAATGATCTCCAAGGTATTCGAATTCTTTTACCACTTCAACATCTTGAATTATCTGCAGATTTCCCGGCGTGTAGTGTTTGCTTACGGTCATGATCTTCGTCTTCTTTTTATTGACAGACAGACCTAGCCTAATACTTGTTTGTTCAATTCTGTTCGACAGATTCTTCATTTTTTCTTCTGACTCGGCGATGAGCGTGGTATCGTCTGTATATCTCAAGTTCGTTATCCAATCCTGACTCCTCCTGTGAAGCCATCTGAGGTATTCACATATAATCTACCAACCCCTTAAATGGAATTTGTCATCAAGTTCGGTATTTGTCATCACATGCGACAACAAATATTTTAGCAGTTAGGGTCAAAATGAAATGCTGTATTGTACTGTTTCAAGAGTTCGACGACAGCGGTCAGCATAAGCAGTCTGCAATTAAAACAGCGGCTAAATTGGCAAAAAGAATTGTTATAAATCCGTGTGATAAATCGCGAGAATAGACGGAATTGACTGCAGATTACCTTACTAAAATTGAAGAGAAGATAGTTGAAAGATAGGAGGGCCTTCACAGAGAGGGAAAAGTATAAAAATGGGCGTAACGTACTACAAGAAGAATACTCGCATAAATATAACACCATGGTTACCGAGCTAAATGAAAATAGAGATTACATTTTATAACAATATGATATAGAATTATATCAGGTCCCATACGCTGTTCAGTTTACGTAAAACACTTAGGTTTACTCGATAGTGACCAGTGTAGAAATTGTACTATTTAAGCCCAGCTTGTTTGAGAATAACTAAAGAATATGTATAAAAATATGTAAGACGTTACCAGTATTATATGTTGATGAGTTGGTAGCAAATCTTGCAGATTTATTGCCTCAAACATTATGCCTATATGAGAAAGATGCTAAAATTAAAATATAACAGCACTGGAGACTTTCTGACTGCAAATAATTGTCCAACGAAGAACTGGCCTAAAAAAATAATGAAAAAAAAAAAAAGTTCAAGTATTTTATTATTTTTTTAAATTTTTGCATGCACTTGGTAAACATTCTTTTCTAATATCACCTCGTCTTCATCTACCGTGATTAACGCAATATCCTCCGCATATGTAATAATTTTTATCTTTCTCGCTAATATTATATTGTATATTACTGACCAGGATCCCAGAAGTATGGAACTGGCAGCGCAGTAAAATTCCCTTATAACAGTTGATTGCTATTTACAATATTTTCCAATTTTTACATAAGCGTATTTCAGTAAAAATACTAATCTATCGTGTTGAGTAAATTTTATTAATTATCTCGCTACCTCCCAGGTAGAAAAAATCTGGAAATTGTTAATTCTTACTAATGTCGACGAAGTAACGAAAAAAATATATAAATGACGGCGAAAGTAAAAAAATCAGAGAAATACAATCTCAATAATGTTAGGGGAAAATAATGTAGATAGCGATAAAAATCATAGCAGACCGATAAAAGTTTTTTACGACATTTTTTTTTTTTATTAGAGATAATTCAAAAAAATTACCGCGCATACTCATTCGAAGTTGAACAAAATATTTAATCAATTTTAACAAAATGAAAAACAAACTTACTTTATTGTATTTATTTTATAAAAATTAACAAATAAAACTATCAATGTTTTATTCACATTATAACATGTAGGGGAATAAATAAATCTATATTTTATTTATATTATAATGAATTTAACATAATCATACTCTGATAAAATTACCTACGGTCAAGTTCGGTAATATTTTTCCTGTTTAAATTTTATTACAATGCCAATGTTAATACTTTGAATTTTAACGGTAAATCGAAAGTTTGGCGTATTGCGAAAATGTTCCGACGATAAACATGTTAACATTTGGTTGAGAATGATAAAAATATTTTGAAAAATGTGCACATGAAATGATATACGCATTAGTGAGGGTTACAAGCTCGGTAACTTTTTCGGATACGGAATTGAATCGTAAGTTCGGGAATTGCATCCGGGAAACGTATCCATCGAGCCCACGTGGATCATCCGGTGAATATGAACACACTGGTATCAGTGTTTACACCGGTTGGCAACGCAGCGTACTCTGACCAATGTTAGGTTAAATTACATCGTGTCAGTTGTCTAAACAAGTTCGTACTACTCATGTATCAGTAAATTACTTACTGGCGCACTTGCGTCTTTTGTTAGTGGGCCTTTTTTGGGTTAAATCAATTAAATATATTTTTATCGCTATTGTTTCAGAGGAAGGTCTTTTTTTTTTTTTTTTTTTGATGTTTTGTGAAGGAACTTAAATCAGCCTAACCTCTTGCGTTAAACAAAGATGAAAGAAAATAAATAAAATGTGACCAAGCTACAATTCGTGTATTTTAAAAGCAGAAAACTTAATCTTTCGTTATCTCTTTAAAATCGATCAAGCCAAATCTACTCTACCTGTATTATAATAAAGTATTTGATAAATAACAAATAAAAGGGGGAGTAATATCGCGAAAACAATTTCGTTGCGAAAAATATATCGGCCAAATTGTTCAAAAAAACCTGCATTTTTTAAAGCAGATTTGTCATTGGGGAAAAAAAAAATATGTGAAAAAGGTAGGAAAAGTTGTGTAGAATTTAATGCTCCGTTCACGGTTAATGTTTTAACTTTTATTGCAGAACCGTGTGTTTATTTTTACTTTCGAATCAGGAACGAATGATTTCTAAAATGCTTAAATACTTTAGAAGAATTTTACCAAGCTGTTGTAAAACATTACAATTTTGTAATGTGTTCCTTTTTTTTTTTACGGTTAGAAATGGACCAGTAATTTAAATAACCAGATTAATATGATTTACCATTTTATAAACCGGGTAAAGAACTGAAATTCAAAATAGCAAACGTTCTATTGAAATTATGCAATACACGTTCGGAAAAAAGTAAATTTTTCCAGATTTTTAAATTTACAGCATTCTAAGGGGAGTCGAAATTTGATATTGTAATATTATTGCCCGTATATTTCTTTTTTTACGGCTTCCTTTTATGTACACATATTTAAGATGTATTTTATTATTTATTAAGTATTTATTTTTCAATAGTTAAATAACCGCGAGATATCATTTTCGAAAACGTATTTTTTTTTTGTTTTTGATTGAAGCGAAGGCGTCATTGAATTAATCGGTGTTAAATGTGTTTTCACATTATAAAACTTTTTTTTTGATTTGTGTTATATAATATTTCAAATTTCACGTTAATACTCGACGGCGAGTTGTGAATTTTTAAGCGTGATATTCCATGTTATAGTCTCGATGAAATTTTTTCCAGTTTTTCGACATGCAGAATATTCGGCTGTCCCAAAATTATACGCTGCTTAAAGAGTATTTTAATTGTTACGCTTATATGTGTAATTTCAAGTTTACATAATAATAAACTATTCCGAAATTATTTAATTTTTTCATACGGTCTCGAAACCATCTTAGTAGGATTAAAAACGTATAAATATGTTTTTAATTAAAAACAAAGTTGGGATAAATCACATAGTTTTAGTCACGTTAGATACAGCTTTCCTTACTAGAATTATGTAAAGTGCTAAAAGAAAAACAATTTAAAAAATTTTTAAACGAATACTACATTAATAAATATCAAGAGATACGGAATAACTATAACGGACTTGCTAAACGCTTCTTTCCCAACACATCATAGACTTTTTTTTTTTTTTTTTAAATATAAAATAATAATATTACTTTTATATATTATTAGCTTTTAGGCGCGCCAGCGGCTTTGACCCAGCAACTACAGAAATCATGGAAAGGGTTAAAAATAGAGAGACGATTAGAAATAGAGTTTAGGAAAGATTGAAGTACAGGGATTATATCTGGAGATGGAAAGGAAAGGACAAAGGAAGAAGGAGCAGGAAGACCTCGGTGTTTAAACATCATAGATAGAATGAATAATAAGGATTTTGTACCTAACTTTTTTTAACGTGCAGTTCATATCCGGACATGGTAATTTTGGAATTTATTCATATCAGTTCAAGAAAACGGTAAAAGATGTTATTTCATAGATAATGTAGGGCATGTAATTACGCTAATAAGATATTTAATAATTTATACGCAACGGATTTAGTTACAAAGCTTTTTAATGAATTTCAATAAATTCGCTGTCGAAGAAATGACACACACACACACACACACACACACACAGTAAGCAAAATTCGATAAATTAGTATTAAGTATTTTTAATAAGAACTAATAATTAGTACATGATTGTAAAATGGGATCACAGGTAACCAAAAACTTAATTGGATGGGGCCTGTTGTGAACATTATTGTAATAAGAAAAATTGTAATATTATTAAAAATAAACGGCCTCACCCAAAGTTTCGGGAATGAGGGGAAAAAAAAAAGTAGAATTATTCGGCATTGTACTGCAAAGCAATTGGTGATAAGTTCGAAAATCATTGAAAGAGTGTGACTTTTATTCATTCTAAATTACTTCACCGATTTTGTAAAAAAAATTTGATCGTTCCTTTTGAAGGTGGTGCGCAATCCCTTTTGTAGAACGGAAAGGGGTTCTATCATCAGACTACGAAACAATTAAAAACTGGTTTTTCATTTCCGAACCAAATTAAAACGCATCTGAATATCGAAAATAATGCAAAAATTTCGAATTTTTGATAAAACAATTTCAGTATTGTACCGGCTAACGCCTATTATTTAACCTAAATTTTTCTTTACAAAAGATCCTCGCCAATGCTGCTGCAACGATCGCCGAAACCTTGGTCATATATTAAAACAAATCAGATCGCTCCAGTCATTTAAACTGTAGTAATTGCCCCGTATATGACTCATGGTAAAGGAAAAAATAAATAAAAAAAGCAGATTATTTGTCAGTAAAAAAAAATATTTATATAAAATGTGATTTTTTTAACAATGATTTCAATTATGAAAAATAAAGTAAAAAGCCATTTATCTGTTAATTTGAAGAAAAAAAAAAACAAAGTCTATACTGAATTATGTTCCGAATACAGATCGTTTACTATTCTCTTAAATGGCTTATCTTCCAATTCTTTTAAAATTACATTTTTAATTATTATATAAAACCTATCAAGGCGCGTCCAAAAATAAAAAAATTATTGCGCTAATGTTAGTATATATTTTTTTTTTTAAATTTTGATGTATTTGATGTGTACTTAGTACGCGTAAAATGTTGCTGAGTAACCAAATGCAGCGCTAAGTATATAACAGCGGAAGAATATTATAAAATTATTTTCCTCATGTAGTTTCCATATTCATTTTAATTGGCACTGATCCGTAACGGAGTTATTCATTTTTTTATCGGTCCAAAATAGATAAAAATTTTTACCAGTTCATAGCCAGAGTACGATAAAAAAGATTCAAGGATCACCGGTTTAGAGAAATGACCGTCCACTTCAAGCGGGGCAAAGAAATTACCCGATTCAATTAGCCGATTCCCGTTAATACTGGACCTGTAAAAATTAAAACTGAAAGAAATTTTTCTTTTTACGGGCCAAATTATATTTTTATATTTTTTAATCTATTTTATAAAAGTAATTTACGAAAAGTTTTTCTCTAGAAAAAGATAAAACATCGGCTGAGTTCAAAAGATAAAAGTGTATTCCTAATATACTTTTTTTATTTCTCCAATTTAGTGTTTTAAATACCTTCATTGAATGTAGGTACCATTAGGTACTTCTCCACCCTTTATGACCGATACTCTCCCCCCTTTAAATATATTGCTAAAATCATAAAAATTTCGTTTTCAATTTTTAAGGATTATTCAATAAACCGAATTATTGTGTTCAAATATTTTACGACAGGTAAAGTTTTAAAAGAGCAGTCACGTAAAGCGTATTTAATAATACTATGTGTCTTCAAGAAATTTTCATTAATACATAGTAACGGTGAACAATTAGAAGATATAAGTGTAGCTGTAACCTATTTTAAGGTAAATCAAAACAATGTAAGGGGTTAACTATTTTCGTTATAAAAATTAAAGTTGATTAATGAATAACTTTTGCCAACTTTTTTATAGTAAAATATTAGATATTTCCACCATAATAATAATTATCATATACTAGACTGTTGCTCTATAAATTTGAATTTATGTATTTTTTGTTTATCTAAGTTGTTTATTAAACTAAATTATAATCAACTTCAGATATAAATCGGAAATCCTTTCCCCGACTGTTATTAGGAATAAAGTCATATTTTGGTGGAACAATAAGTGCCTGAATGTTCAGTCTGATACATTAAAAATCTTCTTCGTTACCGTTGAATCCATCATTCATATACGAAAAAAAAAAATTTAATCAAGTAAAACTGGTGAGCGCCATCAAAATGGCACCACTTCGATGTAAAGTTGTCGCAAAATATTTAATAAAAAAAAACCTTTCTTAAGGATATTTTTAATTGTTGGCTAAATATCGTTTTAAGGTGTTAAAAATAATTACTTTACCGACAAAGAAGAAGATGACGGCTAGTTTGAAGACCTGTTTGTTGATTCTATTTCGCGTTCCTTTCCTTTTTCGAAATCGGAAGGATAAAAAAATTCTTCACGATTCTAATATGTCATATACCTCTCGTCTGCTATCTGAACCGGTTACATTACTGATGAATTGATTCTACACCGATTCGTGATCAAAGACTTTGCATCGGGTTTAAATAATATGTGGTATTAGCTAACTGATTTCGAATATTAATTTAGGATATTATTAGCGGCTACTTATAATAAATTATTAAATGATTGCGGTATTTCGGAGGAGGTGAAGGCTAAAATTGTTGATAAATACCGGAGTCTCAGGAAACCAGTTTTTTTATCTACCTTCCTACAGAGATCGGGACTTCCCGTTGTAAGAACGGTATATCCCTATGTACGGATTTAAACCGGGGTCGGGTAATCATTTGACCGGATCGCTCGATTCGATAATGTCGCTTGCTTACACCGTGATTCTGTCGATAAAGAGCTTCTCTGCATATTAGGGAAGTGTTTTGATGTAATTCATTCCCCTGTTCTTTATTTCAGCAGCTGCGTTTAATAGATACCATACACATGTTTTTGGCAGCATATCTTTATAATCGATGTACGTCATATAGGGGTTAAGCCATTTTGTGAATCGAAACTTGCTTCAAATTCATCAAATTGTCTTGCGGATAATTTTATTTAATTCCGATAAAAATGCATGGTATAACAAGCAAACGGTAGACTATTGCTAAAAAATTTGTTAATAGCTTTGATCAGATGTAATATCAACCACCAAGTCTGCATCAGTAGTAATAAGGCTGAAAGGATGTGCATGTATGACAGTTCGCAAGATACGCTAAAATTTACGTCGAATATTTGAATTCTTGTTTCCGAGTAGTAAGTTTACCTCTCTGGTCGAGGTTGGGTAATAAAAAACTTTTAAAAATATTCAATCCGATAAAAATGCTATCCGTAACACAACCGAATGAGTTGTTCTATTAATTTCTGGCGTTTATACACACATTGCTCGATTACAACTCAACTCTTTTTTTTTTTTCATGGGTCTATTTTTAAAACGAATCGCCTGGAAAACTGCGGCCTTTACAAAACCCGGAAAAATAAGGCTTGTTACCAAAAATATCCGTTCATCTCCGATATAAGTCAAATGAATAATCAGGAAGAGGGGAACAGATGGTTCGAAGAGCACTCATGAAGTCTGAAGTAATCAAATAAAAGAAAAAAGAGACGATTAAAGATAACGGAAAGAACAGATCGTAGGAAAGCTATATGAATTCACCTATGCATATGGAACAGAAAAAAAGGAAAGACAAAACGATCCCGAAAAGTTAAAATCTGGAAGGATAATAAAAAGCTCAAACATAAGCCTTCTCGAACTATTAACGAATGTGGGATTATACAAGAGAAGGAAATAAGAAGTTGATGGTACTGTAGAGAATTGTTGTTTAATTAAGTCTCGAAGGAAGATATTTGGGATGGTGAGAATAGAATAAATACTTTAAAAGGATGACCGAGTTTGACGAAGTTGAAGAAGAAAAAAAGGGAAATTTGAAGGAAATTGTGTAACGCTAAAGAGTAAGCGAAAATGAAGAAAAATAAGAGATACGATCGAAATTTTCCTGGGTGTGTAAAATGTTTAGTTCTTAAAAATCGAATGGTAGGAATGACACAGTATAGGGCGGAAATAGAAGACAACTTGCAAGGACACGATAGTTTAAATAAGATCTGCTAGTAAACAGGAGTATCGATTCAGCAAGGACTGCTAAAACTGGTGAACATTTAAAAACATCAAGATAAAGTGGAAGGCAAAAGTTATGGATTACAATCTAATTTCGATAGTCAGGAATTGGAGGTACAACTATAAATAAAAGAGCACTAGTTAAATTTTGATCAAAACGTTATACAGATCAATAAGGATGTATAAATCATCACCTAATTTAGCCGGCGGCAAGGCTTAGCCTTTCGAAAGGAGAAGAAGAAGGATATTTGATATGTCCGGGGAAGAACAAACGACTATCAAATCAAGAAAGACACCGGAAGCAATTAACACGAGGAAAAGACGTATTGTTGAAGGATATATTAACAGAAGAAAGATCATAAGGATAAAACGTAAAAACAATAGAAGACTTAGAATAAAAGCTGAATTGGCATTAGGGAATTATGCAATAAGAAATTAGTATTTCGCCGGCTGCTAAAGAATCGTTTGAAGGGAAAAAAGCGGGACGCTATTAGCAAAGAATAAAGGGAAGGAATTTAAAGGAAGAGGAATAATTCTGATAGTGCAGTTACTGAAGAAAGCGGGATTGAGATAGAAACCTTGAGAAAAACCGCGGAAAACCTTTCTTGAAATGTAAAAAAATGAAAAAGAGAGCTGCTAGATGGAACGATGATTAATAATAAGGTGCACTAGAATATTAATTACTGCCATTTTATTTCTTAGAGTTGATAAATGGCCATCGTCAAAAGTACAGAAAACCTGAATGAAGGAAACAATGTATAAAATGTTTTTTTTGTATAAAAGATACATGTCAGAAACGAAGGTATTATTAATACGATTGGGAGGGCCAATACCAGGCCGGAAGTTAAACATATTACTAAGAGAAATACATCATTGTGCTCTGACCGCCAAATAAGCCGGCTATTCAGCACGTCTTTAAACAGTTTTTCGATGCAAGAGATTAAAAAAAGTAGACACTTTTTTTTGGATAATAAAGTAATTCCAGGCCGGAGAAGGTATATCTCTGGGAAGGAAAGAATTAGAAACATTGCGGAGAAAAAAGGTATAACCTCTCTCTCTGGGAATTCTTTAATCGTCGTAATATTAAAAAAAGTTTCTCACATTTTTAGCATCTTGCATTAGAGGGTATACTATCAAGACCGAAATGGAGCTGAAAGATTTTAAAAAAATAAGAAATTTAATCTATACTAAAAGCATAAGTTAGGAAATAGGAAGGAAAATTTTGCAAAAATGGAATAAAACATTATTCATCAAAAGAAAGAACATAAGCGGGAACGGCAGAATCGATAAATACGTTACGTTATTAAAATTGTCGGTTAAAATCGCGTACATAAAGAAGTACGAAATCATTGTCAGTTGACTAGTAGGGAGTGGCGAATCAGTAAAGGAGCGGACCAAATTCCAATTTGCCCTGGAGAGATTTCATTGAGGTGGAGAAACTTAAACAGGTCGGAGAAGGAAAACTAACAGGACTTATTAGTATAAGAACACGATCACTACCGTAGGAATCCATCAAGCCCCATCAGTTATAGTTAAGCTGATAATGGGAAAATAACAGGCGAAAACGAGAAAGATAGAGATAGATGCATCGCCGAAACAAACGAGAAAGAGAGATCTTTAAGGAGTATTAAATAATCAAAACAGATAGAAATTTAAGATTGTAACCGTAGGTGTCGTAGAGTGCTCAGCCCACAAGGAAGAATAAACATTCTAATCTCCACCGACGATAAATGGTTGTGGAATAGAACTGAAAAATAAATAAAGAGGAAAATGGCTAAGATTTCAGTTAGGAGGAACGTAGAAACAATATGTTAACAGGACGCGTGGAGGAAGGGTAGATGAAGAGATGAACACTATCAGGTAGAGATTATTCTTAATAAATAATTTAAAACTATTAATTGTTATATAACTATCTTTAGATATTTCAGTATTATTTCGAGGTATTTTTTCTGAACTGCACTTGCAGTGTTGGGTGAGAGGAGTCTGTTTCAGTGTGCATGTACACTTGTAGTTGCTTACAATTGCAGGTAAATAAATGTGTGCATGAATGAACTCGAATGAATGGTAGCGTATAGAAATATACATCCGTATAATGTATGCTCTTAAGTATCTGAATTTAAATATAAATGATCCTAGGATGATTAACTTAATAAGATTTTATATATTTTTAAAATAAATATAATGCAAGAGAATTGTTATTTTATTTTCATTTTTATTTTTGTTTTTTCTTTTTATTTCTTTATTATCCCCCTTTACTATTTCAAAAAACGTATTATAATCAGTGCTACGTTTTTTTTTTTTTTTTTTTTTTTTTTAGAGGATCTCCGCCAGCAACGACAAGAAAGGAGAGAGGAATTAATGAGATACCGATTCGGTCAGAAATTTCTAGAATGAAAGAACTGAGATAACGGACTGGGAGGGAAGTGACAGGATGTATCAGACGTGAACGCTGAAGTGAAGGAAATTCATAAAACCAGGGCTAGAAAGGAAGATTCGGCTGGATGGACAGATAGAAGAAAGATTGTTAGAGAAGGGAGAAGCATGAATATCTGACTAGAATGTAATATGAAATTTTAACCGTAGAGTTAGCAGGTTTGAAGCAGGAATTTTATTGAAATAGAGGCAGGAGGATAAAGTTAGCCAAAGAATCCGCCATCTTATTACCCTTGATGCCCACATGTCTAGGAATACGGAGCAAATCAACGCGGGTAGAATGGGGAGCGAGAAGTTTGTAGATAAGGGATTAAATACAAAGAGTGACAAAATCGCAGAAGTCAGTAGAGAAATGAGGGGAAAATAGCTTGGAGAGCACTCATGGAGTCGAAGATAATGAAACAGTTGGAAAAGGTGCAATGAAAAAAGATACAGACAGTGAAACGTGAAGTGGCGATAAGTTAAGCGATAAAGATAGTGCAGAAGAAAGGAAGATGAAAAGACTTTAAGCGGTACTGTGTGTCAAAAAAAATGAATGAGGCCTCAACTCCATCAGGGTTTCTCGGACCATCTGTAAAAATTGCCTTGTGAGAGAGAAATAGAGACCTAACGGTTATGTGGAATTCCTGCACGATTGCAGATTTCGAAAGAGATTTTGCAGAAAGAGGAAAGAAAATTACATTGGGAAGATGAGAAAAAACAGCAAGGACGCAGAAAAAGTAAAGAAGATTATTAATCGAAATGGTATATGAGAGGAGAGAAAGAACTAAGACGCATAGAAATACGAGTCAGGATAGGGATTTGATTTTAAAGGTAAGCGTCAGTTTTGTATAATGGAAAGGTAGGAAGGAATACGTCTGTCGGAGGAGGTGAACGATAAACATCGAGAAACAATATCGCGATTGTTTAAAGGACCTAAGAATAAAAAGAGAAAGCGTTTTGAACAAGAATTGCAGGCACTACGGAAAAGATCTAAAGCAGCAATTCCGAATGATATCCAGCTTGTAAAGAAGAGATTTAGAGAGACACAGCCGTAGATAAAAGAGCAATAATCAAATTTAGAATAAATAATGTATTTGTAAAGGAAAATAAAGCGGAGTGGATTCACCCCTTATTTAATAGGATACAGAACCTTTAAAAAGTTCAGTTGTTTAAGACTAGAGCAGGAAGGAAATATGCACATAAAAGGACAGACGACCATTAAGGAAAACACCGAGATAGCGGAAGCGATTTTTTTATGAGCGATGAGTGTAGAGTTAAAGGATACAAAGCCACTTGTTGGATTGTAAGGTGAAAGGGAAAAAACCATGTAAGGTGTAACGGGGAAAGAGGTTGTTCTAACACGGCTAAAGATGAATTAACTTTCTCATTTGCGTCTCTAATAGCATGGGAAGAGGAAAGGAGCAAAATATCATCGGCAAAGAGCAAAGAGCCCATAGAAAGAGAAGCGGCTGAAATGGAATAATTATTGAAGTGAGTAAGGCTGAGGTAACCTGAGGGAGACCGCGAGAAATAATTCTAGTAGCCTTGAGAAAAGTATGGAAGAAATTGATTTAACGATTCCGTTTGGTTTGGTAGTGAGAGAAATGAATTGCGAAGGAATATTGCAAACTGCCATACTATCTCGAAGAGTAGAAAGATGAATACTGTAAAAAGGCGCAGGAAACATTAATAAAAGTAGTAATGGTTTACTGTTTATTGAGAAAAGATTTATATGTATATTTCGTTATTATGCTCCGGCCACTAAACAAACGGTGATTGTTAAGCATATTCTCTCAAATAATCTCTCAAGACAAAAAACGCAGGGAAATAGGAAGTAAGGAGGAATTCTTTTTAGAGTCAGGGACAAAAAGTAAAGAAATTCCAAGAAGAAGACGCAACACCTTTGGAAAGAAATGAGTTAAATATATTGAGTTTAGACAGATAGGCCAGACAGACTGTTAAGGGTAAGAAAGAGTTTACGATCAAATGATTTTTGAAGAATGGATTTTAATTCATTGTTATAGAAGGCGAAGGTAAGAAAGTGGTAAGTAGGGTCTTCCGGAAACGGACAAGGATAAAATCAACGTTGGAACGGAAGTAGGAGCGACAACATTAATAAACGGTAGCAGGATATCTCCACAGAGGTGTTATAAAAACTGGATGTTCAGAATATAGGAATTTAAATGATTTGGTCAATTTCAAAATGTGGGCCAGTGGGGTAGTTCTTGAAAAAGAAGAGCAAAAGCTTGCCCAACAAGAATGAAATGAAGAATTACATTCTTTGTTCCGCTAAAAAGATGAGACTGTACTACGACTAAGGAGGGGGGAAAGCATTCGTAACAAAATTTAGGAATAAGTTGTACTGAGATGTGGGATCAGAAATATGTAGAAGAATATAAAGCGCAGAATCAACTAAGGAACGGAAAGGAGTCGAGTTTGTTTTGGATAAATTCTACCAGAGATAATAGAGAGGTTTGAAATAAGAAGGAGAAGGGAAATTCTGAGGGGTAATTGGGATAGAAATATGTGGCTACTGACGAAGGAACTGCCCGAAAGATAGTTAAAACCGGTAGAGGTAGAGATGGATATGTAAAATCGAGGAAAGCTAGAAGGGCTCTTGTAGTAGGTAAGGAATCATCAAGGAGAATTATAATATGAGAGAGGATAAGATTTTTGCGAACAGTGGCGTAGATGTTATGGCTTGTGGAACCCGTCATACATGGGTCCGAGCATTCCAGTCACCACCGATGATGAATGAATGAGGGATAGAATTAAGAAATAGAGTGAGGGAAAAATGACAAAGATCACAGCTGGGACGAACATAGATAGAAATATTAATTGAAAGGGATGGAAACGTGCGCCATGTTAGATTGATTAAGACTGGAAGGGGAATATTAAAGGAGATCTCGTGAAAGTGAACGGAGATGCCGTCTTCGATAAGAATTGTGGACCCACCGTATCCATCACCGCGGTTGTATCGAATAAGCTTGTATCCTCTAATATTCACGTATCCAGTCGTAGCCATGATTTACTTTCGTTTAGTCTAATTTCCCAATTCTTAGTTCACTTCAAGACTTTATTGAGATGTTGTTGGACTATCTGCGTTGACTGTTCTACCGACTCTTTCACAGTCAGTATTTTTATATCATCTGCAAAATATCAGTCCCAGTACGCTTCTGCGAGGAACGCCAACATTTGTCCGCTGTATTGAGGAGTAACTATAGTTTTATTTTATTCGAAAAAATCAGTCTGTCAAGTACGATTGCAATATTTTGCAGTACCCTTCAGACAATAGATTCTTAAATTTGTGGATTTACAGATTTTCTCTTCTTTCAGGGATTTTTCTATTTTATCTGTAACTCTATGTAACTGATCAACCGTTAAGTGTTTTTGCCTGAACCCAAACTGATGATCAGGCAAGAGTTTCTCTATGGCATTTTATCACCACCCGTGTTGTAATTTTGTTTACGATACAATTTCACATCAAGTGAAGCAGCATAAAATCGATTAGCGGATGGTATTCTCAATTGATAGAGAATTTTGTTCGTGATTTCTAAGCACAAATTTTTAATCATTATTCACGTTTCGCTGTATATTCACCTTTTATTCGTCACCTCCGTTTTAGTCCTCCACGCTCTAATTTTATTTGCAACGTGAACCACGTTTTATTTCGACGTTTCCTTATTTCCTTAAAGACTTTACAATCTCTCGAGTCTTAGCTTCCCTGCTCCATGTAATGTTCATTTCATCATCTCCATTCTCTTTTTTTCGATTATTTCTTTGTTAGCTTTTTTCATTTCTTCGGCTACCAAATTTTTCTTAATATAACCTCAGTCTCTCTCTCTCTCTCTCTCTCTCTCTCTAGTTCTTGTGGTAAGTAAACGTCCTGACATGTCTGGAGACGCTAATCAAAGAAGAAGAAGAAGAAGAAGAAGAAGAAGAAGAGAAAAAATACAACTATACAGAAACAGTAGAAAATAATGAAAATGTTTAAATGTCAATTCTAGAAATATAAAAGAATAGTACAGCTACTATAAAATTACGGAAATAAAAATGAAAATAGCAAGTAGATGATAAGAAAAATATAAATGGAAAGCGGTCTCGCCGATTTATCTACTCTAGTAATGAAAATCAAATAGCGATTGGAATACTGATAAGCAGACAATGCTGGTAATAAAACTCGACCAAGTAATATTTTTGATGAAAGGTGTTTTGACGAGTATTCTTTGAGTATAACTGCAACCCGATTCATAACATTCGAAATATGGAGCGGATAAAACAAAAACTCTACGTAGACAGAACATTTTACCATCAAAGGCGTATAACCCAGACGGCATCATTCCAACACTTTGTTTATTGTTTATGCGAAAAGACGTGTTCAGCGTGTTAACAAAGTATAGTGATAAGAAAATATTTAGTAAGTAATCAACTTATTTAATTTTAAGACCTAGATATTACTTATCAATATGCCTAAAACAAAAAAAACAGTTCCACCGATGTCTATAGTATTAAAAGAAACTAAAAGGCAGTTAAGTGATAGCAGCGAGATCAGCGCGGAGAACAAAAGCAGGAAAAAAACCCAATACGAACGAAGCGTAGAATTAAATAACGAGGATGAAGGTACTTTACCATCTTACCAGTTTCAGATGTTACGGAAAGATATGGAGGAGATCAAAGAATCTATGAGCTTTATAGCAGCACAGTACGAGGACAGTCGAGCGATTAATTCCGGCTTATTAAACGAGGTCAAACTTTTAAAAGAGCAAGTTATGTCACTTACCGAGGAAATCAGAAAGAAGGACAGACAAATCCAACAGTTAACCACAGCTTTGTACAAATTAGAACAGTACGGAAGACGAGATAATGTGGAGATACATGGAGTAACCGAGACGGAGAACGAAAACCTTCCTCAAATAATATCAAAGATCGGAGGCAAAATAAACGTTAATATTGCAGAAAATGATATTTTGGCAGCCCACCGACTACCCTCAAGAAACCTCAAATTACCAAAACCCATAATAGTAAAGACTACTAGGAGAGTAGCAGATCGGTTGCTTGAAAGTAAGCGGGGTACAATTATTTATGACAAAGACGTAACGAATGCAGAAAACAGCACTAATAAAATTTTCATAAACGAAAATTTATCGAAATTTTACAAAAACCTTCTCTGGCAGACGAAGCAGAGGGCGAGAGCTTTAAATTACAGATTTACGTGGACTAGAAGAGGAAAAATTTTTGTAAGGAAGGACGAAGAAGAAAGAATTTTTCATATATGCTCGGAAGAAGATTTAAATAAACTGTTATAATTACAGATTGACGAAAAACCGGATAACTGTAAAACGATAGAATTAAATAAATTTATTCCGTGGCTAAAGTTATTTGTATTTACGTTGATAGACCGATAGCGTTACTAATAAGAATAAATATGATAAAAATGGAAAAGTATGCATGTGGTACATTAAATACGATAAAGGATTTATTTGTGTGTAAGAATGAGCATGTGAGAGCGTGCGCTCCGCGTTTTACGTTACCGGCCGACCAGGCGTTGTGTATAGAGTTAGAGGTAGAACTGAGTTTTCGGAGGAGTAAGAAAGGGCGTAAGGTAGTGCTTATCGCGAACCGAGCTGTGTGTGACGGTTGTGTTGTTGGCTGCGATATTTACTACACAGTGTTTCGTTGTAAGAGGTGTTTTGCTGCTGTTGATAGAGCGATAGTAGGATCTAGTACGAAATCTAAGAACCACGTTAGCAGAAATAAGTTAAATGAACGGGGCATGAAGGGTGAGAGGAAGTGTGCACATTCTACAGTTGTAAAGGCTGGCCGGAAACGTACTCTTAGGTTAAGGGGATTCTTCTGGTGTTGGTAATTTTTATACTCACTGTTTCCTTCTTTTGTATTAATAGAGCTATCATCGGTTTTAAGATAATATGTATGTGTATACGTGCGAACTTAATGTATATAGGTATAATAATAATATAAATCTGTATTGTATAAATAGCAATTTAAAATGGAGAGATCAGAATCATGATAAATTTAGTAAAAATTTAGATCACAAATTACAAATGGTAGGCAATAAAAAATTAGACAATGAATAAAAAAATCAAGTAAACCGTATGACGTCATTAATACAATTCTGCCACAAAATTAATTGTGGCACCTACGATCGCATGACAGAGTGGACGACAGAGATTACGAAAACTTGGAACAGAGTGGGAGGAATCAATAATGACATTTTTAACATAACGCACCTGAATATTAGAAGTTTAAGACGAAACTGGGATGAGCTCTTAGCACACATTCACAATCAACCATTTACAGCTATTGTGCTCACTGAAGTAAATTTAAACGACGAGGAATTAAAACTGTATGAGATAGATGGATATGATAAATATGCCCTGGGGAAGCCAAGAAACTACAACGGCGGTATATTAATATTTGTAACAAAGGAGTGGAATTCAAAATTATTGTTTACGGAAAGTGATGCTTACGATAATATAGTAGTAGAAATTATCATATTTAATAAATTAAAAATCACTCTATTAGCTATATATCGGTCACCGAGCAAGAACATTGGAGACTTCTTAAGAGGAATCGATGAGGTTCTCAAAAGGTTGGGACGGGAAACGAAATATATAATATGTGGCGACTTTAATATTAATCTTGAAATAAGAAATTCTGCGGCAGCAAATTTCTTAAACATTATAGCAGAGCACGGGGGGATCAGATTAATCAAGGGAACTACACGGGAAGAGATAAGGGGAAATTGTTTGACAAAATCTTGTATTGATAATATCTTTATAAAATACACAGCTGATGAAGTGGTAGCTGGTATTATAAAGACAAAAATCTCTGACCACTACCCGGTTAATTGCGCTTTTAAAATTAATAGTAACAAATTTATTCCACATAATTTAATAAACAATAGTTATATAAACGAAATTATGTTAAATGATAAAGTGGAAAAATATGATTGGCAAAGCATACATGAGAATGCAAGTACGGAACAAATTACAATAAACCTGGTAAACGTTTTCAAAAATTGCTATGAGGAATGTAGGTACACAAAACAAACAACTGCGAAAAGAAAAAATGTTCCCAAGAATGAATGGATGAATAGGAAAATATTAAATTATATTCATATAAGAGACTTGTATTATAAAAGATGTAAAGGAAATCGCTCAAACAGACGGTACAAAGAATTATATAAGAGATATAGAAATCTAGTCAAATACGAAATAAGACAGGCAAAAGAGAAATATTATATACAGGAATTACAAAAAACAGACAACGATATGAAAAAAACCTGGAAAATAATAAACAAAATAGTCTGTAAAAAGAAAAAAGTAATGCTAGATGAGGATTTACTCAAGAACTTTGGTAGCTACGATAATGCAGTCAACGTATTCCTAAATTACTACCTGTCCACAACAGGCAATATGAAACATTTCTGTGATAATAAACTCTTGAATATCGAATCAGAGAATGAAATTAATATATCCTTGTACATTCCAAGAGCTACAGAGGACATAATTGAAACAATAATAAAAAAACTTAATCCGGATAAAGCTCAAGGATACGACGGAATAAGGGTAAAGGATATCAAGAAACACTCAAAATTACTAACTCCATTACTAACAAAAATGATTAACCTTTCTATAAAAGAAGGAATATTTCCTAGTGAGTTAAAAACCGGTATGGTGCGGCCAATTTATAAAAGTGGAGATAAAAAAAAGTGCGAAAACTATAGACCGATCACATTAATTTCAGTCATAGCAAAAATAATTGAGCAGTACGTGGGAAAATATTTGAAAAATTATTTGGAGGAGAATAAGTTGATAGATAGCAATCAGTTTGGTTTCAGAGAGGGAAAGTCAACGATATTATTACTTAGAACATTAATTTCAGATATAAATAAAGGATTAGCAGTGGGTAAGCAATTTCTGATAGTTTTTTTAGACCTTACTAAGGCTTTTGATCTAGTGGACCAAGAAATACTGATTGAGGACTTAAGAAAAATGGGAGTAAAAGGGAGGTTTCTAAAATGGTTTCAAAGTTATATAAGAGGAAGAGAATTTTTGGTAAAGATTGGGAATGAACACAGTAAAAAAGAAATAATGAACCACGGAGTTGGACAAGGGACAATACTGGCACCAATACTTTTCTTGATATATACGAATTCGCTATATCGATATATAAAGAATTCTAAAGTGTATGTTTACGCAGACGATATCGCTCTAGTCATTGAACACTCCGACATAGGAAGTGCTGAAAAAATGTTACAAGAAGATCTCAATAATTTATGCAAATGGGCGCATGACAAAAAATTATTAATTAACCCTAAAAAAACAAAAGTGATACACATAAGAACACCAAGCCGGTTTAGAACGTTCATCCCCAAATTAATTTTACATGATACAAAGTGTCTACACAGTAAGGAAAAATGTAGCTGTGGAAAGTTGGAAAATGTGAATGAATTTAAATATCTTGGGGTAATATTAGATAAAGGACTAACATGGAAAAATCATATAGACAAAATCGCAGGAAAAGTTAGACAAACTATCCCAGCATTATATAAATTAAAACAATGTATGTCATACAAAAGCCTAAGATTATATTTCGAAGCTGTAATAATGTCCAGAATTAAATACGGAATCGGAATTTGGGGTGAGGCGAAAATTACAGAAATGAGGAAAATCAACAAATTGCAAAAAAAATGTTTAAAACTGGTCCTACACAACAAGAATAATTCAGACGCATCAGATAATATCACTTGGTGGAACAAAAATAATGAAATGTCGGCAAAAATGTTATATTATTACAGCAAATTACTTAGTGCTAAACTTGAAAATAGGCAGTTATCAACTAAAACGAGAACGTACATAACTAGAAATAGCGACCGACCTTATTATGTACGACTCAGGGGAATTAACAATAAAATAGATAATGTGGATGAAGAAGTATTAATAAAATTAATGGAGAAGATACCAAAGGAAATCCAAAATGAGGAAAAACTGGAGATATGGAAAAACAAAATTAAAATTTGGCTGATAGCATGGTATAAAGAACAATAGAAATAATAGTAATAATAATAATAACAATAATAATAACAATAATAATAATAATAACAATAATAATAGCAATAAAAATAATAATAACAATAATAATAACAATAATAATAATAATAACAATAATAATAACAATAATAATAATAATAAAAATTTTGATACACGATTGGCTACGATCCTCAGTTTTAAGCTGCTATTCAGAGTGTGGTAACTATATAAAAATTTTATTATACCATTGTAATATATAAGCTAATATATTAAGATATCTAAATAGCAAATAATATATAAGATAAATGTATAATTGAGAGTGTGAATTTTGTTGTATAGTATTGCATAAGATAATTAACTTTGTAATGTAACTTAAGTTGATGTTATATTGTATAAATAAACGATATAATTATGTTGGGAACCCACAGACGGGCTAGTGCCTTGTGGGACCCGCAAATTATTTAAAAAACAAAAAAAAAAAAAAAAAAAAAAAAAAAAAACTTTAAAAGTGATTTTGAACTAAATACAATGAACTTCTTCGAAATTCTTCTTCTTCTTTCGCGGTGCACGTTGTTTCACCGATCGAACTTTTGTCTATGGCTGATTTGTGACTGCTTTTTCCGCATATAATCGTTCATCTTGATCGCTGCAATGGTTTATATTTTTACCTCTCGTAAAACATTGAAATAAACAGTTTTCTCCTCCCCCTCCCCCTTCTTAAGCATTAGTTTTGACTTCCATACCTCCCCCCCCCCCGATATAATGGTGTCTTTAAACGTAGCTTCAATATTAAACCCGCTGTAATAATGCCATACTTTTTTTTTTTTTGTTATCACAGGCATTACGCCTCTTTATCGCGACATAAATCCGTTTTAAAGAAATCACGCTCGCATGGATACCCGCTCATGTTGGAATAAGTGGGAACGAAAAAGCTGATGTTGCTGCTAAAAGGGCCACTAAATTGGAGACTATCACCGAGACTAGAATTCCATACATCGATCTAAACAGAGCAACACATCACAAAAAAGAGATCTACTGGAATGAGAGGTGGACCAACGATAGAAATAATAAAATAGCAGCTTGTCGGGACAATATATGCAAATAGCACCTCACCATAACAACAATAATCACTCGCCTAAGAATTGGGCACACTAATATAACACACAGATACCTAATGGAAAAAATACCATTCCAGATATGCACATTCTGTTCGAGACAACATGCATCAATCTCACACTGATTCCTGGAATGTACACAGCTGGACCAACAAAGACTGCAGTGTAAAATCCCGGGCACACTCCATGAATGCCTGAACGACTCGGATGGTATAAATAAAGCAATCATGTTCCTAAAATCTATTGAAATATTAAAGCGAATATAAAATGTTAATATGAATTTGTATTTAAGCGTGTAAGTAATTTTGTTGCTAATTTCATATTTCTATTGTAAAATAATAATAATATAATTATGTATTGCGGTCGCTAATAACCTAGCTGTTGAAGCGATCTAAATTTAATATAAATAAAAAAAAAAAATAAATAAATAAATCCGTTTTCTAACACCATGATATTGTTAGACTTGTTTATTAAATACTACTTTGAACTGTAAACACACTTTTCTTTTTCTTTTCATTTAGTCTCTTTAACTGATATATTTCTTTCTTTGTTTTTTTTTTTTTTTTTTTTGATATATTTCAGTTATCAACTTTCTATAGATGATCAATTATTGACGTTGTTAATAGCTCTTACTTTATTAATCTATGGAAAATTCCTTTTTAAAATTTTCATCCGTAAACAAAAAATAACAACGCTTAGTTAATAGCTCTTACTTTATTTATCTATTTTAAAATTCCTTTTTAAAATTTTCATCCGTAAACAAAAAATAACAACGCTTAGTTAATAGCTCTTACTTTATTAATCTATGGAAAATTCCTTTTTAAAATATTCATCCGTGAACAAAAAATAACAACGCTTAGTTAATAGCTCTTACTTTATTAATCTATGGAAAATTCCTTTTTAAAATTTTCATCCGTAAACAAAAAATAACAACGTTTAATATTTACAACTGTGTGTTCGTTCAGTAACTCAACTTCCAACTGACACTCAGTTAGGATTAGGATTTTTTATGATTTAGTAGATTTAGTAGGTGTTTTCTTCATTCAGAATTTTCAACAGTCGATCAAGTTCTTTTGAAAGTAAACAATTTCGTTATCTGTATCTTCCATAATAAGGCATCAGCTGTGAACCGTTAATCAATTTTACATTTAAAAAAACTTCAGACGTACCGTTACGAGGATAACGAATTCCAGATTTATCGGGATATCAGTTTTTAAGACGGAAGACTTGTTTCGAATTTATATTTATACAATGTCTGAAAGTCTTTGCTGTGACATCCTCCGATCTATTTCCCGGCTAGACCTAGTTTCAGTCTAGCAGATTGATGATGTTCTTACCACCGTAAACCATTTTTAGGACATCAGAATCGGATGAAAATACAAAATCGTATCTTTTTACGGGCACGTCATTATTTATAAAACGTTTCTCCTAAGATATTTTTAATATCTACAGAAATTTGCGGTTTTAAACTTATCTTCGACTAATATGTTGTTAAATTCCTTGCAAATTTCACGTCTTTCCTCACGTTCGATAATAAATCCAAAGCCCTCTGAAGCTCTTAAATTTTCTGTAATTCTAACAATTTTCGGAAACTACTCCAGAACCGTCTATTAATATATTTTCATTTGAAACCTATCACATTTCCATGCTAAATTGTGTTGTTCTCTATATTCATTTTTACTGTTCCCTTTCCAAAAACCAACATTTTACTTTTCGGAAAATTCCTACTTCAGCTTTTTGACCTTATAAAATCTGTTTTAATAATATTTCCTATTTTTTCTTTTTTCCGTTTAATTTTGTTAATGCACCCTGCCGAAGTACTATTTTCCATCTTTATCTCTTCCGAATTCTTTCGCCAGGCTCACGCATCAAGCAGAGGAGAACTATACCATCACTATCAATTACCTCTGACGATTCGAAACTACTTAATACTGGATCTTTTCATTTATTTTGTAAGATATTAATTTTTCAGAATCTTTTCATCTTTCTCTTGAAAACATTAAAAAGGTGTAAATGAATCTCCTGATCATTTTTCTTAACGCAGTAACGTCTGCCATTTATTTTCTTCGAGAGACCACATTACCTTTTTTAAAGAGCAAACAACACCAGCTTTACAATTTGGTCAAGTACCGCTGTTTATAGAGAAAATCTTTCTAGGTGCAATCTGTTGAAACGACAGATTTCGAAGAAAATATTATACTTACTGTGGCGGAATATATATTAAATATTATACCTGGTTATCATTTTTAACGACATACGTCAGTACTGATTTACGATTCTTCGTGAATGTTAACTGGTGTCGTTATTTCTCGCTCGGTAAACATTGAACTGAGCACACAGTGGTTATACCGTGTATTTATTCACTTTCATTTAAACCTTACATAATACGCGTATGATCGCTAATTTCGCATGTAACAAAAATGACTCACGAAATAAGTATATTTATAATAATTTCGGGAATTTCGTAGATTTTAGTGGGGAACAAAACTTTGCTTCGACCGAAAAACACGAAATTGAGAAGTTTGCGAATTACTTTATATCATTCTCGCGTCTGTGCAGAATTTAGCGCAAAGCGATTGTTGCATAGACTAAAGGGGTTTTATTATAATAAACGTTGCTTGGCGAACCAATAACAGCGCTAACTGACTTTCTTTTTTTTTCGAATTATTATTTTCGTGTGTATAATAAAATAGAAACAAGGCAATTGACTGATATTACACTATTTGTATTCTAGTCGACGTATAACAATAATCTTATAGAAGCTAAGCAATTCGAGGACAAAACGATTTCGGAATAATTCCGAAGTATTCATTTGGTTTTTAACGAGATTTAAACTCGCTCCACTTAACCACCGAATCTGTCAGATCGCTCTTTTAAACAATTTTTCAGCTTCTACGCTAATTCTGGATGCCGCGCTTGTGTTTCAGCTGTACCTATTTTGAAACTAGTTTTACCTAATAATCGGATGAATGAGAAAGAAGAAGAAGCATAAATTCCGTTCGACTCGGTTTTATCACTATTACCAGTTGTTTTAGTAGTGAACGAATCGTCTGTTGTAACAGTTCGCAGTAGTCGTGTAGAGCTGGTAAGTGAAATTAATATACTATTACTAATATCAGGTATAAAGAATGGGAAACACTCTCTTATACCCGTTCTTAATCGATGAAATAAAAGAAAACACTATCCTGCGTCGCATTAGTTCTTTGTTTTCTTTTTTTGCCTTCTCACACTTCATATAAATATAAAGCAACTTGATAAAAAGTAAATAATCCGAAAAAAGAACAAAAACAAAATCAACAATAATTATCGGTTTTTTAGAAAAATCGTGAAGTGATCCGCGCAACATGGCGATTGTATAGAGTACCAATCGGTCAAACACTAATTTGTTAGCTAACCGATTAGAATGTGCAGAAATTAGTTACGTATACAGTTCAGGAATTGAATAAGAGTTTGATACGATAGAAAGAAATTCGAATAATTGAACGCAGTTTAGGAATTGAGGTAAATTGGACTTTTGATATATTTCAGAATTTGAGCAAAAAAATAACGATTGATATATAGTGCAAAAGCAGAGGCTATATTTACGTAATTGATTGTGTAAGTGTATTATAAATATAACGACTAAATATATATATATACGGTAATTGTAACAAGGAACAAGAGAACTAGGAGAAAAGACATTGTACCAAGATCGTTGGCCGCACACTCTCGCTCTTTCGATTTATTTATTTTCCTATTTTCTCCACAAAATCGGTTCTGATAATTAAGGATTCTGACAATTGGGGAGGTTTACCGTATATTGTTATGGAAATATATCCCCCACTTTCTTTATTAGGAAACAAAAAACATGACCTAAAAATCGCTTGCACATTCGGACGATCTGTCAAATGAACAGTGGTTTTCTGTTTTCCTTTCTGGCCAATGATAAATTTTTCATTGGATTTATGAAGGTGTAGATGTATCATATGTGAGGGCTTGTGGCGACTACATAACAACGCGGAATCAGGGTATAAGTCGCCACTGAAATTTTCCAAAACAGAATAATTTTGAAAGGTTAAAGAATTAGGAAATATGATCTGTAACGAACGAAAAATTATATATAATTTAAGAATTTTTTTTATACATAAACAAATTTTTTTATCAGTAACAATTCTGAAAGTTGTAGTTTACATTAACTTTTGCAAACACTTAGTAAAAAAAAAATTATTATAAATATATAATGTGATACATTGTAATTGAAAGAAATGTAAAGGGAACCTCCTCGGTAATTTTTAAAAATTCGTGTACATAAACGGAAGAAAAAAACGCGTACGGGAGGTTAATAATCCTTTTTTTTTTTTTTTTTTTTTGTTTTGATAATATAAACTCGTAAAGAAGAATAATTGTTTTTCTCACCTGATAACACTATTTATTACCTAAACATATAGGATGATAATAAAATATTATATAATATATATATTTTTTTTTTTTTTATGGCCCGGCTTTAGTTAACTATCAAGCCATTTGGCCACTATTATATAATATAATATTAAAGCGCGTATTATGGTACAATTAAATTTTTTTTTATTTTGAAAATTATAGATTGATATGTGTTACGTATTTTACCTCGGTGATTATTTTAGTCTAAGCGTTTACGTAAAACTAAAATTATCGACAAAAAAATAAGTTCGTTAATGTGTTGTTTTTTTTTTTGTTTTTCTGTTTATTTCAGATATGGTGAATTTCCGATCATGGTTAATAAATGTACGTAGAATACAGAGCTGCCTTAAGATGAAAGCACACTAAATTTGCAAACAGCAGCTAACCAAATGGATTAAGTAATGAGACTAGAATATCTTCAGTCCGCCGGAAGAAAATTTTCCTTCGAAATGTCACCTTTGTCACATCCTAAACCGGATTGAACAATTATTCGGCAAACCGACAGAAATGAAAATTAACGTGCAATTATAGCTAATCGTTGCTAAAAATTTTAAATTATCGGCAGATTTATCATTCGTGCTAAAAAGACACCGGTCTACAGGATACACGGTCAAGTCAAAATGCCTCTTGCTGAAACTGAAAAATAACCAAAAACAACATCGTATTTTTAAAATTTTCCTGATTGACCAGCTGAGCAGTAAGAACTTTGAACATTTTTGGTTGGGGGTGGTTCATTATATACGAACTATGTAGAGAGTAATCTCTGCGCTATAATGGTAGAAAGTATGGAAAGTATCGTCCCACTAGTAATTATTCCGCATTAATTAATATTCAATGAAAATTCTTTTAAATCGCTTTGTATTAATTCATTTTCATTAATAAAAGTAGGCTCGTTGTAATAAATATTTTTTAAATTACGATTTACACGGATATTATTTTTAATTATATAAATATATCGATATGTTTTCGTATTTCGAATTCGAGGTGTGCTTAATTCTAGTGACAATTAATTAGTGTAACCTCGACAGAAATACGCGATTAAATTAATTATAGTAACTGTATATGCTCTTGTTGACAAATTATCGATAATTATTATATAAATAATTAATAAAATATCTTTTAGAATAAAAAATAAGTTTGTGAATTTAACTCGAGTAGCATTATGAATTGAAAAATAATCATCTTTAATTTGAAAGAACTGAGTATTTATTTTTTTTTTTTCCGGCTTCCATATGGGGTGCTCAGGAACTTATTTTGCTTTTGTAATAAAAATAACGATACGACCTCTTATTAATTATAGAATTTAGAAAGCGCGAAATTTTATGTGAATATTTTAATTCTAATTTTAGCATTAAACAATTTCGCCCATTCATTACATTACATTACATTACACCCAATGGCTGTCCCGATAAGAATGTATAGAAGATGTCCTCATACGCCAAACGATTTTATTCAGTTAGGAATTTTTAGGAAATTTCGAATTATAATTTTGCTTTTTGATCAAAATTTTTGCATCAATTCTTGTTTTAGTTGATTTTCGTCAAAATTTCGGTTTCAGGCAAAGCATCAAAAATGTAAAGAGTTTCTCGTTTGTGGCTGACACAAAAAACACTTAATACAAGTGCTACTGAGTCAGCAAATTTTAAAAGACAGATATTTTTCTAATCGATATTTCTCTAATTGATATTTCTCTAATTGATATTTCTCTAATTGATATTTCTCTAATTGATATTTCTCTAATTGATATTTTTCTAATTGATATTTTTCTAATTGATATTTTTCTAATTGATATTTTTCTAATTGATATTTTTCTAATTGATATTTATCAATAAAAAAATACACCTCTTAGAACTTTTCAGCGCGTTTCTTCGAAAACTAGCAAGCTCGCAGACGTATTTTTAAACCATTTTTTTAACACTGAATTTTAATCTTTTGCGCAATCATATTCAGAAGTAAATTGAGACGCAGAGTAAAAACAGCATTAGATTAAAAAATCAATACGACAGGAAGGGGGAAACGGAAACTATCTAAACCATTATTTGTCTAATTTTTTGGTAAAAACCACGTTATACTTTATTTTCGTAATTGCAAAACCTATTTAAAATTAAATTATTAAGAAATACATTTTTAAACTATCGCCTCCGTAATATTGTCTTTAATAGAGGGATGATGATGATATTGCAATCGGCGATATTTTTATGAATTACATTATCGGTTTTTCCGTACGATAAAAGAATACTGTTTGAAATACCGCGGGCTTCGAATTTAAACCGTTTTTTTTCAATTCGCTGTCGTTCAAAGTTCGAATTGGTAAAGTTTACTTTGTGCCATAATTTAGCCTTAATTTCGAAAAAAGATCAAGATGGCACGTCGAATTATATTCTTCAATTATTTACTTTTAAACGCAAGAATCGATCGATTTAACGTCGACGCGGTTAATCTTCTCGCGTCTCAGCGCGCATCCGCATCCGAACACATGGTCGATTTGTAGGAGGGATTTATGTCGATAAATAGCGGGGTGGTTTTTTCGGAAACCTGAATCATCCCCCTACGATGTGGGAAGGAAGGTCCGTGATGGCGACCAATCGCAGCCTGGAGTAAAATTCGATCTTCTGCAGCAGGTTAGAACGATCTGGTAACGACCACACCGCTTATGTGCGTACACAGTCGAACATCTTGGATGATCGAACAGAGAAACATGTTTCCTCTCCCAGTTTACTACTTTTGCTGCCGCTGCAATATTATCACTCTCATTATCTATCCTTTCGACGACGTTCTACGATCATTCGGATCGTCTTTGTTGTAATCGATTTCCCATAGCCTCGAATTCGGTCGAACAAATTCACTTTGTCGCCCGCACTGCAATCGCACACATAGCGCGAGAGCACTTATCGCGATAATCGAGATCGTTGCAATTCGATAACAATCGCGATATCGCTTCGATTTTACGCGCATTCGCGTAATTGTGTAAATAATAACATAAAATTTTTTCGTTACTCGCGACTGTCGACACATTTAGAAATAAATAGTTTTTCGCGTCCGAAACAGTATGAAATATAATTGTAATTCGTGAATATCGTGTCCTTTTTTCTTTTTTTTTTTGTTTCTATATTCGGTGCACGTTTAGTTTGTTTTTTCTACCCCACTTTTTAATTTTAAAAAAAATTGCGCTGTTGTCGTTATAGAAAAAATTTATTTCGCATTTAATTCGATTTTTTGAAATTCTGCAAGATATGCTCAAGAACCGCGACGAGATGATTTCATCGATACTACTGGAATACGCTGTGACAGGTACGTAATTACTGCGCGCAATCAGTTTTTATTAATTACTCTTATCATCTTTTACGCGAATTATTTATTATTAAGCTATACTAATCAGAGGATGCCGAATTCTTGCCTGAAAACTCACTTGTAATAATTTTGGAAATACAGCGTCTCCCCTCGCTCATCGCTTGCATTTATAAAAGTTGAACAATGCAACCTCTCTTTATTTCTGATTTAATTTAGCGTTATTATTATTATTATTTTTATTATTCAATTAAAAAATGTATTTTTAACTTGTATAAAAATTTATTTTCATTTTTCGGAAACACACCGTCTCAAAAAATTAAAGGTTGTTAAGGCCCCAAGTTTAAAATTTCTATAAACTTATAAACCCGTGGGAAGGGTTTTCCCTTAAACTTAAAAAAGAAATATCAAAAAAATTATCTTAGTTGTTTTATTCTTCTTTTTTTTTTTTCACCGGATTAACCCTGAAATGACATCAAATTGTTGGTCAAATTTTTTTGTTTGATTTCTATGTAAAATTAAATTTCGGTGATTTAAGCGGTCTATTATTATTTTGACTCAATTTTTTTGGTGGTCTATAAAAAGATATTCAAAAAAAAAAATAAACTTAATAATAGTAGTAAATAGCTTAAATTAGCGAAGTTTTATATAGAAATAAAAAAAGTTTGACGAATTAGTTTCAGCCCGGACCTTTTTTAAATCGAAATAATTGAAAGCGCTAAGCGAGTCTATATCGAAAAATTAAATAATTCAAAAATCTGCGAAATTCTCTATACCTCTTTAAAAACAAATCCAAAATCGAAAAAAAAAAAAACAAAACAAAAAAACCTCGAGGGGTTATCATTTAAAATTAGAACTCAATAAACTCGAAAAAATTAAATCGCGGTGAACATTTTTTTATTTAAAACCCCCTCCCCGCTGAAAGTAGATGAATGCGTACATATTTATTTAGCGAATTTTATTTATTTTCGCAGTTTGTGAAAAATTTTATTTAAAGATCGAAGTAAAAATTAAAATATAATAAATAACCGTTGCATTATAACGATTTTGTCTAATTGTCGTGGAGAGGGGAAAAAAATCAAGATTTCTCATGGTACCCGATGATATACTTTTGCATATCTGAATATCATTTGGGATTCTATCAAATCGTTTTTCCTTCCCGGGCTAACATTGGATATCTTTACTAAGTAGAGTTATTAGCTTTGATTTCGTATTAAGTGGGGAAGTGTTTTTTCAGTTTTTCAACTCCATTGACACGCTGCTTCTGTATAGTCCGTGATTTGAAGGAGTTGTTTTTTTGATGCTGGCGGAACCGAATATCTTGCAATTTAAAAAAAAAAATTAACCTATAATAATACATATATTTATTAATTAATATAGCCTCCGAACGAAGGAAAGAGACAAGTTAACTGGAATCTGCAATAAGTTTTACAGACGCCTTTTTAAAATTATTCACGAACTAAAGATGAAATATTTAACGTAAAAATTAAACGAAAGACATCATATAAAAGTTAATCAATTAAGTTCCAACAGGGACACTACTTGTATTAATTTACACGGCGAGGATGACCTGACACCAAAAACTTTATTGGATGGGCCGTTTTAACCTCACCATCGTAGAAATTGTACTACTGTAATACATAATATATTTTTGCCTCATCGTTATTATCCGAAGTGAGGGCCCAAAAGAAAATAGGGACACTATTGTGTCGAAATAATGTAAATTCTTTCATCAAGGAGGAAATGATTTGCTCGCCGGTAGGAAGGAGGTGCGTATGATGCAAAACAACATTTAAGTTTTGTAGATTTGGTGCTTTTTTTTTTTTTTGTAAATCGAAGATGAAATTCTAGATTAGAAATTTCTTACTTTTCGAAGGGAGAACTTTATTGCGTATGAAACCAAAATTTAATCGGGGATTTTTTTTCTGTTATTTCTTTTTTTTTAATTTCAGAATTTAAAAATACGCGTCGATAGAAAACACCGATTAATAGGGAAAATTAAGTTCGAATTTTACATTGAAATAGACAAAACGAGTGAAGAATAAAGGTAATGAAAAAATGCTGCGGGAAAACCATCGAGTTGCATTACCAAATCGTAGCAAATAACCTGAAAACTTTGCAAATCTAACCATTTGAAATTCCTGTGTGTGCTCTGATTCGATAAAGAAAAGAAAAAACCTGTCGGCGGCTGTCGGTCAAAATATTTTCTTCTAACACGTCCATAACAGATAAAAAAAAAAAAACAACAAAAAAAATCTCAATACTGAAAATTATCATAGGTCTCTTATAAATTACTTCTCTGTCGAAAAATAATCAATAATACCGTTTTCGAATATGTTTTAGGAGAAGGTTTTGGACAAATTTTAACCCCTAATTTACGGCAAAAATCTAATTCCGCCATCTACTCGGTGGTGTAGAGTATCAATATTGTTGTGTAATTTGATATGTTACGAGGCCTGTTTTATTCTTCGTCTCGAGATTCGATGAAAAATATATGTATTGAGATCGTCGGCTTTTTTTGTCCCAAATTCTTTCGATACAGGTGAGTTTTCATTGAGCATCGCATTTTCGTGTTTTACTGAAAATACAACGTACCTGTGAAAATAATTATAAAAAGCCGATGATTATCGCGTTATAAGAGCCACTTCGATTGAAAGAAACTTTCGTTTTACTTTATGAAAATACGTGATTTAGAATTTACCTGATCACAATGATCTACGGGTGCATTCTAACTTGCCTTCGTATTTCCCTCTCTTATTCGTTAATCGTGCTACTTTGTCAAGTAATTAGCTCTTTCGAAATAACAACACAAGCCTTTTTCCAAGCCCTTTTCAAGTATCTAACTTCCCTTTCAAGTAATTAGCCTTTCGCAAATAGCTAGAGTCTGATGCCCGATTATAACTAGTACAGTAACGTGATAATCTTAAGCGTAATCCTTTTAACATGTATAGTTCGGGCGCCACTCATTGGAGATCCGGGGGGGGGTGTGCTAGTGGGGACCGCTGCCGCCTTGAAAATTTGTAAAATCAAATAAAATTCAAAATACAGAAAACCGGTGAAAAATTGGAAAATTTATTCCAATTGGTAATAAAATCCTGTGTACCTTTATAAAATGAAACAAACATAAAATTGTTCGCAAAAATCTTGGCGTCGGTAGTGTTTTTTCATATTTCAATTATAAATTTTATGCTAACAATTCTTCAATATCATAATTTGACAATCTTAATGTAGTAGCGTTATAGCCTAAAAAAAAACAAATTTTTTCACTCTTGCTCCCCTCCCCCGGGGAAAATCCTGCGCGGGGAGATGTCCGCGAATTAATTATAAGCGTTCCTTTTTTTACGTTTTTTTACTTTTTTTTTATGAACGACCAAAATCAAAACACGAAAAAAAAAAAAACACAATAGATATCAACATCTATTACACTTATCTACACTTATAATATTTGATCAGTACGATCAATAAATATAAGATTGATACCTATTTGTTAAGGGAAATTTTAAGTGTCAAGAGCGTTCCCATTTGTACGTGCTTAATAGTAGTAACTCAATCGCACTCAGTGTGCACTAGTGTGTATTTTCAGACAGAAAGAAAATGACCAAAGCACTCCCAACCAACTGCTTCGAATGCGGGATTTTTTTGCCGCCTTCCGTTAATTCTAAAAATTCCATGTGCCTCATTACAAACCTTCGTATATTTCAAGGTCATTAACTTCGCTCGACCTTGTAAGTCAATTAATAAACTACATATTCCTTTTGCTCAATCCGTTATATCATCAGGTCGTTTCCGCCAATTTAGAGGGGCTTATTAAAAAAAAATTCCATCTTTTTAAAATCTATATATTCACAAATTTTTTTAAAAAACTCTAACTTATAGCCAAACTTGAAAGTTTCGAACCGCTCTTTTTTTTTTTTTTTTTTTTTTTTTAATTTTAATATATATACTATAAAGATATCCCGATTAAACTGGAACTTCGATAACTTACATCGGATTTTTACCCCGAAAATATTAACACGGAATTACCCGCCTCCTTATATATTTCAGTCTTGAAAGTATTAAACTTAAAAATGTCTCCCCCCCCCCCCCAACTGTACAAAGGGTTTTTCAACAGTCTAGCAAATGTTTCAGTTTAGAATAAGGCTTGAAATATATTATAAAGTCGAAATTATCTACGACTATTAATCGCGCAGTCAACTTTTTAAGGATAGTCAAGGAAAGTGTAAGCACATCGGCGGCTGCGAAAGAGTTTGTTGGTTTAATTAAGCAAACTATTTCTCCACATTATCGGTGTACGCAATTTCTAAATAAAAAAGAAACTTTAAAATACTTAATCGATCACAAAACATTTTCTGCAAACAAATGTTCATCGGACCGTAGCGTGTTTATGTCATCGAACGGTGTACACACACGTATAACAACCGCTTTTGGTAAAACAATTTGCTAATTTCAAATCAAAGCAAGTTTACATTTTATCGCAACGCCGGTAATGATAATGCGATGATTAATGAAGCGAGAAAAAGTGATTATTTAAATGACGTAATATATATACCTTCCAGCTGTAAATCGAAACTCGTTGGCTGTAGTTGATTGTTTGGCGTCGGGTTTTTGGCACTTAATTGAAAGAGATAGCTCTCTGTCGTAAAAATATTCTCACGTCATCTTATTCACCTCGTCGCACTAACGGCAGCAATTCTTATTATTTGCGGTTGTCTGTATTTTATTAATAGAGAGAGAGAGAGAGAGAGAGCTACCTTGTTTACTTTTTCGTATACTCTTAATTAATTTTAAGGGAAGTTATAAAACTTACACTATACTACAAAAAGAGTAAAATCGGGCAATTCTTTAAATTTTTTTTATTTGAAATTTACTTCGCTATAAATTAAAATTTTTCACGTCTGAAATGAAAAAATCTATCGAATTTTCTAATATTTCGAATCCGTTTACGTACTGGAAGGATATCGACGATAAGATCGCGGTGTTTTTTGTGCTTTTTTTTTTAAATTACAAATCTAAGGTAACACTGAAGGAGTAGTCTTGAAAATTAACCGAATCGAAAAAAAAGTAAAAATAAAAAAATACGGCCGATATGATTATTAATAACCGTCGTCCACGATATTGCTAAGAGATTTAGAATTATATAATACTTTTTATCTTTCACTAACTGATATAATTAGATAAAACTTTTTATCGTTCACTAACAAGGCAATTTTATTATTCGCGTAAAAAATTTTGAACCATTAAGGGGTTAACCGCTATTATATTTATGTAACTTACATCGCTGAGAACATTTCAATATAAAAATTAATTTTAATCCTTCTACAAGTTCGCGCGTTCATATTCCAAAATACGCTTTCTAGTTCTTGTCGTTGTTCACCAGATAATGAAGCGTTAAAGCTGGAGTCAAAAAGCGAAATCCAAGTTACTGGAAAAAAATATCGAATAGCCGATGAAGCGGTCTGTTAAAAAAAGAACTGTTATTCAAAAAACTTCATTAAAAATGTAATTTCACAAAATTCGTTCCAGTAATAATTTTCAGATTAGCCTTATAATCGTTTTCGTCGTATACAAATCATTCCCAAATATTACCTCGCAACCTTTAAAAACCATTAAAATTTTAATACCAACTTTGTATTTTTGCTTTTTTTTTTCTTTTTCTTTAAATAACCTTACAAAGTTTAAAAGCATATCTGTAGGTTACGCTTGTATAATTATTTATTTGCGATGTACAATACTAATATGTGTATCAGATAATAAACTACCGATTGAAAGTTCTACATCATACTTGATCTACAAATATAAAGAGAAAAATGCAAAAAGAAAAAAAGATAAAAAAAATCAGCATTAACACTTATTAAAAGTTAATAAGCGAAAAGTGTGATACATATTACTACATAGCCTAAGCCGTATTTCCTTCGCCGAATTGATTATCTAAACGAGGTTTTACGGCAATATTTTTAACGATATCGCTTATAATTTTAGCGGTATAATTTTCTGACGTAATTATTTCTTTTCTTTTTCTCATCATACTAGGCTAATTGCGTAAAAAGATTTCTCACTCATCACAATACTCGTAAACGAAGTTGTCCTTCCAACTTAACTAATTACAGTTAAAATGAATAAGATAACATTCGACGAAATATGGAAAGAAATAATAGAAAAAAATTGGCACATACACGCAATTAATGATTGTGAAAAAATGAACATCTCCAATAAGGCGGAAGTTTTCTGATTCTACTGATATAACGGAACAGAAAAAAAACACAGATACGCAACTTTTGAAACACTACGCAAAATCCGTTAATTAAACGGATTTTTAAAACAGTTTCCGACTATCATGGAGTCGTACAGACCTATATTAAATTCAGTATAAAAACTTGCTTGAAAAAAAAACGACAAAAAACGTATATATATATATAAAAATATCTATCTATCTATATATATATATATATATATATATATATATATATATATATATATATATATATATAATAAATATATACAGTGGCCGATCCACAGGGTGGAGGGGAATAGAGAACCCCCTCCTTCAAGAACCAAAGCCTCTATGAAAAAATTTGTTATAACAGAGAAACTTAATTTATACTATAAAAGATTTGTATAAATGTTACCTATGGATTTAATTATAGCTAATATTTAACACTGTTTTCTAGTAAGACTATTAATGTTACGTTTCCGTTTTATTTGAAACCCAACTGTCATCGATCTTTTGCCTTTTTTATTTATTTTTAATATTTATTTTGTAATGTAGATAAAAATAGTTGAATGAAAAATATATATACATTTTTTACTTTTTAACGAACAAAGAGAATTCGGATCGGGTTACTAACAAAAACAAAAAAGAAGTAAAATCTAATAGAAATACTAAAATAAAAAAAAAAAAAAAAAAAAAAAAATATATTACTATTTCTAAACTACGAGATAGAATTTTATAATTTCATTTTATTTTTCATCTAAAAATAAAACAAAATTTAAATAAAATTGTAATAATTCTGTATTTTTAAAACATTTTTAAATTTTTAAACAGGTCGCTATTTGATTTTCTTTATGAAACAAGGTATTTCTCAAATCTACTGCCTACCGTAGAAGATTTTACGTAATTATGTAATCTCCCCCACACAGTGTCCTTCTGGATCCGCTCCTGATATATGTAAATATATATATATATATATACATGTGTGTACAGATTAATGTCTGTACTATTCTTGATTATCGGGTAATATGGAAATCCTGTAATGTTTTCATTTTAAGCTTATAAGATATTTAAATAATTTTGCAAAAAGTAACGCATAGTCAATTGAAATCGGCTTTGACCAGTATCTAGAGGTCTAGAGGTGTTCCTTTCAAGCGAAGTTCGAAAAATCAAGTTTTATATGAATATATGTATATGCATAATTGTTTTAATGCACTAATAAAAGCCTGTGAAGTTAGGTTGATGAGGAAAGTTGGGAGATGCATGGAACATAAGAAGAAAAGTGACGACAGAATTAGCATCATGCAGGAATACAATGAAAAACGAACTTTTGACTTAAATCGTTACGTAAAGATCATTTAGGATCATCGCATATTGTCATGGAAATCAAACTGTAATCGCAAAAAAAAAAAAAAAACAGATGGCTCAAATATATTGGTGTGTTAGCGTTTTTCAGATGAAAACATTTAATTCTGTATCGTACAATGAACATTTCCGAAAAACATTTGAATTATGTTAAAAATAAAAGTTCACGATTACATTTTTGTACAGTTGTTTTTTTTTTTATCTTTTATTGTTTTCGGTTTTTAAATGACAGTTACAATCCAAAGGCCTGTTACACAGTTTTGCGTATAATCGTACTTTTAGTTTAATGATGTGCAATATTATTTGCTTTGCACTAATTTTAAAAGTTATCTACGAGGCCGGAAGCAGCTCGTGAACATACACACATATTTGAGCAAACAATTGATAAGCCGGATTTTACTAAGAAGAACCTTCCTGCGAATATCTCGATTGTCGGATTTCCGGGCAACATGCGGACGCGGAATATTCGCGAATGAGAAAGAATAGAAATCTATAAACCAGATAGCGACACAACTACCCCGGCGTATGTTAAAACATACACGCTAGCGCAAACAGTAGTTGGAAGGGTCTCAAAAAAATAAGTGTAACAACAAAGAATAACACATCTCGGTCGGGGAAAGTGTTTTTAAAATATTCTTTGAATTTTCAAACGTCTTTTACACCGGTAAAAGTCGTTAAAACGTCATTAATTTCGACGCGGGTCACCCGTGTCGTTAAAATTGTGAATTTACAAAAAAAAACGAACCGAAAGAAAAAAAAAGAAAAAAAAAAGAAACAGTTTTCAAAAGATCCTCACATAAAACTTCGGTTTGTTATTAATGTTCCGGCATTATTATTTGTCACTACCTCTGTAGCCACCGTGAAAGGTGATCTCGCGCATTAATGTGTTAAGAGATGTGTCATTAAAAATAAACTAACTACGCGCGAACACGTAGAGAATGTGTTTTTAAAAGCTACAAACACACACTATAGAAAGCGCATTACTGACTTGTGCACTTGCAGCGTCATGGGTAACGGACATGATAATGTGTAGCAGCATGATCGGTAGATGTGAAACAATGTGTGCGATGCGAAAATCAGCAGCACTAAAAACCTGTGTACATTTTTAAATGGAATGCGTATTTCAAAGTTTCAAATTCCGAAGGATATCCACTTCTACCGATGATGATCTCTGTTTTTAATTCAACCATTATTGGTCTCCTCGCAACGCGTTATGTTTTTTTTTTTTTTTTAAGGGGGTGGGGTGTCGCTTTTATCCATCACTCTTCTATGTCTTCCTTTCCATATCTCTCTCTTAATGCCCATCATAAGGCCGACAAAGGCGAGCATTTTTCTACAACACCTTTGCACCGTTGTGCGTGTGTTTAGCTGTACTAGAGAGGAAAAATAGTTCACGCGAAGGAAAGATTTCAGAAGAGATCAAAACTTTACGTTGGATATGAAGAAAAATTAGGGAACACAGTGCAATTGGACCAACATACGAGATACTCTAGACATTCAGAATAACGTATGTACATCGGTAACTTCCGAAAAATCATAGAAATTATTGTCATTATTTGCAGTATGGCTACTCATTACCCAACAAATCAAGCTGAATTATAATAGTTTAACAACGACACGGTAAACATCCCGAAAAATCACAATATATTTTATATCTTAAATCAAATTAATACTTTTTTTTTTCTTTTTTTGTTTTTAAGAGGAGGTTCGATAAGAATAGCAAGTGAGGTTCAAATCTACATAATAAAAGTGGGACCGAAAAAAAAAGGAAAAAAGGAATGAATTCTCTGCACGCGACAGAAGTAAAATCCTTGGAGGAAATGCAGGAGATTTCTGAAATATTTTAACCGATAAAATTATTAAAATTAAAGTTTTTTTTATTACTCAATACACGGTAGCGATAGATCAGAGGAGGAGGTATATCGATAAATTAACAATTTTTTAACACGACTTTTTTTTTTTATTCAGCCGGATTTTTGCCGTTGTCAAGCTTTTTTTTCTTTTTTTTTTTTACATTTTATTTCTTTATACTATAATTTCACTCTCGCCATAATTAAATTTAATTAAGTTATAAGCTGGTTCCCCGCCCGGATTCATTACGGTAACCCTGGATGTCCGACATCTATATTATGATGATCGGTATCCTAATTTTTACGCTGTAGTATTTGATAAAAAAAAGTGATAATTTTATTACGTTATTCAACAATCGTTATTATGTGAAACTGATTGTAGATAACACATCTAGGCCTCTTAAATACGGTGCTATAAAAAAATTTCGAAATTTTTATAGTTTGAGTAGTTTTTTTTTATAAAAGGGATAACAAAATGCAAATGCTTCCAGGTATTACGATCCGCCGCCTCGCTCGTTGTTAGTGAGAGTTATTTAAGTGGACTGTATTTAAAAGAAGTAAACGAGAAGTATAAAATGTACTTTATTGAAATATTAACACGAATTGGTAGAACTACGACGAACAACGTACAAACAGAAACTAAAAGCGTAAATGCATTCGAGAGCTGAATATAACAAATATATTGCGATAAGATCAGCGGTAACCGGTTTTCTATGCTAGTTTCGGCCTAAAGTCGGTAACCGGGTTTTCCCGCTATCATGCTAATTACAACACCGGGTTTTTACGCTATTTACAACATCGGGTTTCGGGTTTTTACGCTATTTACAACACCGGGTTTTTACGCTATTTACAGTGTGAGTATTTACACTATTCTCTAATATGAGCCTAACAGTGCTCCCCCCGCAAGACCGCAGGTCTTAAGAGTTACACCGCTGATGCGGATCCGGCAGATGCCGGAGCTTGTACCGGGAGCTTCACCAGTTGCTGGACTGAGCGTAAGTACTCCGACCCGTTTGACCGGATTGTGACGATCCGAAGTCGGCCTTCGCGATCCGGGTTGCCACCGACTATCCTGCCGATAGACCAATTTGCTGGCGGCGACGTAGCTTCTTTTATGAGAACCATATCGCCGATTTCGAGATTCGGGCATTTCCTTTTCCATTTAGTTCGCGTCTGGAGTTGGGCGAGATAAGCGGCTTTCCATTTTAACCAAAATGACGCGATGATTTGTCGTTGAGCCGGTATTCGGTCGAGTAGCGGTATTGTGTCCGGATGGGTTGGTTCCAGCAGGTGCGATCCGACGAGAAAGTGTCCGGGAGTTAATACGTCGATGTGGTCGACGTTTGAGATATTTCGCTGCTGGTATAGTGGTCGAGAGTTTAAGATCGATTCCACGATCGCTAAAACGGTCTTGAGCTGGTCTTCGGTGTATATAGCTCCCTTGGAGGCAGCAAGCAAGAGCTTTTTACCGGCTTTTACCGCTGCTTCCCAGATTCCTCCGTGATGCGGAGATCGGGGTGGAATGAACTTCCACACGATCGGGACCGAGCTGTGTTTGCGTTCCAATTCGTTTTTGGCGCCGACAAAGTTAGTTCCGTTATCGGACCACATTATGGCGGGGACTCCACGGCGTGCGATAAATCTTTGAAACGCAGCGAGAAATGCTTCCGTGGATAGATCAGCTGCTGTTTCAATGTGTACAGCAAGGGTGACGAGGCAGATGAAGAATACCGCGTAGTGCTTTATGTGTTTTGGAGACCGGTGATTGGTGCATTTCACCGTAAACGGGCCGGCGAGGTCCACGCCGGAATTCGTGAATGGCCGGGCGATTTCGGTTCTTTCGGCGGGTAGGTCGCCCATGATTTGCGATATTGGTTCGGCTCGCATTCGGGGACACCATACGCACTCTTGGATCGTCTTCCTGACGAGGGATCGTAATCCAGTTACGAACCAATGTTTTCCAAGCAAGAACGAGCGGGTGAATGCTTGAGACGCGTGATAGTACTTTTCATGTAGATTTGGCGTGAAGGATGGCGGGATGCTTTACATCGTATGAGAAGTTACTGTTGCGTAATCTTCCTCCTACACGTAGAACTCCGTGTGAATCGAGAATGGGGTTCAGAGATTGGATGGAGCTTTGAGATTGCACGGGAAAGCCTTGGCGGGCGGCGTTGATTTCGGAATGGAACCAGGTTGATTGTGATATACGAAGAACGTCGTTGATCGCTTGTTGAGCTGATGATTTCTCAATTCCCGATTGATTTCGTACACGTGAGATGAATGTTCTGACAAGCATCATCGATCGGACGAGTTTGTCGTATGCTGAGTACCGGGCTATAATCGACTCGTCCGAGATCGGGCTGGCGAGTAATGCGACGCGAAGTTTTCTGCTTTCTGGCAGATTATCCGGTAGATCGATATTTTTGTCTGGATAGTCTGGGCAGTGTCCGAGCTGCAGCCAAGGGGGGCCATGGTTCCATATCCCGTTTTCTGCGAGAGATCGCGCTTCGATGCCTCGCGTGACAAGATCTGCTGGGTTTTCTTTTGTATTTACATAGCTCCAGCATTTAACCGGGAGGATCGACTTGACGAAATCGATCCGGTTTCTCACGAACACTTCGTACTTTACCGACGGTCCTTTCAGCCATGCCAGGACTATGGTCGAGTCGCAGTACGCGAGAGCTTCGCTGAGGTCGAGTTTTAATGTCCTTGCCACCCGCTCCATGAGCCGGGCTAACAGAACTGCTCCGAGCAATTCCAATCGGGGTATTGTCACAGCCTTTATTGGTGCGACTTTCGACTTGGAGCATACCAGTGTAACGTCGGTTTTGGATCCGGTTTCAGACCGGATGTAGACGACTGCTCCGTAAGCTCTTTCGCTCGCGTCGCTAAATCCGACAAGACTGATTCGGCACGCTTTGGTCAGGGAATATGCGCGAGGAATTCGGACGAGTTTCGTGTCTTCAAGAGTTAAGTAATACTCTCTGAAGTTTTTTTCCAGATGTCCGGGCAGTGGGTCATCCCACGACAATTCCTCCCGCCACAAATCTTGTAGTAAGATTTTACCACGGATTAGGACCGGGCCAACGAATCCGAGCGGGTCGTATACGCTTGCTATCAATGACGATACGACGCGTTTCGTGAGCTTTTTAGCCGTGATGTCGGCTGTTTTGACGTTGATTCTGAACGAATCTTCATCCGGGTGCCAACTTAGGCCGAGAATTTTTGCTGCTCCAGTGGACGAAAATGCAACAGCCCGCAATTGTTCGATTAAACTCGGATCTTTCGCGCTGAGGAATTCGTCTGAGTTCGAGACGTATTTTCGTAGCGGGAATTTCGCTTTTGCGAGTTCTTCGTGTATCTTTCGAGACTTTTCGAGCGCGTTTTCTACTGTATCCGCTCCGGATAGTAGATCGTCCATATAGAACTCATTCGCGATTGCGTTTGCTATTTCTGGACGAGTTTCCGCGATTTGTCGAGCGATAACTTGCAAGCATTCTGTTGCAATAAATGCTGCGGGACCGGTTCCGTATGTGAGCGTTGTCAGTTCGAAAATTCTGACGTTATCCGTAGGTTTTTCACGCCACAGGATTGATTGGAACGGACGGTCTTCGGGATGTATATCTATGCAACGATACATCTTCGTCACGTCGGCTGAGAACGCGATTGCGTATGTTCTGAAGTTCACCAGAAGATCGAAGAGGTCTGGTTGATGTATCGGGCCAGCCAACAGTGCTTTGTTGAGCGATATTCCGTTTTTTGATTCGGCGGAAGCGTTGAAGACGACGCGTAATTTTGTTGTCGAGCTATCTTCTCGGAGTACGGGTAGATGTGGAATATAATACCGCATCGAGCGAGATTTCGGGTCGGCCACTTGCATGTGTCCGAGCGCTTTGTATTCTTCCATGAATTCTATATATCGGGAACGAAGGTCAGGACTCGACCTCTCGTATCGCAAGAGAGCAGCGTACGCTTGCTGGTATGTGTTTGACAATTTATCGATGGATGTCTTGAACGGCAGTCGAACCTGAAATCGACCGTCGGGTAGTCGGGTATGCGTTTTTTGAAAATGACTAACGCATAATTCGTGTTCATGGAGAGAAATTTTGGGCGAGGTGACTTCTTCTATTTGCCAAAATTTGTGAAGCATGTCTTGGACGACGACACTTAAGCAGCAATATCGGGTATCGATAGGCTTTATTCCAGGCAATGGGCCGATTGTAAGCCAACCGAAAATTGAGTTTGCGAGGCACAAACCTCCGTAAAATTTCTTTTGACCGGTGACGATTTTGCCATAGAATTCTGCGCCGAGCAAAATATCGACACTTCTGGTTTGCGAACCGTTGTCCGCAAGTTCGAGATGGGGATCGAGTGAATTGACGTACTTGATCGTACTTGGATTTATTTCGTATGGTAATGATCCGATTACATCCGCGCACACGCGAAGTTGACTAGTATTAAATCGGGATTCGAATAGCATCGACACTGCGTGGCCTGTTCTAACACTAGACGACGTTACACCTTGGATGCTGGATGCGGACGGGCGCTTTGCGAGACGATTGCGAGTCGCGAACGACTCTGTTACGAGGTTGACTTGCGAGCAGGAATCGATAAGTGCACGAGCGAAGACGCACTTTTTTCCGATACGGACTTTCACTACCGCACTTGGTAGCAGCATTGTACCAGTTTCGCGCTTAGTCGCAGCCATTACGACTTTTTCTTCGGGCGATGTGCTCTTTTGAGCAGCTTCTTGATGAGCGGGCGTTTCGCGATGCAGCAAAGTGTTATGATCGATGCCACACTTACGACATTTCGAGGATCGGCAAGCATTGCGCAGATGTCCGACACGAAGACAATTCGAGCAGAGGCTTTTGCTCCTGACGAAGTCCATTCGATCGGCAACGGGTTTTGCGACAAACGACGGGCATTGAGATAGGTAATGTCCTTGATTACATAATGTACACTTCGGGTTATGATAACCGCTGGAATTCCGCGGCGGAATCGTGACAGTGAGAGCTGACTTTTCTCTCGATCTGTTTGCGTTCGAGATCGATGCTGACGAGTTTTTCGGGGTTGAAACTGCTTTCGGCGATGTTTCGTATGCGAAGCATCGATTGCTTAAAAACGTTGACAGCGGCTCAAAGGACGGATAGGTCGAATAATCCTTATTCGTAGTTTCCCACTCCGTTCTTAACCGATCGGGTAATTTCCTGACGACGAGGAACGTGAAGATTGGTGACATTTTTTGCGTTTCAATGCCACAAACCTTTAATCCGCGAATAATGGCGTTGACTTTATCCAGGGATTCGCGAATTGTCGAGTACGTGATAGTAGGTAGGTCTACTATTTCTGCGAAATGGGTCGAGATGATTATTCGTTTGTTGAAGAATCTTTCTTCTACGTGTTTGTATGCTTCGGGATACACTTCTTCACTCACCGGATAATCTTTGAGCACTTCCGAGGCTCGACCGATCATGGCTTGGCGAAGAAAATAAAGCTTCTGTATGTCGCTGAGTTTCGGGTTATTGTGAATCGTCGCGTTGAACATGGCGAACCATTCCGTGAAGCCTGTTAGTTGACCGTCGAATTTCGGCACAGGAATGTCCGGTAACTTTGCACCGGTTTGATAGTTCGCATCCACCGTGGTGATCGATGTGTTTAACGATTGCCGGAGTACACCCGATTGATTTAGTCGCTCCTTCATGGCATACATGCTTCCGCGAGCTTGCGAGTACGATCTTCTTATTTCGAGTATATCTTTTGAGATATCTTGCTCAAGTTTTAATACTTGATCGGGTGTTAGATCGTCTTTCCGGTCTAACAGATCGAGAAGCCTTTGGTCGATCTCGTCCAATTTCGTCATATCCTCCTTCCATGTTTCGAGATAGGATTGGATTTGCTGGACGAGTTCGGACGACGGGTTTTCCTCCAATGCCTCTTTGACATCGGCCTGAATTTGGGTCAAAGACCGGATCGCGAGTCGCTTGCTTCGATGTAACTTTGACTCCACTGATTCGAGAGATGGCTGCACTTGCGTGGGCATCTTGCGAGATTTCGGGTACAATGTTTACAGTAGACGTAAACAGCAACAATCCAAATCGGATTACGGGAACGAGATAACACGAAGATAACGTGATAACTCCGAGCTTCGAGAGTATCGAGAATAGAGTGCGCGAAAGGTTGCGAGAACGTAGCTATCGGCTGTAATGGCCGAACGGAAGCTAGTCGAGCGAGATAACGGGAATGTACTTACGATTTGAGACGGTGAAATCCATAAGGTATACGAGAGAACACTTTCACGCACTGACGAGAAAATTAACGAGAAATCGCGAAAAACTAGGTTACCGGAATCTACATCAGAATCCGGCCCGGAGGACCAAAACTGTTAGTGAGAGTTATTTAAGTGGACTGTATTTAAAAGAAGTAAACGAGAAGTATAAAATGTACTTTATTGAAATATTAACACGAATTGGTAGAACTACGACGAACAACGTACAAACAGAAACTAAAAGCGTAAATGCATTCGAGAGCTGAATATAACAAATATATTGCGATAAAATCAGCGGTAACCGGTTTTCTATGCTAGTTTCGGCCTAAAGTCGGTAACCGGGTTTTCCCGCTATCATGCTAATTACAACACCGGGTTTTTACGCTATTTACAACATCGGGTTTCGGGTTTTTACGCTATTTACAACACCGGGTTTTTACGCTATTTACAGTGTGAGTATTTACACTATTCTCTAATATGAGCCTAACACTCGTCCTGATTCATATTATTATTATTATTATTATTATTACTGTTATTATTACGTATGTATTATACAAAAGACGAACAAAGTAATGACGACAATAAGAGATAAATTCGTTTTCTTTTTTTTTTTAAATTACTAATAAATCCTATTGTTTGCAGGTATGATAAATAGGTTTCGTTTCGAGTGGTCAGTGAAATAATCGAAAAAGCACGGGAATCCGATCCGGAACAATTGCAATCGTCCGTGTACTAGGCGCGTCGTACAAATATAATCGATAAGAGAGTTTTAATCAATCGATTAGACAGTCGAATTGCAAGCTGATAACGCAAGTGAACAAGTGAGTATTCGCGATCTGCATTTAAGGCATTTTCAAACTTGCCTGTTCCTCATACGCAATATTGTCTTGTGCAGTTGATCGGTCGCATCAAACAAATTTTTGCAAAAAAAAATTTTCCCTCAGCGGTAAACGGCGTGGCACAATATATATATATATATATATATATATATATATATATATATATACACATATATATATTTTCATCACAATATTAAAATCGCAATCGACACCAGGGTCTGTTGTAATGTGGCGGACCTTTGAGTCAAACTCTGCCTGTAATGAATCTTTCTCGCAGGAGTGAATTGATCCTCCGGATTTTCTTCGCCTATCTTTTGATCCTGTCTTGTTTCATCGATCTCTGCGCAAGTTGTGGTCCGGGCAGAGGGAATAATAGGCGCCGAAATTATCGGAAATTGAGACCGCTGGTATTTAAACAGCACATACCGAACGTGTCCGAGCAAAGCTTAGGAGCCAGTGGATTAAATGAAGGACGGATAACTCGGGACGATTCACGATTCAAAAAATTAGTACCGAATTACAACCCGGAGATTATATTCAAAGATGAAGAAGGTACCGGCGCGGACAGACTTATGTCGCAGGTTAGTAATACATTTAAATATATCTACATATATATATATATATATTGTAAAAAAAATCTTCTTCTGTCTGGAATTAGTGCGATAAATGGGGTCGATGCATGAAGGAATTGGCAATTTTATCTTTACTTTGTAAGTAAGAAAAAAAAAGAATTAAATCCGGTAAACACAAAGGAAAGAAAACTACCGGGGAATTTTAAAAAAAGGAATATATCGATATATTTTCTTTTCGATATTGTGCTCCATCCGGAGCCTTTGCCATTAGGACATCAATGGAAATGGACTTTGTCTGTGTTTTCGTATCAAAGTCGGTCAAATTTCATTGGACTTTTTTTCTTTTTTCCTTTTTTTTTTGAGGGGGGGGGACTATTGTTTAATGAAAATGACGAACTGTAATTACCTCTGCGCATCCTTTAAAATAATCCGGAAAAATTTCAGAATAATACAGTTTGAATTTAGACTTTGCCCCATTATCATCCTATACATATTCATTCATTTCCATCGTTAACCATAGTTTCTCCCCTAACTGCTTTCATCGGACTCACTTTATTCGCTAATTAAAAATGTCATATCACACTCGGTAACAGAGCGGAGTGGGAAATAATATTCACTCTATAATTTGAATAGAGTAAAATATGCGTTAATATAAAACAAATAACAACGGAGTAACCTGGTCAGCGCTGTTATTTCAAACGTATATATATATATATATATATATATTAAGTACAACGTAATTCTTAGGCTACCCCCCATTCGAAAAAATGTCCCAAAAAAATGTCCCAAAAAATGTCCCAAAAAAATGTCCCAAAAAAATGTCCCAATTTTATGTAACGTTTGTTATATTTTGTAGGATTTTTGTTATTGTTATTTAAAAAATGTCACAATTTTATGTAATGAAATATGTAACTAAAAATGTAACGAAAAAATGTCTTAATTTTATATAATGGAAGGTAAATGTTAGAATTTTTGTGGTTATGTTATTTTTTGTGTGTGTTGATGCCAGTAAGAATTACGTTGTAAATTTTAATCATTTTATACAAAGTATAGAAGAGAAAGAGACAGAAATGAAAGCAAGAGGGGTCAAGGGGCATAACCCCTTGCGAGGCCAAAATGGCCGAGTTATATATATATATATATATATATAGACGTGCAGGCGTAGTGCAAATGGAACAGCAGATAAACCAGAATGTATAATGGAGAACACTGTCGAGTGATTGACAACAATTGGATAATTTCTGATAGGTCGATTATTGAAAATAGATGAAAAGAGAAATGTGTAATTTTCGGGAAAACATAAGCTTGAAGCAACAATATGAAATCTAAATTTAAGAGAATGCAGAATACAGGCATCTGAATATCTGGAGAAGAACTGTAGTGAATGTGTATGCGAGAATTGCGATGTATGGAGGTTATATGAACAGTTACTGAAGGGTCAATGTAATGAAAGTTGTGGGAAAAATGCGGATAAGTTTAAGGTTCGCAAAATTTAAAATCAGTTGGATATTGAGGAGTCAAATGTAAAGATGAGATTAAAAAGAAAGTAAAATTCGTTCATAAAATAAAAAAGAACATTCATCTTTGAATAACATATATGGTTAACATTGCATAAAATTATTGTTCTGTAAATTGCGGGAGACAAAACAGAGATATATTGGAATAAAAATGAAAGAGTTAACGATATAGGGTAGCAGTGGAGAAAGGGAAATGATTTTAGAACTACATGCGCATAAAAGGAAGAAAGGGTAGAATATAAACATTGTAATCTACACTGGAGCAAATTAATCGAAGTTTTTTGAAGAAAATTAAAGGGGTGCTGGACAAATATTAAACAGAATTATTATTTGAAGCGCCAAGTATAAGTTATCGAATTGTATTATTTCTTCAATCCTAATATGATTCTAAAAATCCGGAAGAAGTATGTATTAGATACAGACGCAGTTAGGATAGCAGCCAAAGGTAGAATTAAAAGGCGGATAACTAACGATGATAATTAACGGTTAAATGGTTCTATATTAGGACGAAAGAAATAAAACAAACATATTATTCTTCTTCAGCTGCCTTCGATTATTTTTTATTATGTATTTTTACCTTATAAATTTTTAGGAATAAACAATAATTATATTTTGCTGCTACTGGGAAAATTTCTTTTTTTTTAAATTTTTTTAAAATTGTATTTATAATGAAACCCAAAAATTCGTCACTAAAGCAGTTTCCTGTATTAATTCTACTTACAGCGTAACAAAATGGGGAAAAAAACGTTAAACAATAAATCATATTTTATGCGCAAAAAAATATATATTCATATGTATATGTAAAAAAAAAAAAAAAAAATATATTTCATCTATGAAAGATTAAAAATATTATTTTGTTTTTATCACGAAATAGTAGAATACAAAACCAAACGTCTCATCAGATTTGTAATAGTCATAATACGATTAATTATTCAGAGAGAATCAATTATTCATTAGTTTTTATTGTAAAACATTTGATAGTTATAGGAATATATTTTTTAGAGATTTAATTTTTTAATCCGTTTTTTCTCTACAAAATTCAATGTACAAAAAATAAAAAATATTTTCGAGACAAATACGAAAAAACTCACGTACGTGTATAATTGGAATACAAAGATTGTTTTTAAATAAATATTGTATGAAACTTTTTGGTTTCATCAAAAATAAATCAGTACAAAATGTGTAAAACTCCTTAACATTTAAGAAAATCACAGTTGTTCCATTTATATTATTTTTCACAAATAAACGAACAATGAGCAGCGCAAATCTAAATGTAATTAAATTGTGAAATAATTAATTTTTTTAAAAAATGTCGAAGTACTCGGATAATTACGGAAACTCGTTGCTGAGTTTCAGAGCGGAAAGGCTCTATGCTAATATTATCCGTATTGATGGTTGAACCTATTTCCTTCTGTATGTGTAAAGTACAAAATTGAACCCTTTTTTTTTGTGTTTTTTTTTTTTTTTTTTTTTGATTCTGAAGCGCTGAGATTTTTTCAGTATTATTTTGCTGGAATTTACATTTATCTAAAACATACTTTTTAAGATTATTTTTATCGCATCATTTGCTCCATTCAGTCTTATTTTTTTCTGTTTTATACCTTTTTTCTTTTTTTTTTTGCGCTGAAATATTTAAAATGTTTCAACTAATGGGGTGAGTTTTTCTTTTTTTTCTTTTTTTTTCTATTCTAAATGAATTCTCTTAATATACGTTTGAACTATTTTCGATGCTTCCTTCTAATTTTCAATTCAAAACGTAACTCAGCGTCTGCTAAATATGATATTCCATCGGAATGGGACACAGAAAATAGAAAATAAAAACACTCCCTCCACCGGAAGCGGTAAAAAGTGAAACCAGCGCGAAAAAATTTGTAACTACACGAATAATTAATTATTTTATCGCACCTGGTAAAAATAACCCCATTCGGCCTTTTTATTATCACTTGACCCATATCAGCCCTCTATTTATTGCGCAATACATTATCTCCTCGCATAATACGGTGCAATGTAAAAAAAAATTCACCTAACGAGACTCATTTCTGTTTCGATATTTTTCATAAATTTATTTAACATCAAATTATAACAATAGAAACAATGTATTAATAATAATAATCATAATTAATATTAATATTATTATTATTATTATTATTATCACAATAATAACGACCACCGAGCAAAAAGAAGAGTCTGTTCAACTAAGAGGAGCAATAGCAAATAACAAAAGATGTTGGATAACAACTTCAGCGGAAGTAATATATCATTCGCGTATTCTTTTTTTCTTTTGTCGACGTTGTGGTAATTGCTAAAAGCTGATAAAGAATTGAATTGGAGCGGTCCTATAACGAATATCGAAAAAAATAAAAGATATAAAAAAAAGTAGAATGAGCGATAAGAACGTTCAGCTCAGATAGAAGAGCGCGGACAATCCTGGGAGTTATCTAAATCATAAAGAAAGTAGAGGAAGTCGAGGAGAAAACATCATAATATATACTCGACGCATACTTTTCGAAGGGCATTCACCGAACGTTTTATGTAATTTAATCCGGTGTTTTGGAAAAGAAAAAACCAGCAAAAGACGCGCCATGGTGAAGGGGGACTACTGAGTAGGGTGAATGAAAAATAGGAGAGAATACAGCGAACAATTAGAGACTGGAAGAATGTTGGCTGCAACAAGAAACTATTGATTATGTAACACAACGATGAAAATATAATGAACGGGTTATTGATTAAAATTCTTACAATCATAATTTGAGGATAGACTTCAAATTAGGCGAAAAATATCACCAGCCGATAGGAAAGCAAGAAAGAAACGTCTATAATTTGCATTGATGTAGCTGATTCGAAATGACACACCTCGCAGGGATAGTAAAAAAAAAAAAAAAAGGGAAAAGAATTAGAGAATAGAAAAACGATTCGACAAATATGAGATTTTAATAATGTGATTAAATTCATACATATTGGGATTTACTTTTACTAGCGATGAATGAGAAAATCATCACGCGCGAATAGGAAGATGATATACAGGAGCGATTTGTAGAAATTTAAGAGAGTGGTAAGAATTATTAGATGCTATAGGGGGGAGTAAAAGTTGACGAGAAGTTAATAATTCTTACGTAGATCCATAACCTGTTTGTTAAAATATATAAATATAAAATAAATAAATTCCGTAATAACAAAAACAAAAATAAGTACAAAACTTTAATAAATTAAAATAGAAATCTCAATTTAAGGAAACATGTTTGGCATCATCGGCTAACTACACGGAGAATTAGAACTAAAAACTAAAAACACGCTGCAGAGAAATAATGGGAGACTACACAGCAATGTGTTGTACTGTCTATTATTAGCTAATGATGGGCTATGCCTGAAAATTTAAATTGAGGTATTTAGCTTAATTAAAGTGAATTTATACTTATTTTGGTTTTTGTTATTAAGGATAATAATATTTTTCTCCAGTTGCAGTATTAGGACGATGTAAAAGAGTAAATTAAAAGAGAAGAAAATCGTTAATGATTTAGTTGGGTGAAGTGGAAACGAGCTTTGTAAAAAAAAAAACTTCAATACTCAGAAGATGAGATAGGGCCAGTTCCGAAAGTCCTAGTGATTTTAAGATAGAAACTGTTCAACTATCGTATGTGTAAAAGTAAAAAGATATAAACTATAATTTAAATCTGAGTAGACAGGTTTTGATCGTGATGCACGTAAATAGAAAAATAAAGGTAAGAAAATAAAAGCCAAAGATTTATTGAAATAATGAAATTATAAACGCGTAATGAACATTTAAATACTAAATCAAATATTTTAGAAACATCTTTTCGAGAATAGAGTGTGTATCATCTTACAGAGAAGAAAATGAATTAATTAAAAGATAAATTTAGTCTATACACACGTTGGAATGTGTCGAGAGAATTAAAATAATAATAAACTGAAACACCGCGGAATATTATCAAAAGTGAAACTTCGATTTTAATCTGAAAATATAGAAATAGCAGTATCTAAAGGAAAATACACATTCTTGATTAATACTTTTACACACATTACTTTGTCATTTTCAAAATAAATATTCATAAAACGAGCACACGCGCCATCAAAATACTAATTTAGTTACTAATACAGTAAAACGTTTATTAACTTGTTCTGCTTTCAATAGCATTACACATGTTCTCCTATTTCCCATTCTGAGTTTTGTCCTGCTGAAATATTAATGTATCTCGAGAAATTTAATGTGGTGATGATAATATTTCGGCAAAAATCTTAAATAAGATTCCACGGAAGGAGGTACGCTAGAGTTAACACGCATATAATCAATGCTATAATGTAGTTCGGCTATTTCTCAAAGTCCTGGAACGACCTAATAGTTTGCTTAGTAACACTTAAGCAAAATAGCGGAAAAAGTTATATTACATAGGGGCTTTATAAATTCGCCGATAGTAATAACATATTTTTTTGCAGTGGAGCAATTTGGTTTCAGACCGGATTATTTTACTACGCATCAAATTGCTAGGGGATCGTTGATCATGTTACGCGTAACAACTTTAGTGTGAATAAACACGCGGGGATAATTCTATTTGACATTGCAAAAGCATTCGACATGGCACGACGGGCTGATTTACAAAATGTTAAAATATAAGGTTCCAAGATGTTTCATTAAAAAATTAATTAGGAGTTATTTACACAATAGAACCTTTAACGTTTCACTACAAAATGCTAAATTAATGACCGGAACTGCCGTCGCAGGGGTTCCTCTCAAGAGGTAGTGTGCTGGGGCAAATTCCTAAGTTGCAACACACCAGTATGGGTTTATTATATGCTGATAATACTCTGCTATATATGTATTGTAGATCGTATAAAAAATCGTCTACTATTTATAATCGTCTGCAGCTGCACAGTTCTCGGGTTTTAAAAGTTGTCGAAAAATGGAAAATCGAAATTAATCCGACTAAAACGGAAGCTGTACTTTTTACTCGTAGATACCCAGTTCAATCAGGGCAACTGAGTATTAAAGGTACCAGGGCTGTTCGATATCTAGATGTGTATTTCTAGATAAGAGATTATCTTTTAAGGAACATTTAAAACACGCTGAAGCGAAAACAAATAAAGCTTAGCAGCCTTGTACCCGATTATTAATCGAAGATTTCACTTAAACATTACGAACAAGCTTATTAAAAGCAATACTAGACCAATATTTTGAGTTATTCAGCTTTAGTTTGATGCTCGATTTCGAACTCCAATTTTAATTAATTTAAATTACTACAAATTAGGTGTGTTGTCGGTGTATATTAAACGTTCCCCGCAGGATCAAAATTGATAATACGCATAATTAGTTATAGTTGACCTATGTATAAAAGACTTTATAATTAGCACAGCAAAAAAAAAGATTTTTCATCGCTGTTTCCACCATAATAACAATATGCTTATCAGGAATATAGGCGATTACGATTCTGAGCAGCCAACTCGGATGTACATTTAAGCATCGTCAGATTAAACACAATTTAATTAGTGATACTGCTAAACTATTAAGTAACGTTTTTAACGGTATAAATTGGCTGTAATTTTGATTATTTTGTTATACTTTTTGCCCTTTGTTTTTTGTTTTTTTTTGTATAGTATTTATATTTTCGTTAACAATATGTAAGCGTTCTGCTATTTTTTTATCATCACTAATGTAATGGGGTTATGTCTCTTTCGACGGCTGCTACGCATTTTATGATTACATATATACTGTGCAATTCTGTACTTGGATAAAATATACGTTGTGTTCTGTTCAAAATAAAATCAAATATTTCGGTTTATTTCTTAATAATATTCCACGGTTTTCTTCTCTAAATAAAAACTGGTTATTTAGGTCATTCCAACGTATACACATTAAATCTATCTTCATTACAATGTAATTTTTGTTTTCTAGCTGAAAACCTTCGAAAAGCCGTTGCTATATTTTATTGAAAATTGAATTTGAAGATGTTTATCCTTTTGTATTCTCATAATTTTACCAAATATTTTTAATAAACAGGATGATGATATTATAGACAAGGATTTGTGTTAGGGGTTCACAACATGTTCCGAGTCCAATAGATCCGAACAGAATCCCGGGCCAGTTCCTTTCTAGTTGCGATCCACTTTTACTTTTCGACGTTTCTTTTTGGTATAGCCGGTATTCTAAATCAGGTATTACTACGTCTGGGGGAGGTTATGAGACATGATCGATAGGACGTCTATAGAGAGTAAGTGGAAAATTTTGATCCGCCTTTTTGAGCTGTATGCACGTTAATTTCATGCCGCTGTCTATACGTATACGCCGGTTTTCCGCTACTTAACGGAATATATGACACGATCTTTAAATTATTTCAGCAAATCTGTACGAGAATCTTCCGAGGAGTTTCCTTCGATTTTACACTGATTTTTAAAAACGGTAACAGAGCTATGGTATTTTCGTTGAAATCGATATCCCCGATCAGCTGTTGTGCCAAAAAGGGAACAGTTTCGGCCTAATAATTTTCCGCGAAAAATAGCCTAGTCGAGAATGCGGTGCTCCCTCCTTCCGACCGTTTAATTACGCGGTGTAACTAAAAGTGGTAAGTAGGTGCCGTTCATAATGTTTTCAATGCGGCTATGTAATAAAAAAGCTAAACAACATTAAACTCGTTATAAGAGCCTTTTTAGGGGGATTTTTAAGACCGGATATTTTATTATCGTCGTTCATAAAGTTCAAAATGTATGTAAAATTTATCATGAGGTTACAGCGTTTTTTTCTTTTTTTTTTCGAACTCCGACTAAGAAAAAAAGAAATTGTTATTATTTAAAAGCGATCGAAAATTACTTTTGTCTTTGTTTTTTTTTGTTTTTTTCGTAAATAAAATATATTTTAAAACTCGATCTTAATAGTAGCGATACCGTTTGCATCACTAGCCGCTTCTATAAAACTTATAGAAGAATTATTTGAATCATCATTCGAATATTTGTCATTCACTTCGCGAAACAAAATACATAGGAGCACTCCGCGATTAAAATAAACTTTTATTCTTATCGGGTATTTTCGATACAAAATGATAAGGGAGAAAAACTAATTTTGGTTGCCAACTAAATTGTCATTTTAAACATGATGTTGTAGGATACAGATTTTTCGTTTCAAAAATATTTTCATATTACGATCGATGTAAAATCACACACTGTTGTACGTCACTAGTATAAAAAATAATCATTTACTACCGGGTAAATTTCGTATTATACGTATTGAATAAGAAAAAAAAGAATATATAAAATTTCCGTTCTACAAACATATTTCCATTCTGCAGCTTTCACTGCTTGAATATTAATTATAATTAATAGTAATAATCAATAATAAAATAATAGTAATAATAATTATTTCAACCCGGTGAATATTTTTTCACTTTTTAACGTTCCTGCTTGTTCGCCGGTTAACGTAGTAGTAAGACAGCAACGGTGTTAACGAACAGGTACTAAACACACAATTTAATTATATTGCGTCGTAAAGCCGAGTTAGTTCTTTTCCAGCGGCAGATCTTTTCTTGATTTAATCGGACACCTGCCGTAGTATTTTCCTCGACTTGTTTTTACATCTTCCTTTTCGCTGCTCAGCCAAAGTTTTCTTCCATCAATCGCATCTTGATTTTAGTAGAGCAATTCCGTTGGGCGAATATATTGCGACAGTAAAAACCGTCGCCTAATGACATCTCGGGGAGATTTTTACGACCACCACACACTCTGAAGTTTTCGAACGGGACCACCGGATTTCGAGTGATAATTTGAACAGAATACCGAGATATTTGCAACGCCATTTTTATGACGTCAGCTAGTCGCTTTTAACTTGCTCGGAATCGTAAATACGTGTTAATATAATTGCTTGTATCGTTGACGATCGATAAGAAAAATGGAACACCTCGCATGCTGTTAAAGTATAAAGAGCTGGTGGGCATCAAAGAGACACTCGGTCTGTCGGCGACCCGCCGGTAATTTATTTATTTTATTTATTTATTTTTTTGTGGAAGGAGCGTGATTTAAAGTTGGGACCGGATATTAGTAACTACTTAAACTTTCGTGATAGGTCAGATTTCGAAAAGATAAATTGCGATGTATCGCAAAGTTCAAGGAAATCCGATTGCAGCGCCGAGGAGAAAGAATAACGGGGAAGGAATTTGAGCTTGGAACAGGTATAGAACTAACTCTTTTCAACCGGAAAAGCTGGGGATACTCCAAAAGAATGTGGTTAAATCCGATTGCAGCGCCGAGAAGAAAGAATAACGGGGAAGGAATTTGAGCTTGGAACAGGTATAGAACTAACTCTTTTCAACTGAAAAAGCTGGGGATACGAATGTGGTTAGGACCATAATAGACTTTTCGCCGGGATGGAGAAGGTAAAACAGGATGATATACTGGATAGACCAATCCTAAACAGTCTAGACAAGGGTGAATTTGAAGTCCGAAATCTGCACGCAATGTCACGACGGAGGGGCAAGGTAGTTCAGGAAAACAAGTGGATCATCGAGAATCGTACGAAAGAAAGGGTTGAAGAGAAGGATAAATTCCATCTCCCTAATTATATGTTTGATAATGACTGGATTAACAGATCATTAGTAGTTATTCGAATATTTTAGCGTTTTATTCGCGATCTCGTTACTAGATATATACCGTAATAACCGCAGCGACACGCAAGAATGAAACGTTAAAATTACGGACACTCGAGGAAGGACGTATTAAGAGCGAATTTTTATAAAAGAAACATGGGGAAAAAAATCAAGACGACCGTATAAAAAAACAAGCGCGTGTATAGTGATGTAGAGAAATCTCATTTCAAAATTAAAACTAGTATGCGACTTTTCGAAACCACGCAGACACGAGATTTTATCGATTTTTTGCCCAAAGCGGTGGTCCTACGTACATCGTGATTTTTCATATTTAAAAATGATGTGGTTATTATAATATACGTTTAATAACTGAACCGCGAAATTTTATATAGAACCTATCTAGCTCTTAAGAAGACGATAGAATATCTCGTATATTTTTACTTTATTATCGGTGACGTATCCATCAAAGAAAACCGGGATATTTCTTAATGTCATATATAGCGTTTACTTTTCGGCTAAGTTTTCATTACTTTTTTTTTTTTTTTTTTTTTCGTATTCTGTTCTAATGTAAAATCGGAAATATTTTTTTATTGCATTAGAAGAAATAAGTTGATTTAGAACGGATAATCACCTCAAACGAAGAAGGCTAATAGAGAGAAGATAGACGATTGGTGGAATTTGAGTTTAAAGCTAAAAAAAATAGAATTTTTTTTCTTCTTTTTTAAGTAACAAGTTTAAAACAAATACGACACAAAAACTGAAGAATAGAGAATTCAATGACACAGGTTGAACTGCGGAAGATGAAAACTGGGACGGCGTAGATACATTAATGGATATATTAAAGATGAATTTTAAACACATCTTATCTAAAATTACGTACTACTTCCGTCTCTCATTATTTGATACAGCTTACACACTGGCGCGATAAATAACTCCTTTATTCCCGTTGAGATGATCCATAGCGTGTGTAATTTTGCCAGATAATCGGATAATAAATATTAATTATGCCCTTAACTTTTTTAACATCAAGCATGATTTTCACTATAGACGATATTATTTTTAAATAATAGAATATCCGCAAATGGTACTGTTTCGATAGAAGTATTATCGTGTTAATCTAAAAAATTTTGACCGATGTATGTGTGCAACATTAAGAAAAATAGTATAATTAGAAAAATATGTTTATTCTTAAAATTTTACAAACAGCATATAACATTTTGACGATGGTATATTTAATATCATAATGAGTTCTGTCAGACAGAATTACTATAAGAAGAATACTAACGTGTATTAAAAGCTAGGCTCAACTTTCTATTTAACTATTTATACGCGAACGCGGATATTTAGGCGGTCTAAGTTGTCGAGAGCGTGGCCAGAAGCGCTTTAAGAGGCTCTTGTTGGTGCCGGCTGTGAAATTCATTAACGCCGACTAGAAGTATTGACTTGAAATTTTCTTAACACCTTAATTGGAATTTTCTATATTATTAATTTTTCTATGAAAGTCAGCTAAAACCCGAACTCTGATTCAAGAATTTGATCGAAAACTGAATCTGTGTTTCAAAGTTGTCTGAAAATTTTAACTGAAAAAATCGTTTACAACTCCCAGTTTGAGGCAAACCCTTGTCCATGGTTTTTTGTTTTGTTTTTTTTTTTACTGTTAGCGAGTTCTAATTAGCGAGTTCTAATTAGCGAGCGCAGTTTTTTTTTTTGAATAATTTCAAACTTGTATAAACATGAATTTTTCATTCGTTTTGCAACGTTAAATTGCGCAACTCGTTCCGAGATTATAACTTTTTCATCTTCACATTCGGTTAAAAGTTTTCCCCCATGCAAAATTAGGAAACATTGTAGAATTAGAGTCTTTTTGTGTAAATTACCCTTTTCTTCCCTCAAACTTGCATCTCGTTAAGGTGAAATTAACGCGCCTGGTATGTATATAAATATAATCATTCGAATGAAGAAAGACAAAAACTAAAATTGAACCTGCCTGATTGAATAGATGAAAGTATTGTTAGCGAGATTGTAACAAGGAGAGGGCGCACTACGTCGGAAGATGTTCTCCACGGTAGGAAGTGCGCGATTACTACAATGAAGGAGGAACACATCCGGCATGATTGCAAGAAGGCACACAGATGTGTATCCTAACCGCATAACCAGTTGTTGTGGGGGCAGAGAACGCCGTTCTCGAAGTGGAAAGGACGGCCTTCAAAGTTCAACGTTCGCCTTGGAACGGTTATGCGCTTTAATCTGCCTCTAATCCGTCCTTCTTTTATGTGGTAACAAGGAAGAAAAAAAAAAAAGGGATCATGTGGGAACACTACTCCAACAGTTAGAGAATACTCATTTCAAGTATCCAATTTTGTGCACATTCCAGCTCGCTAAAATTGTAGCATTGCGGATTTTATGTTTCAGATCCGGAAAGAGATTAACGACAATATAGGTGGATTGCGCATGTACTGGAATAAACTGGCCAGTAGGCACACATTGTGTCGGCTTTGAATTCATTTTTTTGTAAACATTTTTACGATTAGTGTAAATTTCGACCAGGTCGAAAGGAATGAAAGAAAACGTCTGAATTTCCTCCAACTGCATGTGGAAGAATTATAAAACCAAAACAGTGATTTTGGATATGTCCCTAGAGCTCTTTATTATCAACAAACGCGCACTAAAAAATCAAAATCAGCACATTATTACATTATTGTTTTAATAAAAATAAATACGGCGACTACGAATGCTTTACTTTTTTTTCTTAGACTTCTACCGAAAGCCATTCCCAGCTACTGCGACTGCACACATAAAACTGATAGTTAAACTTTCGCTAACTAAAAATACTCACAATAAGTTCCATCTTAGCGTACTCGTGTTCATAAAAAATTAAGCGAGTTTTCCGTGGATCTTTTCCGATGGATAGGGTTCAGCATTACGGAAATTAAAATTTACAGCTTACTGTTGTTTCGCCGCATGCTATTTAAACCGAGACTTTTGTGGCTCACACTCATTCGTATCTGATGATATTCTATTCGCTTTACGCTCCTTTTCTTCTTAATGTTATAAAAGCAGGGTTTTTGTAAATTCAAAAAAATTAACTCCATTCGGTTATTTAATAACTTTAGTCCATAGAAAGTGTGTATTATTTAAAGCGCAAAACAACACACTTTAATATACCGGTTTAAATAATGTACCGTTCACAAAACCTAATTATTACATTATCGTAGTAATACATACGCGAGAAAAATTTGTTATGTTTATATATTTAATTATTTTTTCTTAGCCAATTTTTACGATTTACTGGTCGATTCTATATTTAAATGACTACATATTAATTACAACGTAATTCTTAGGCTACTCCCCATTAGGAAAAATCTCCCAATTTTATGTAACGCAAAATGTCCCAAAAAAATGTCCCGATTTTATGTAACGTTTGTTACATTTTATCGGATTTTTGTTCTTATTGTATAAAAAAAATGTCACAATTTTATGTAACGAAAAAATGTCTCAATTTTATATAATGAAAGTTAAATGTTAGAATATAGGACTTTTGTGATTATGTTATTTGTTTTGTGTTGATGCCAGTAAGAATTACGTTGTAAATTTTTATCATTTTATACAAAGTATAGAAGAGAAAGAGACAGAAATGAAAGCAAGACCCTTGCGAGGCCAAAATGGCCGAGTTATATATATATATATATATATATATATATATATAGATATAGATATTCGATTAGTTTTAGTAAATTTGGAAACAATTCTTCATAATCTTTTATGCAGGTGGTTTGGCCAAAAGTTGAAATATTGGCACGGGTACGCTTGACAAGTATTTTTTGGTGATTAGACGGTGTTTAATATCAAACGCGAAAGTAAATAAACCTATAAATAAAACGTTTATTTCCTGATAAAATTGCAATACAACATTCATATATCTGTATAATAATTATAGACATTAACATTAGATTTATCATCACAGTAAATGGGACTTATGGGGAAAGGTTTTTTGCCGACGATTTCTTCAGTTGATATTTTTAGAAAATTCGCGAAATGCGTCAAAATTTTCGATCATTCTGGAATTTTAGTTCTTTTGACTTCGAACGGAATTTAATTTCAAAATTTCGGTAATAGTTTCGATTGAACATTATTATAAGTAAAAAAAGAACAGCGAGTCGGCAAATTTAAAAAAAAAAAACCTGCATTCGTCGATTTTACTCACCTCCCAAAATCTTCGAACGTCTCTTCTGACCGGAGTATATTCTTATAGTCTTTATAACTAAGCATTTTCATTTCTATCGTTATGACCAAAGTAACCCCCCCCCCCGCTTATTTCACAACTATAACAACGGTACAATGCCGCATTGTTAAACGTATTTAATAGAGGATATATTACACGTATCATTCTTTTCGCTGATTTCTTTTTTTCGTTCCACATGATGGAAGTCGCTTTATTATTGTATATTTGAAACGAATCTTCCTTGAACAACACAAGTTTACGGAACTTTCGCGAAAACTGGCAATTTCTAGTAACGTCCTCATAACAACAGTACATTTCAAATAACGAGATGGCCATCGTCTAGTACCTTTTACGCTTACTGTAACAGTATCGTTACCGTTTATATTTTTGAGTCAAAAAAGTGCACTGCCTTTGTGAATAAATAAACTTCTACTTTACAATCAAATACCCATATAAATGACAACTGCGGGGTTGTGCCAGGCGTGTAACATACGTAATATTATCCAGTGAGCTCAGAATAATGCTCTCAGGAAGATAACGGGTGCACCGGGTGGTACGAATGGAATTCGGTTTCTTCGTGATCTCCTAAAGTTTCGACCGTACGGCAAGTGATTGAATCGATGGCCAAAAAATATCGGCAAAGGTTGCAATGTAAATGATGAGGAATAAATAAGCTGAGAAAAATCCAGCGATTAACTAAGCCGCACGAACTGGCCTAGGCTGTTCCTACGAATTGACTGAAGTTGAGACTTTTGTTGGGAATTGCGCCATTTGAACTAAGAGAATAATGTTAAAAATATTGTGATGTTCTTTTTAAATAGCAAAAAAAAAAAAAAAAAAAAAAAATTCTCCTTGGAGAGCATCGGTAGTGTCAATAATAAAAAGCTCTCAATGAGTGATATCTTTTATCTGACTATTCAATTTTATAATTGTTGTCGTCGTCAGAAACATATTTATTAAATGTGAAAGCTTCTGTGCAAGCTGCGGTAAAAATAGCAACTTAAATTTGGAAAAGTAATCTTAACTGCGACAAAAATGTTGTATTTTGTAACTTTTCGGCTTGTTTCAAAACCCGCTGGCTGACGCACGAAACACATACGCCCGAAAATGGTTTCGTTTGGATACGTTTCGCTAGTGTTTTAGTGTATTATATTGTCAGTCGTGTGCGATGAATATTTTTCTATCGCTAAACAATGGCCCCGCCATGTGGCATTCAGACTTGTCGAACGAACGTTCGAACGTCAATGACAAAAACAGACGAAAATCTCGACCAAACAAACTGGTTAACCCCGGCGGTATCATCATAAAAACTATCGCAAACCGTGATTTTAAAAAATAATTAGTTTTATAATTTATTAAGAACTTGTTTCTATATTTTTAGTTTTTTTCTCTTTTTTTGAAGATTCGAAAGAAGAAAAAAAAAAATGAATAAAAGAACATCAGGGCCCAGAAAATTCCCCGTTTACGGTTTTTCATCTGTAAATGGTATATTTAATGAAAAATTACCGCCTCTCCTTTTCTCTTAAACGTCGCGTCGTTAACTATCTGTTCTATTAGATTATCTATCAAAAAAAGTAGAAAAAATCTAGAACGCGTTCGTTAAGCAGTTATGCTAATAATTTATTTTTTCCGATGCATCTATGGGCAGAAATTTAGGAATTATGCGTAATACAACTGAGATTATATATATATATATATATATATATATCTATTAATGAAAGATGCGAATAGGCTGAGAAAAAATTAATACATACATATAAAATTGGACGGTCCTAGAGCACCTCGAATACTAGTCTTTTATAGTTTTTATAGAATTAGTCGATTTAAATTAATGCGTGTCCCCATCCTTCAGGAAAAATTTAACACTTGGCCATATCTTTGACAAATTTTCATTCTTAACCATTTTTCTCAATACGATTTATTTTCCGTACAAAATGATATAGGAAAAACTACTGTTAATTTCCGACTACACTTACGCTTCCGAATTTTTTGTATTACCCCCTGGGGCGGCGTAAAACTGTGATGCAGAGTCATTTATATATAAATAGATAAATTTTTTTCAATTTCTATTTTTTTTTTTTTTTTTTTAGCATTCAGGCTTAGTCGCCTGTACGTTGAATCATTTATTTTCTCTTCGCGGTCGTACTAAGATTATTCCGAAAAAGAAAAAGAAAAATAATATCTCGGGGCGAGTTATGATTTCCGGAACATTTCCTGAAACGGGAAACGTGTAATTAAACTCGTATCTTGTATAATTACACAAATATTGCAAGAACTGCGAATAAGCAAATTTACACTAACACATGGAGCAATTAATACGAGTAACAACAATTTCGATTCCTGTTATTTATTCAACGATAAAAACCAGGTCCGTTTATGCAGGGGCGGGTCCAGAGAGACATTTGAGGGGGGATTATGTAATTACGTAATATCTTCTACGGTATAGGTAGTAGATTTGAGAAATACCCGTTGTGTTTCATAAAGAAAATTAAAAAACCAACCTTTATAGAAATTCATAAAAATGTTTTAAAAATACATAATTATTACAATTTTTAATATTAACTTTTGTTTTAGTTTTAGAGGTGAAAAATAACACGAAATTATAAAATTATACCTTAAATATGGTAGTTTAAAAATATAGTAAGAAAGATAATATATATTTTTATTAGACTTGACTTCTTTTTTATTTTTGTTAGTAATCCGATCCGAATTCTCTTTGTCCGTGAGCAAGTTTAAATATATATTTCTCATTGAACTACTAGTTTTTAATTAAAATTACAAAATAAAAATTAAAAATAAATAAGAAAGGCAAAAAAAAGCGACGACGGTTGCGTTTAAAACAGAATAAAAAAAACTTTTACTAGAAAACAGTATTAAATATTAATTATTAAATCCATAAGTGTAACATTTATACGAATCTTTTATACTATAAATTAAGTTTCTCTGTTATAACAAATTTTTTCATAGAGGTTTGGTTCTTGGCTGCGATGTCCCCTATTTTCCCTCCTCCAGTGCATCCGCCACATCTTAATCACTTAAATTATTCGGTCCATCGTTGGCGAACTGAAATAAATAAATAAATCGGGAAAAAGTGAAAGATTTTAAACTAAAAAACTCAACGATCTATCCGGGATTTTAACATTCCGCAGCAGAAATCGATTTTACATTGTGCAATGTATTATAGGAGAAATTTTATATCTTCCTTTGTCGATTGTTAATTGTGTATTAGACGATTAGAGAGGCTCGTGTGCTTATTTTTTTTATTTTATTTTTTTTACCTTAGTGGATTGTTTCGAATTACGAAATTCAATTTTACTTATTTGACCCGGTATGCTAATGAATTTTTAATTTTCCCGATTAAAGTGTTTGAAAGTTCCGTGCTCTTATATTTTTAACTTTTTAACTTTATAGAACTGTGTTGAGAATATCTGAAATGTGGAGCATAATGAATAGATACACAAGTGTGTACACAAATTCATCTAAATTCGACACAGCTGTTATTCCGAAATATTTATTACGGCGACGACAAAGCGAATTCGGAAATAATTTATGCAGCTATATATATATATATAGATTCACGCTCGAAATTAAAAATATGTACGAAAAACGCGAAACAAAAGAACGGTTAGTCAATTTTTTTTCTTTCGGCTCGTCAATCAAATAAAAAGAAAACGAATTTTAATCACAAAATTTTGGAGCAAAACGGGGCAAATGAAGAAAAACCGAGAAAAACCTTTGCGATCGTTATGTAAATATAGTACGTTTAAATTTGATAAATCATTTAGTTAAAATGCCCGCTAAATTCTAAAGATCCTCCCTCCCCCGTGGAGCTGTCTAATCAGAAATGAATCTTCTTCCTCCGGAACTGACCGGTGTCCTTAGAAGAACAATGATACAAATTCTCAAACAACTATATAGCTGATTGAAATAACTCTATTCCAGAAGACAATTATATAAATAATTTTTAAATATATTTTTCTGATAAAGTTTAATTAAAAAGTTTTTTTGAAATTCGAATCGTCAGGAAAGAGCCGCGAATGATTCTAGTATTTCTTTCAATTTTTATTCGACTTCACAAAAATGACAAAGCATAAATTTCGATTGTTCCTTTCAATATGATTCGATAAAGGCAAAATGCATTGTGATGTTCTTTATAAATTGTGATCGTCTGAAAAAAAAAAAAAAAAAAATTCGCAGAATTGAATTCTATAGTAATAAAAACTGTTTTCGTATTTACAAAAATCGTTAAAATAATAAGAAAAGTAGTTCTCGACCGATTTAAGCATCTCCTAGTTTCGAAGGATATTACCGGTATCGAGAAATCTATTTTAATGCAGCTCGAGACTGGTGAAAAAAGAGTAGTGGAAAAATTTTAATTCAACGATTTTTAAGCAAAATACAGTACATACATATATATTTGTGTGTGTGGTGAAAATATAACTATATATATATATATATACATATTACATAAATATACATTTACATGTATGCAATGTGTGTATGTATTATATTTCTAACATGGTGATTAAGCACATAAACCATCTCACTTGAGACATTTGGTTGCTAGAACCATCAAACAGATTTCCAGTTTTGATTAACGAGTACAGTATACTAAGACGATCTTCACCGTATTCCAACACAGGCACCGTAGGCGTTTTGCGTCCTGCTTCTTGTAATAAGAAGATTGATCACTTTCCCGTACTGACTGGTTACTCAGTGATAATCTGCATTTTACATACTTTATCGGAAATTTATGGCTATATTAAAGGTGTATTTATCATCGTAGTTTGTAAACTATCGGATAGGCGACATATTTTAGCCGAAATGTATATATTGATTCAACACAACTCATTTTGAAACATGCGCGGACGAAGAAACACGAATTTCTATTTACTGGGGGGGGGGGGCACTGAAATCGCGCGATAACTATCTGCGAAATGTTGATCGGTGACTAGTATTATTTTCTCTTTTTTTATCAAAATCAGTGTCGCCATGAAGGGGGTAAATTTTTTACGTTTTACTCATCGCGAATTTCTGCATAAAAAGAACTAAACGAATATTTTATTCGAACATTTCTTTCGATCGCAACACCATTAGTCGCTATTTTTAGAACGTATTAACGTTCGTCAACCTAATATATGAGTCATACAAGTTTAGAAATCTCGAAAAAAAAAAAATGAATTAAACGTGTAAAAATAATAAACATGTATTACTATTTTTTTTTTTTTTTTTTTTTTTTTCAGTGTAAATGTTGATTTTCTGGATAATTTACCCCGTTTCTAGGTGCGAAACAATGATAATCTTTTAACCGCCATTATTCTACTAGCATTAGAATTCATTAGGATATACAGCAACAACAAAACTCGCACATCTAAATCCCAAAGCTCGGGGGGAATAAGTTAACGGGATATCAAGGAATCAGTGTGCTGCTGATAGATTATTATGAAATAATACACATTTACCAAAAACGGCAACAAAAGCGATAAACAGAAATATATTTATTCTCCCCCGGGCAAAAAGAAAAAAAACCGTAATGTATGTCACGACAAACTGCAAAAAAATTTTAAAATAAAATCGAAATATGTGACATATGAATGAAAACGCTACTTTCAATACTGACATCGAATTGCTAGAGATAATTCTACGGGAAGGGAGGGTCAACATCTTGGGCTAAAATGGTTTAATATTATGGAAAGGGGAAATTACTGGCTTTTACATAGTTGATTTAAATATCGAAGGGTGACATTTAATGATTTTTTTTTTTTTTTTTTATCATTTTTAACGTTTTTGTATTTAGTTTGTAATTTTAGTTTACATTTGACTATCGAGGAGGAACCAATTTGTAAAATTACCTTTATTGATCTAGAGCTAAAGAGTTTGATTTAGTTATTAGCTGCTTATTAAAGATTTAGAATGCCCCCCCGCATTGTAAATAATCAACACTATTGCGGTTTAAGAATTACTTAAAAAACAGGAGGAGAAGCATAGTAAAAATTTCAGGTAATATAAGTAATGAAAAGTCGAATCGATATGGAGTAGGTCAGGTTATACAATACTGGCTCCTATTCTATTCTTATATACATACGAATTCACTGAACCGTACAGACATATTACAAATGCAAAAGTTTATATGTATTTTCCGATGACATCGCATTATTAATTGAACATAAACATCTAGAAATGGCAGAAAAGTTACTGCAGCACAGGATGTCGATAATCTCAGTAAATGGGCGCATGATAACTGGAGGTTATATGTCCGTACATGTAAATAAATCAAAACTACTTCCCGTATTCGAGAAATCTCTAAACGTACGAGTCATTACCTGGCGAATCAGCGTATATGTAATAATGAATGCTTACACATGAACGCTACGAAAATAACATTGTCCACCACTAGTGAATGTAACAGATTATAAATATCTAGCAATATACATGTATATCGATAAATCATTGAACTGGAAAAATCACATAGTACAAAACTTAAATTCGAAAATAAGACAGTCAATTCCAGCGTTATATAAATTGAAGTCGGGGTTCTTTCATATGGGGAACATTACGGATGATGTATTTTTAATGATGTCTAGAATTTTATATGGGATCGAAATATAGCCGTGGTGAGGCTAAAAAAAGAACGGAATTCAATAAAATGTAGGTAAAATTCAGAATAGGTGTTCGAAACTTATACTACCACATTGGAAGCTGAGTGACACTACTACTACATCAACCTGGTGGAAGGAAAATAATGATATGTCTCCCCCAAAATGCACTATTATCATTATTACAGACTAGTCGAATTTAAACGCAATAACGTAAAGAGTTACCACCTTCCAGACCAGAAAAAGTCGACTAACAAAGTAACATCTATTCCATTCATCCTATAGAGAGGTAAATCTACGAATCGACAATACAGGTGATTCGGTTCTAATTAAATTAATGAGTACAATATTCCCGGCCGCATAATAAACGACAAAAAAAAGTATCGGTAGATGGAAAAGAGGTAAGTTGTCGAAAGAATGGTGCAAAGATTAAGGCATTCTGCTGCGCCCCCTTTTCCCTTCATTGTTACATTCTTTTTTAGGACTACTCTTTTAGACCTTTTATTTCCCCGTTTCCTTTCCCTTTTCTTTCCTGCACGTTAATGTCTGCGCCGTGTCCAATATGTAAGCGGCCCTTATGTATGTTAATGTAAAAGTAAAGTAAGTCCCATATATCCTTGATAAGGTAACATGGATTGTGAAGTTAAGGGGTTCACAATGTACTCAAAGGAACTAACGAGAATAGCGCGGTCAGTTCCTTTCTCATGAGATACGCCTTTACTTTCACAGTTTCTATGGTACCCGATTATTCCAGATTAGGTAAATACCTGGGAGCGACTTGGATCCGGGCCGCGACAAGTCTCGGTAACCTATGAAACCTCTGATTTGGTAGCCAAGCATCTTAACCACTAGGCTACTACGCTGCTTTGTATTTATACTTACTTTGATTGATATTTTTTTCGTTTTGATATGTTCGATTTATATGTAGTACGAATGATTTTAATTATAATTTTGTTTACTTAGAATAAACGATAATAAGAGTGTTGGGCACTCACGCAACACGGAGACATACTGGCCCAGTGAGACAACCTATTTATTTAAAAAAACAAACGTGTAAGCGCTCGTTTATTCCTAAGCTCTCAGAAAGTATATTCTTTTTCATAACTATATTGTGCATAATTAGACTGAACAGCGGCAGACTCGATTTTTACCTTGAGGGCCGCTCTTTAAGAGTTAATTTGAAAAAAAAAATAAACTATTTTTATCAAATAAGCGGAATACTTTAATGAAGGAACAAAAAATGAAACAAAAACGCAAGCAGGATCATTTTTGAGAGGTAAACAAACCACGTTTGGTTTTCTTCAATGAAACTTTTTGTTTTTTGGAAATATTTCGATATGAAATTTAACAACAGCCAAGAGTTTCGCAAATTCCCACGTAGTGCGTATGATGTAGGTAATCGAAGATCATCTTCAAAACCCGGGGACTAGCTTAAGATTCTAATATTACACGGGCGTAAAAATTATGTAGTGATGATAATATTGCTAATAATAACGATAGTGTGCTATTATTATATGCACTAGAGGAACAGACTTGACATGTGATGGTCAGAAAAATAGTTTTTAGCCGGCAGTTAATTAAGAACTGGTTTGTAATAGCGTATTAAATTAAATTGCACGGCGTTTCAAAAGCTGTTGCATAAAAGGTTTGCTGCGCACAAGCATTGCAGCAACCTTTCCTACGACGACCACCGCCTATTTAATATTCGCTCATCCTCATACCATATAAGCACTTCGAATTAATACGCGATTTATTGTGCCGAACACGTGCTAGGAGGGGTAGGGGGGGAATAGGTTTTATGCATTTACGCTATGTCGAAATTTTTACAGCGGTTCCGTACGTGGCGAAACCTTAAATCTTTTACACGATCCGTCTAATATTTATATGAAAGTTAACGTCCTAATGATGAAAATTCACGGTAATATTTTTTTCAAATACAGACGATTGTAGTCCAACAAAAGAAAAACGAAGAAGTAATTTATAGAGGCTGTTGCGTTATGAATGATTCGCGAAAGACCGCTGTGTAATTTTTTAAAATTATCAAAGTGTGTCTAACTGCGGTAGAAGTCACAGCTGGGAAAGGTCAAAATTTTTAAAAATAAGTAACATTTAATGGTACACGCGCCAAACCCGAAGCGACTTTTATCGTCATTTAATCTCGAATTGTTCTTAATTTTTTAACGGGCTTGCGCAAGCTTTAACAACAATCGTAAAATAAATCTTAAGTAAAAAATATAATACGCGCTGTCTTAGACTAACAGCCGGTTTTCAGTAATTATAATCCAGTTAACCTTTATAAATGATTTAAGGTCATCCTCCAGCAGCCGTTGGATTTCCGAATTCTACTGCATCTAAAACGGTCACATCTCGTTGATAAATCCGTATAGTTTTGAAGATTAACACCTTAAAAATATGTTAATTTCCGTAATTATTTTTCCCGGCTCCATTTCCATTGTTAATAACTAGCGGGTGTAAAGTCGGGCAAGAAAAAACTTTTTATTAATAATTATTTTACGATATGCACCTTTTTCTCCCTACTTTCCGCTTTCTCTCCCCCCCCCCCATACATTTTTGTCACTTGCGGACGAAAATTATCATCAAAAAAAAAAAAAAAGTAATTTCTACGACCGTAGTAATGGTGAATTGAAGATAAATTACGTGTCATTGTCATTTAAGTGACCCCCCGAATGAATTTTTATAATGGGAACAGAAATTGTACACTATAAACCGGATTTTAGGGAAACGGCTCTAAGACGAGTTCGATGGAATTCACGAATAGAGAGGCCTTTAACGAATTTCGATAAATCGATTGGTCGCGAGATCTTATCGTCGAGACAATGCTACCGAATGAACAATTTTGAGGCGACCGATGTTTTAAAAATATAAGGTTTATTAATAAGTAAGCGAAACGTAAAAAATGATAAATTTACGTAATACGATAATTAAAAATAAACAATCGACACAATTTTGTCTCGAGATACATGTTTACGTTATACACAACGGATTTAAATATTTCGGCAATTCCGAAATATAATACGTCGTCGTAGAATCGTACAGGTGATAATTTGTTATAATATTTCCAGAACTTACGAATATATATATATATATGTATAAGATTGAACAGAATTTCGTGTTCAGGGGAAATAAGGTTCGCGCCGACAAAAAAAGAATTTTGAAGAAAAATATTCTCTCACATAGATGGGGAGATTATATTTGGCCTAGATTCAATCGTCTGGGAAAGAATTCGCTAATCGAAAGCCATCGGAACGAGCAATAGTTTAGACTTTTTTGGGGGAGGGGCTCCGACATCAGTTGGCTTTCGTTCGAGTTCAAACGGTACACTGAGAAAATAATCATCATGTCTGTGTTTCCCATACTGTTTTGAGGAGCGCAAATGAGATTTTAAAAACAAAGGCAATAGCGAACATATAACGCTCGAGAATTTTTCAAATTGCTAAATAATATTTTCTACAAATCGCTGAATTAAACTTTTATAAATATATATATATATATATAATATACTTTTTTTTTCTTCCCCCCCTCCTTTATTTACCCCTTTTATTTCCTTTTTAAAATTAATCGGTCTTCTCAAAAACAAACCTCGTGTCCTAGGAATATCAATCATGCGTAATGGAGAAGAGAATAGTCGTCGAACAGCACAATCTTTGAAAATTCGGTCGCGACGAACGGGATGAACTTTGGCAGTTTTGTTTTTCTTCCGTTAATGCGCGCTATGCCGAACTCGCCGTAAAAACATTAACAGCATATCCCCGTTTTTCGTTTTTTTGTTTTTTTTTCACCGTTTCTATCAATAATATGTCTGTTTAAAGAACTCCAGTCGATGCATAACCTGTTGTCCCGTAAGAAATTGTGTTGGAAAATGCTAGTACACGCGCACACACACACGCATCGAACTGCGCCTTCTCCTACAACAGCCATGGCACAACACACAGAGATGATGAGAAGACACTATGCTAAAAGCACAACGGAACGGCGGCGATCGAGGCGGGAGCGTCGTAAAAATAATAAGTTTTTTACAGTGCACGATGATGCTCGGAACACGTGGTCGGAATAATAACAATAACGGCACACACTGATGACCATATAATGAGCTCACGACGAAGGGGTATCAGAAGAGATAAGTCGCGCACGGTATCGTATCGTCCGAGATAATGATAATGATGTACAACATGGCACACGATATGAAGAGACGATGACGGAATATAGCCGACCGCGCATCTCCGAGACCGCTTCCAGAGAGCTGGTTAAAGATTGGAAGAATGGAGTTTGTCGGGTGAGCGCGCAGACCCTTTGAAGTGACTACTTTTAATGGTGCGTTCCGCCGTGCTAACCGTCGAATGCAGAGCCGCTGGTACTTATAATATCTGTCTGCGCACGGACAGATAGAACTGGCTAGGTGTACACCTCTAATCGAATTGCAAAATGGTTCGTGCTGGAAATATTATATAGCCGCCACCGCCGCCGCAGCCGACGGGAAAATCGCGCGCGTATTCTCCGACTCTCTTCTCAAAGTGCTTTTATTGCTGCTGCGAAGAAATTAAAACACGCCTGCACCGCCACCCCGCCCCCGCTCATTGGGCGAAACTGGAACGTTCGAAAAAATGAAATGACCAATAAAAACAGAGAAAACCTCTCACCCCCTCGCCCGAGTCTCATCGCCACTCATTATTACTTAATTGGGAGCGGGGTTCGCGTTTAGGGGGAGCCGATTAAAGAAAACCAAAAAAAAGAAGAAAAAAAACAAAAGAAAGAGAGAAAGAAAAAAACCCAATCAAAATGGCAATGTCGGAAGAACACAACCGGAAAATACGACTCTCTTCATATCGTGGTAAAATTATACGTGTCCTTCATTCTAATATCGAGAATTTTCTCTGTGCGGCCGGCTTGAAAAATGTCTATTATTTCCCCCGATGATATTTTAACACAACCCAAACCGGTGGTACCCGTGTAATCGGTTTTTCCTTTTTTCGTTCTCTCTTGCTTCCTTTTCGAAATACCTTAGACAAGCCGCCGTTGCTGCAGACTGTGATCGAGCACAAATCGGATTCCGATAGAACGCCGCCAAACCATGTCTTTCGAAATCTCTCCATCCGGCGAATCGTCCACGCATGGGTCGTACCCGCAAATAAACCTATAATTATACTTTCAGCAAGTCTGTTCTTAAATACAATGCTACATCTTCCGTTCGGAGGCCGATTATACATGTTTTGGTTTTTATCCTTTTTTTGGTTTTTTTTTTTTTTTTTTGGCTCTGGCTCTTCTAGAGCTCTTTATGTGCAATTTCACGTTACTTTGTTGTTCAACAGCGAAAGAATATTTTTTACAATTCTAGAATAAACGATAACTTTTTTTTTTTTTTTTTACTCTATCCAAGTCGCTCCCAGGTTTAGCCAATCTGAATATCATCAGAGAAATCTGGGAAAGTAAGGACAGATAATCCGAAAGGAAAAAGGAACTGGTCCCCGATATTCTAATCAGATCCCCATTAGGAGGGACCCTTCGGTACATTCAGAAAAGCTTAATTACACAACAATCCGTGATACCTTATCAAGGATATATGTGGGATTTACTTTACTGTATTAACCCCGGGCGCGCCAGAGTGGCCTTGTTTTTAAGGGCTATATCGTACATATGTTGTAAATGTACAATTTTTCTTCCTTTTTTTTTTTTTTTGACGAATATTCGAATCATCAAATTCCGAACCGGTTTTTTTATAGTTTAGGGCAGCAGTATTATGCTTAATTTCACAATTAAAACGTATATTCTAAACATCCAACTCTTCTTTTTTTTTAATGGTTAGGCCCTTTTGGTTTTCGTGAATTACGGAGATTACCTAATATAGTTTCTGTAATATATTTTTCTATCTGGTTTACTTCGTTTTGTATTCTGCAAACCCCGTACTTTCAGTTTCCCCTATTGAACGACAACAGAAACGTACGTCTGTTTACATAATTGGGAGGGGGGGAAATGAATGAATAATATAGAAAAGAAAAAAAATAGCCCTACTTAGACTTATTTTAATAAATGTGTGTGTGTGTGTGTGTGTGTGCGGTTGATAAAAAACCTACCATGATATCCGGCGCGCAATAGTACTTTCGACACTTGAAAGACGTTATTAGCAAGATTTTGTGGAGGCACTTTCTTAACCCATAAGCGGATATTCGTAATAGCAACAAATAAAAGAAAAAAAATCGACTAAAATTTTGTACAAATATACAGGGTGCGTCAGCCTAACTTCCTTTTTTTCTACTAAATTTTGTTAAAGAGAAATAATAACAGAAAATCGAAATAAAACTGCAACGAAAGAAGCATATACATATGTGTGCCAATATCTATAGTATGTTATTTTGATTTTCTGTTATTATTTCTCTTTAACAAAATTTAGTAGAAAAAAAGGAAGTTATGCTGCCGCACCCTGAATATATATACACATATTTATCTGTGAGCGCTTGCGTTATGTATCTTTTATTTGAGGTGAGGCTCATCAACGAGAAACATATTCTTAATGCCGAAAGCGCTGAAACTCCTCAGTCAACGATAACCGGATTCGAAGAAGTCATTCGGACGAAACTTTACTTAACAGATTTAGGGATGGCGTATAATTACCCATTAGATAGATATTTTTATCTTTGGTTTTAGTTTCCGTTAGATACATATTATATATATATATATAGATAAATGTTGGTTTTTTCTTGTTTGGTTTATTTATTTATTTTTTTGATTTAAATTGTTATTATAAATAATCATAAATTTCTGTACAAGGGGGATTAAATTTTTAGGATCCATTTTAACACGCGTCATAAACGTGTAGATACGAGAATGTTCGATCAGTAATTCAGACAAGGGGATAGACATCCATTAATTACAATTTGGACTCCTCCCACCTTTTTTTGGTGAGATTTAGTGACATTTGATGGGACCCCCTTCACCGGCATGTGAGATTTATACTCTATACACGTTAAAGGACTAAATTTATTTTCATAAAGGAGAAAAATAATACAACGTGTTAAGGTGTACTATAAAGCAGCGTGGTAGCCTAGTGGTTAAGGTGTTTGGCTACCAAATCGGAGGTTTCATAGGTTTACCGAGACTTGTCTCGGCCCGAATCCAAGTCGCTTCCAAGTTTACCCAGCCTAAAATAATTGGGTACCTACCAGAGAAATCTGGATCCCATGAGAAAGGAACTGGCCCCTCTACTCTCATTAATGCTGCTGAGCTTAGTACATTGCGAACCCCTTAATTATTTTTTTTATTCTCTAAATAAAACCTTTAATAGACATGAGATTTTTTCAGTGGTTCAAAAAAAGCAAAAGAAAAATTTAATCGTTTCTTTTTTTTTAGATCTGTATAATGATATATATTCCTTATAAACGTGAGATTTTCAATTATCCCCCATCAGTTCAAATGAGATTTGATGAGATTTTGCTGCTGGACCTTTTCCTCCCCATTTTCAGTTTATGTAATTAATGGATGTTAGAGCGATCAAAATCAAAAAAAAAATTAAATAAAAAACAATAATGAACTGAATGTAGGTTTCAACACGGGCAAACAAAACAAAAGAATACAAAACAAAAATAAATGATATATAAAATTACAAGCAATTGGACCCTTTGAAAATGTTTGAAAAGAATTAAATTTCAGCTAATTTCAGTGAAGAAATTAAAAATTTTTCACCAGTGTAAATTTATCGCGAATCGTGTAGAAGAATTTTCTCCTCGCGTTCCAGTATTCTTTGTAAAATTAACAGAAAAAGAAAAAAAAAAGAAAAGAGAAAAGAAAAAACATGAACCAAAAAAAGTAAATAGAAAAATCAAAAAAAAAAAAAAGGAATATCGTAAAGCAAACATTAAGACGTGAAAACGAAAAATATTTGGCCCCAAAAACCGCAGGCGACTCGGAATAAAATTACTCGCTTTCTCGGCGGGGTACTTCGAATTTCAGGCCCGTCCGCTACACAGAACGGTCCGGTGTGTTGTATCCGGCTGAGTTAACAATTAGTTTACTTTGACCAACGGAAAAAAGGAAGAAAATTTTTTAACATTTCTCCGTCGCCTACAATGAAAATACGTTCGTGTGTGTATTGTTGGCGCGCATTCAAGTTGCGCTGTGTGTGTGTGTGTGTGTGTGTCTGTGTTTTTACACATTCGATAAAAGCCTAAAACTGTGCAACATCTTCAAACAGAATAGTCCTGTTGTGGTATAATTTTCCCACGAGCATCATCCTAATTGATTATTTACGCTTCTCTAGGCATTCGTCTTATGTGACAACTGCACGCAGAGAGACATTCTCTGCGTATTGGTCGTTTTATTTTTGTTTACTTTCCGATATGTTCTCGTTTTATTTTATTATGCATTTTCATTTACTTTTTCGCTATTACAAAGGCGATTTTTATTTCACATCTCGATGATCGCCTTCGCGGCATACCACGTCGACCGGCTACGATATACAAAAACAACATAGCCCTACTCTCCTCATTCTTCGACACCAACACACCCTCTTTTCTTCAGCCCTTGAACACACGAACATTGATTAAAATCATAATCTCCGGTTAATTGATTATTTTAATTACACAAATATATAGCTTCCTTTTTTTCCTCGGAAAAATAAACTTTTCGAATATTTTAATTTTAATCGTGTGATGATAAATAAACACGCGGCTATGGTATGAAAAATTTTAATTTTCAAACATATATATATATAACTGTGACGGTCGCTGAGAAAAGGTACACATAGTGTCAGAAAACAAGTTTTCGAAAAAAAAGGGTTTAAAATTTCGCAGTATAATACACTACTTTAAGGTGGTAATTTTAAACATACAATTACGATTTACAAGAGGAAAAAAATTGTTTTCACATCGGTTTGACCTATTTCACGTTAATAAAGAACATGTGCTTTTTCAAGTGTCCCCGAAATCGTTGTTAAGTCAAAACCACATTTTTGACACACACTATGTACCTTTTCTCAGCGACCGTCACATATGTGTTTTGTATTTGTCGGAAAATTTCATGAACGTCTTCTCTATGAAAAACCGCTGTGGGTATTTTTCGAAATTGTTCGACAGATGAAATAGACTTGTTTTTTAAAAATTTTCAACGATCGAGCGAAAAAAATTTCCTTCATTTGCTACCGCGTAATAATCTCCGCTATTTAAAAGAACATCGATGATCCATCTGATTACAGCGGCAACCCCCCAATAAAAACGACTATCCCCTACTAATAAAATGCGCACCATTATTCGTTATTTACACATAAAGTGAAATTCAAAAATATAACGTTAAGAAATTGCTTTTGAAATTAGAATTAAAGAATAAGAAAAAAATTGTTCTTAAGAAAAAAGTATTTTTTTTCTTTCTTTTCTATAGTCGCAACAGTGCCGTGTGTTCCACTGTGCTATAACTATTACCGTATTCCTCATTCTGGTTTGTTCTTACGGGGATAATCGTCGATTCCACTAAACTGTGATATACTGTGTCACAGATGAAAGTGCACGGGAGGAACTCCTAAGTAATTGTTTCGTTATTTATAAAAGGGGGCCGATAGAGTGCTCGGAAAAAAACAAATGATACTTTAGAATTGTAATTTTAGAAAATTCACGAAAAAAAACAAAACAAAAAGGAATATATTTTTGCTTTGTGGTATACTGACACGAAGTCCGCTTGTTAGCTGGTATGCGTTAATAAAACCCTTATTACTCTGAAACCATTTTTTCTTATATGTATGTCTTTTTTAGTAGCCGTTATGAAAAAAAAATTTTGAGTAATTTATTTAAAATTTCATTATATATTAATGTTATTCTGTCGGTTATTTTTAATTAATTTTCACTTCTTATATTAAATTGTCTAATCGATCTTGCGCGTTTATATATTGAATCGATTAAATTAAAATTAAGGAGTACCTGCGTAATTTTGATGTTCGACTATCGTTTATCGGATTTGCAGATATAGGTATACCTTTTTTTTTTTGCATACTAATTTTTTTTTCTTCTTTTTTTTCTTATTGGTAAATTATTTATTTTCATTTATTCGCTTACTAACTATAAAAAATAATTATTACATTTAATAAATAATTATAACCATAATATGTCCTGATTTTTAGCGTGTAGGCTTCCTCGAGTTAAACATTCACGTTTGTCTATTACGATCCTATGGAAATGTTTATATTTCATGAACTTTTTTGTATATCATTCATCCATCTAGTCTGTTGTTTTTCTACTTTCCGTTTCTCCACTGTATCAAAAAAAAGTACTCTTACCTGCTCAATCCGAGAGGCGAGATATGTGACCCACCGTCCATCGGTATTTTATTCTTCTCATAATTTTCAAATTACGTTCGTTTTATTATTACTGATTCCTACCTTATGCGTTGTCGCAAGGTTATTCATCTCTCTCTCTCTCTCTTTCTGTTATTAACGATTGCTTTTGGCATTCATAAGAAAATGAAGGAAGAGTAGGCATCTATTGATTACTTTACTTCTATAGTGGAAACGAACCTTCCAGAATATGAATCAATGAGCAAAATTCATTCTAAACCACAACTCTTTTATCTACTTATTTTCGAGTTCTGTTATTAAGAGATATTAATTGTCCGAGGTATATTATTTCATCGGTTTTTTCCCGTTGTATGACCTTCTATTCTTACGTCGATTTTCAGAGATTATAATATAATTTTTGATTTATTAATGTTGATATTGTTTCATACCTCGTTAAATTCACATTAATCGTGAATTTTAACTCTCTTAAATCTGCACTTCAATCGTCCGAAAACCTCACGTTATTCAAATATTTTTCGTGTATATAGTTTTATATTGGAACACATTCTAACTTCTTAATGCATAGTTAAATAATATCGGTGGCAGCGGATCGCCCTGTTTAACTTCTTTTTTTTAAACGAGTGAAATATATGCCTAATTTTTATCTAGACACTTTTAAATTGGCGTACGCATTTTTAATTCTGTCAATAAATACTTTTTAGGGGTACCCCTAAGTTTTTTATAAAGCATTAATTAAGAAATCGTGATTTAGTGAATCGAACATATTTTAGTGTAGTCAATAAAGGGGCAAAGTGGAAATAGATGATCAACTGTAGTAAAGGACGTTTTAAAGATCTTGTCTCAATCTTAATTCAATCAATTTCATAAATATTAAATAATTTTTAATTGTTTCAAAAGATCTCGTTTTTTCGACATATCCGCACGATTATTTCATAATGAATTAAATATCGTTAAACATAATGAATTATAAATATCGTTAAACATAATGAATTATAAATATCGTTAAACATAATGAATTATAAATATCGTTAAACATAATGAATTATAAATATCGTTAAACATAATGAATTATAAATATCGTTAAACGTGTTTGAATTGAAATTATAAAATTCGTTTAATTGATGTAAAAATAAAAGAAAGAAAAAACAACTTGTTTATTTATTTAAAAAAAAATAAAAAAAAAATGCATTTAATCAATTAGAACGCACGTGTTGGTGAGAAGTCTGTAAGTAGTATCGTATATAACACCTGAACAAGTGTCCATTTCCGAATGTCAAACTACACCACAAAGTATGTCAACAATCAGCACAGAAATGAGCGACCCCACTGCGATGATGGATGAAGGCGTGAAACAGTTTAACACATTTCTGTTTTTTAAATATAACAGTTTTCCCGGAAAAAAAAAATAGGAAAAAAAGGTGTTATTTTACGCTTTAAAAATTACTTTTGTTTAAATCGAACATTTTACCTGCTTGAAATCCATTATTTATGTGTTAATGGACACACATTTTTATATGAGTCCGGGAAGGAAATATGTGATTTTAAAATTTTTTTTCAGTAGCTCCTTTTAGTAGAATAATAAAAATGTTCTACCTTGAGGGATACCTGTCGCACACACACACACACACACACATCTATAAGCATATATATTGATCGTCTGGATATTAAAAAGGTATATTTACAACAAACAGCGTGTGTTCTACCTATAACGGTACTCTATTTTTTGTAGGACTTGTCTTTTCTCTGGCGATTTTGCGTTAATATTACAGCTAGTACAGCTGCAGATGCAGAGAACAATGCGACAAGTCAAAAAAGAAAGTAAGTAGCCAGACAGTAAACCTTTTGTCAAACCTTTTCGAGCCGAATACAACAAAACCAACCATTAATAGAGGCACGATGCTAATGTGTGTATAAATTATTAGCATTTGTCAATGTCCAACCGGAGACCACATAATTGACAAAGATCAACTTTCTCTTCAGGGACACCTTCCATAATTGGAATCCGTATCATTTGAAGTACCACAACAATGTTGGCTCGGAAGAGTTGTGTAAAAATTTGTTTTTCCTTTAAAGAGCCGGACGATTACACCGTAATAAAATTTCAGGGTAGAGACATTTTCTTCTAAAAGAACGAAGTTAAGTATTTTTTTTATGTTTCCCCGTTTTAGCTTAATTTTTCGTTCATTCGGAAACAGTTCATTATAGCAGTTACAAAATCCAGTCTGAAAATTTTTCGTATGTTGTATTAAAAAAGAAAAAAAAAATCTAACGACATCACAATCTGTTCTAACGCCGAAATTGTTAAGAAAAATCATTGATTTGAAACAATTTTTCCGTACATATATATATATATATATATATATGAATTTTTATTGTTATGACCTCTAAGTGTTCCTAAGTGAGAGCAGCAATAGGTGACAATTGTTTTTTGAAATTCAATAAAATTGTCGTCAGAATTACAGTCAACGCAATATGTTGAAGCTGAATTCCCTTTTAAACTATAAGCTCCTTCTTGTTAATAATTTACACCTAATCAAATGAAAATAAATGACAAAAATATCTTTAAAAAGAGTTATTTGCAGAAAAAAAAAAAAAATTAAGAACCCCGTCCACTAAGGATGCAAGCATTGAGCCTATAAAATTTGTTATCGTATACACCAGCTCGGACGAACTGTGCTAAAATAATACGGTCAAAATGGAATTTAATATAATACTCGAATAAGGCGGGAATATAAAAAAATTTACCGCGATTATCATTAATTTTTGAATAGTACTTGTCGAAAGAGGAAACATTTTGTCTATGTAGACTATAACTTTTGCCCTCTCATTTTATCCGTTAATAATTCCATCATCGTAGCATAGAAGAAGTTTGATTTTTATCAGCATTAACAATGGAAAAAAGTGTCACTGCTGTCTCTTCGCATTAAACGTGATGGAGATCGTTTTTTCATTTCTTAGGTAACAAAAGTAAATAAATAATTAACTATAATTAAAACAAAAGCTATTGTAAATATTTATTTTTATTTAGCTTAAAAAATTAATAATAATAATAATAATAATAATTGTTTAATATACCCGCAGCGTATTTGTTTCTTCGTACAATTTAATCCTTAACTGCATAAAACATGGTCGTTAGGAGTTTATTAATTTTAATACAGGGTAAAACATTTTAATGCGGTCAATTTCAGAAATCTTTTAGCTTTCGTTGTTTCTTTCCGCCATTTTACGATTATTGAAATTATCTTTTTATAAATAACTAGTTAATCGATATATATATATATATATATATATATATATATATATATATATATATATATAGATATAGATATATATATATATATATATATATATATATAGATATATATATATATATATATATATATATATATATATATATATATAGATATATATATAGATATATATATAGATATAGATTAATATTAAACATTTGAAGCTTCCACACGGTGCACGTATATAAATAATTTACGGGGTAGACACTTTGTTTAAAAATGTTTTTTTGTTTTTACATTTAACGTTTCGGAAAGCATTTACCATTTTACCATCATCAAGCTATTCGTTAAACATAGAAATAAAAATTTTTAAACATGGTGTCTAGCTCGTAATCTATTTTCCTAGGTTAATATTAAATATATTTAAAGCTTTCACAGTGAGAATAGTCGTAATAAATAATTTTCGGATACAACTGTGTGTTTAAAAAGAATTTCATTCGCTTAACGTTTCGAATATAGAGAGGTTAATATTGTTTTACACTTGCCCGTTTTTAAAATAATCATGGTTGACAAACTGGAGAATTTAACGAAGGGAAAAACAGCCAAATCACCTTTACATTACGGACAGGCATCACACCTCCGGTTTATCTATCAGGCAAGTAATGTAAGATAAAAGTATCCTTGATAAACGCCGTACGCGGTATATTACCGTGTGAAAATTTGCGAAATAAGAAAGCGAACTACTCTCGCAGTTGTTGGACACTCGATCCAGATTATCGTTAGATAACAAAACATTAATTTACACAATATGCCGCTTAATTTTCAAAAATCGGAACATCCGTAAACGCTATTTTTCGGTTCCTTTTACAAATCTTTATCCGCCAAGAACGTCGGAGCAGCCCGTTAAAGACACCGACGATAACGTTCCAGACTGAAAGCGATTATTGCACATTTTTCGCAATGTCAAGCGTTTTTTCACAAATTACGCAATGCGCAGTAAACTCAAAGATGTTATAGTAAATGGACACTAGACAGTGTAATTTCGGATCATGCGAACATCGCCGGGACTGCGGCCCGGATCAGCAGGGTGTTGAATATGAATGCAAATGCAACACTACGCAGACGGCCCTGGCAATGATAGGAATTTGCAGAATGTGTGTGTCGGTAGTCTAATAAATTTGGTGAGCGCGCGTTTATCTCTACAATTTGATAGTGCAAGCCGGATCAAACGTGAGAATTCGGCGGAAGGAAACGCGACAGATGAATGCGAACGTCGAAAGCGAAGAAAGTAAACTGGGCACTTTTTTCTCTAGAAGAAGTCGTGTAAGTTCGCCGCGGCGACCTAATGGATAATAAGCGGTAGCACAAAACGCAGCGCTAGGCGGCATGGACAGAGGGTGCATCTATTATTCCGGGACGAACGAGGCCAAGTCGGCGCTCTCGGACGCATAGAGCAATCCGCTGACCGGTACCATCGCTGCTGGTTCGAGATGCGGAGTTGAAAAAGATCCAGAGATGAGCCAACACATAACGACCATTTCCCACGACTCATCTCATCTTTCATTTATCTCGTATCGTGCCATAAACCTCCCAGAACAGAATGCCCCGTCGTCTCCGGGCTCCATTCTAGTCCTCAACTGAAACCGCACCTCGCCGACAACACACGCTTCTTTGTTCTGCGGCCGAACAGCGCGGCACGACCGGTGCCTTATCTATCGCGCGCGCTGGTAATTTGCCCGTCCATTATCGCCGACAGTTATTAACGGAAAGCGGACTGACTACGGCTGCTGGAAGAAATACAGGCGCAAACGAGCAGCGGGTCCGCGTCTCATTTGTGCCCGCCGGCAGTGTAAATATCTGGTTTTTCCCTTCGCCGCTGCCGTGAAAATTTACACCGCTAGCGCCCAAAATTTGCGCCTAGTCGCCGTTTGTTTCATCGCGACTAGTATTTCCGTTCCGAGACTGAAGATATTTTCCACTTCCTTAAAAAACGGACAACCGTCCCCATTGCACATCGTCTGACGCAGCGAGCATAGCACGCCTCGTCATTTCATTTTGGCACGTGTTTGAAACTTTTATCTAACCTGAACTATATCGCAAAAAAGCTATATTAGTACTATGGGAAAACTCCTATTGTTCAAAAGTAGCGCGCTGTGAGAACAAAACGTACATATGCGTCATGGACACAAAGGTCTCGCAGTTACTGCACGCTTCCTATATCATCACATAACGGCGTTATAGCGCAGGGGTTTTTGCAGCTTCAGATGGTGTCCATTAGTCAATTCTGTACAGCACCATCTTTCCAGGTATATTATGCGCCGAGATGAATATAAACTGTCCTCAGATGATGGTGCAAACACCAGTAAAAATATTCAATGGTATTGTGTTTTTTTCTAATCTTCCCTAAATTATACTGTATCAATAAATTTCCCGCAGTTTTTGATAAATTCCGCGCTATCATTGAAATCTCGAATATAGTTTTCCTAAATTAGCTGACTGATCATGTCTTCAAAGATTTTAATCTCAAAACAATCTTCTTTAGCGTAGATGAGAAATCATCCTGTTATTGGATTTTCTTGTCACGCATAATGGTCTTATTTTCGTCTATTGTTCGCCTGACCCCGAATTAAGCCCGAAACATTTTCGTTCTATTGGCATTATTAAATATCTCCTATATATACATATATATATATATATATATATATATGTCCGTATACAACACGTTCTAAAATTATGTTAACAGTTAGAGAGCAATTTCACTACAAACGGCCGGGAGAGAAGGAAGGGTGCGTTTTTGAGCTTTGGTGTAAATATACAAAACGTAATTCGAAACTTGCTTGCACAATACCGCTAAGAGAGTGATGCTGCCGGGCACAGAAAAGAACAGACGACAAATCGAGTAACAAAAAACAATGCAAAACGGGTGAAAAATGTACTTACTAAAAAATGGAAATGCTTCGAAGGAAAACGTCGCGCGTATCTTATCCTTTGTTTTTCTTCAGAGCATTTCCTTTTTTTTTGGTAAGTATGTTTTTCACACGCTTTGCATTGTTTTTTGTTATGAAACGGTGTGGTTTGAGATTAGGCTGCCGCGGCGAACTTACACGACTTTTTCTAGAGAAAAAAGTACCCAGTTTACTTTCTTCGCTTTAGACGCTCGCATTCATCTGTCGCGTTTCCTTCCGCCGAATTCTCACGTTTGATCTGGCTTGCACTATCAAATTTTAGAGATAAACGCGCGCTCACCAAATTTATTAGACTACCGACACATCGAGGGGAGACGAAAAATGAATATTGGAGAGAGTATTTTCTATCGTGGCTAATGACTTATTTAGTTCTAAAACGGCATTTGTGGCAATGCGAGAAGAAGACTAAATAAGCATATCATCAGCATAGAACAAAGACGATGAATTTAGCCGAAGAGAGGCAATTTGAGAGGTATAGATGTTGAAGAGAGCGGGACTGAGATCGGACCCCGGAAGAAGACCACGAAAAATTTTTCTTAAAGTTGAATAACAAGAAGTAGATAGATGTACAGTCCGGTTTTGGAAGAGACTAATAATAATGGTAACAACGTGGACCGGAAGATGCAATGACAGCATTATATTTTTGAGAGTAGGCAGGTGAACATTACTTGACCACTATTTACTGCAGAAACAATGGTCTACAGCGGTACGTAGTAACAATTGATGCAAGATGAATGGCGCGAAATATGGAACTAGCTTCGGCGCTACTCCGGTTTAAAGATTTGTATCCGAATCAAGAATTTATGTTACAAACCTTACTCTCCGCGTCTCTCGATGTATCAAGATTTCAAATAGAACACTTGAACTCCAAAAAGCCGTCAGCTACTTTTTCATATAGCCCTTGTCAAGTGCTCCTTGCTGTATGAAGTAATTTCATTGCCTAATTACCAATATGTAACAGAATTACACGGAATTTTTTTTTTAAAACGGTTCATTAAAAAACAATAAAATAGAAAACGGCAGAGGAAATTTAATGAATTCCCGTTCGTTTCGTTTTGCTCGTCATAGATAGTTTGTAGAGAGGCAAGCACAGAGAGAGAAGGAGAGAGGGAAGGAAAAAAAGATCAACAATCACACCATTTTATCTTAAAATGAAAAATTAAACAAAAAAATAGTGAAATCGAGGTAGGTATAATTTTCACACCAGAACCCTTTCATGTGACCTTTATCCTCCCTAACCTACATAATCCATTTAACCGGCACGGGAGAGTCATTTCGATGATAAATATCATAAAGCAGCTGTCACACGTGTCTGGAAAAACAAAAAAAAAACCTACAAGTCGAAAGGTCGACTTTACAAAGGATAATATTACTCCTATATATTAGCATTTCCTTTAAACGCCTTTTCACCCTATTGTCTGGGTCCGTCGACTTTTTTCTTCTTCGTCCCTTTCGAGATCGAGTGTGTTACACATGCATCAACGTGAAACTGGGTCTCCGATGGATAGATAGGCGCCTTCTGCTGCCAATCTAAATTAGTTGACGGGAAGCGGTTCATACGGGTACATAAAGCACCGGTACACAACTCCGTGCCTTATCGAAATCTAATCGAAAAATTCACAACTACCGCGATAACACCTTTACCGCATGCTATATTACCGGCTAACATTATACGGCGCTAAATGTTTTTCCCAATAATCATAAACACACAGGTAATTCTATATTCTTCTTTATTGTCATACACATCCTACGCTTAAGTAAACCAATATACACCTATATACACCTATATATATATATATATTTTTTTTTTTTTGTTTTTTTTTATATCTACAGCGTGTTGCATATACTACTCGGTTAATAATAAATTGCTTTTAATAAAATCTTACACCAAAAAAAAAAAAATGTTAAAAAATGTCGATATTGAAAAAATAAATTATAATTTAACGTACTACCTTAGTGTCATAAAACTTAGGTGACTGTAGCGGTATTCTGAGGATTATGTTTTAATCAATTTTTTGTAGCTGCGGTATTTCTCCAGTTTCTGTGTCCATTGAAAAATTAAAGAAAAAGTGGGTGATTTTTTATTTTTAATTATGCAACGGTTAATTAAAAAATAATAATAATACTTCCACACGCCTGGAACTAGATTTTCTTCCAGTAAAAAGTTAATGACGTTATAGAAATTGAATACAGTGTGTGTGTGTGTACGTTCTTTAAAACGCCAAGTGTAATTAGAATCGGACGAATTAGTCGGCTCGCGGAATTTTCGATTAAAGATTGCGTTATGACTGATATTCTTTTCATTTTTTTATTCGCGATTAAGAAATCGGGCGAAATAAGTAAACCGTCGATGAAATACAAGCGAGCAAAAAAAAAATCATTTTTAAAAAAGTTCCGCTAGCGAAAGTGCCGTTTTAAATTATTTCTAATAGGCTACAACTGTGAGATAAATGGAACCGTTAAAAAAACATGCAGAGAATTCGTTTTTTATTTATAGATCTTGTTATTTTGAACTTTTAACCGAAAAAATGAAATTCACGGACTAGTGCTTGGAGAATATTCGGATTAAAAATTTTTCCGGCGCTAGAGGTTTGTTTCCACGGAGCTCTTGAAAAGAAGAAAAGAAAAAAAAAAGTTCAAAACACCAGTAATTCGAAAGTCCTATAAAACATGTCGGACACTCTCGGAGGTTAATTTTTATTTAACTCTTTTTTTTTTTCAAATTCATTCCTTTTATGACAGAACGATTCTCAATTATTATTTTAACCTAAATTATCCGATTGGTTTACAATAACTTTTTTCATTCTTCTTTCTGGGAGACGTTTTATATATGTGACGTTCGCCGGGAAATGGAGAGACCTATGGTGCGTAAAAATATGGGTTTTTCTGATGCTCCTAAACGTATTAAGATGCAGTATGTAATTTTTTCGCAAAGTTTTATTTAATGTCTTTCAAAAAATTGACTGAAGAAAACTGGGAAAAAGTGAAAAACCATTAAAAATTTTTAATAAATCGTAAAACTATTTTTGCCTTTAGTTGTTAGTTGTTTTGTTTTGTTTTTTTATTAGGGCAGGGAAAGTGTTTTTTAATGATTTTTCATTTTTGACCATTGGCTTTTTTTATTTTTCGAAACTTCGGTTTTTGTCTTCGTTGGAGTTTCGGGTTTTTCCTTTTTTCGATCGTAGTTTCAGTTGTTGTTTTTTTTTCTCTCTCTCGTGTCAACTTTGTTGCAGACTCCTCTATACACAGTTACATTCATTGCATTCGACTGTTTTTTTCAGCTCAGATTAGTCAGGTTTAGGATTTTTCTTTCGGATCGGTACATAAAGAAGCAGCATTATCTCGTACAGATACCATTTTTCCTTTCCAATGATAAACCACCAGGCGCGATGGCGGAAGAGGGTAAATCGTTTGCTGGCGGGATACGTTTCGCTGTACGCGTAGGTAAAATTTTTCCTCTTCCGAGTCGACAAATTTTTTGCAGGTGATTTCTCTCATTTTCTTCAAACTGGAAATAGTTAAAACTTTGTAATCGTCTATTGCGAAAATAATATCGAATTAATAATGCGATGAAATTAAAATTTGAGAAATAAAAATACGGGGGGAATCACGGCAATGCACCTGTGTGGTAATTATTGATAAAAATCTTGAAACTCATTCGCCATTTGATTTTGCTTGCATTCGCAACAACATTGAATTTGTGTTATGCGGCCGGATCGATTAATAACTTCTTCGATATCCAATCGAACGTTTGAGCGAGCAAATTCTAATTTAACTAGGCCAAAATTTGGCAACGATGCTCCATTGAATTAGCACTATACGTTACATACAGACATGAGCGGCACAGCAGTATATTATATGGTAGTATTACTTCGCGCGAAAACGCGTTTTTCTCAAAAATTACTCTTCGCACCACTACCACCACAGGTGGTCCCTTTACTCGGCAAACATTACAATTATAAATTACTACTACATTTGTGGGACGGACTCATATCATCTATCGGAGCTAGGCGACCTATGAAATAATTCCATGTCCGACGCAAGTAATAAGCGGACAGTCCTAACTATATGGTTTTTGTTTTCGGTGTCGATCGACTTTGTACATTAAGGAAAAAATTACGAATGCAAAACCAAAAAAAAAAAAAAAACTAAAAAAAAAACTAAAAAAAAAAACTAAAAAAAAATACTAAAAAAAAAACAGGTTGGTTTTGCTTAATTTAAGAAGTGAAAAGGAAATATTTCGATTACGAAATCAGAGGTTAACGAGGAGTTGGAAGGATTACGCGAAGGAAGCTCATACTTGCACAAGGAATAGTGGAAACAAAAACAAAATCAAGGAAGCTAGACTCCAAGCTTGCGAAGGGAGATGGAACAATGATGGTTCTCTATTTTGTAGAACGTATCCACTCATTGTGATCTTCCAAAGTTACTTTTTAGTAATTCCCAAATTACAAAGAAAAGGGGAATTTGCCGTACTATTATCGCAATACTTTTTCTGTGTTTTGTTTGTGCTTTTCATTGAGTACTATCCGTTTCCTATGTGGTTCGGAGTAGCGTTTGTAGTTTTAAATGTATCTCTTCAGAAAACATTTTTATTTTTCCAAAAAAAACTCTCTTAGCGTTACACCTCGGGTCGCCGTGGCCTCTCCTATTTTAATTCTCGCTTACCGAGTGTGCCGGATGGCGAAGTGCATATAATATGTAAAGTGTGTTGAAACACGCTTTATTCGTTATTTATGCTGGATAGAGCTTCTTTTGGTGAACCGAAATATCCTGTAATGTTTGGTCAATCAGATTCAATCGGTGTCATTAAAGTTGCCGAGCTTTTGAAATTCGCCGCGCTTAGAATGTGGACGGTTTGCACCGTGCTTTTCGCTCTGTCTGCAATTTTACATTATCAATTGCATAGATTACGAGCGTTTTCAGAAATCATCAAGTGGGGAAGTCAGTAAAAAATGACTAAAATACAGATCACACCATATACACAATCAGTTGTAAAGATCAAAGGAGACAACGTCGGACAACTCTTACATTCGTAATAGAAGCGATTTTTCTTGCTATTTGTGTATCTGTCGATTTATCGTTACCATATTTAACGAGGGAAATCAGATGCAATTAAACTCCATAAAAGCCTCTGGAGAACCGGAAAATTTTCAACAGACTCACGAATTACGAATGTGAGATTTTTTAAACTAGATAAAAATTTATCGATGAAAAATGTTTTTAGAGCTTACGAAAATTTTCCGACTTTTTCTTATTTCTTATTTTTTTCCGTTAATTTGAAGTTTAGAGGTTAAAAAAAAAAGTCGAATTACTCTTTTGGATATAGCAATTTTTTGGAATTCGTCACACTTCTGTCGTATCGGAAGAACCGGACAATGTGGTAAAAAAATTTCAACACAAAGCTTCCTTCTGATAATATTGCAGCACCGGCTACTAAATATAACATATATATTTTTACGTGTGTCGACGAGGTGTAGTAATATAATACGGCACACATACGTCGCCCCGGTATGCAGCACTTGACGGAATAATAATAATATCTCCCGAAGAAATCGATATCGTCCTCCGCCCTTACACTGACAATCGGATCGAAACGAAGCTATTTTTTCCAAAAAAGACAAGGACGCCGCCGCGTCGACGGTGATATATCGCGATACACGCTATTATCACGCGTCGATTTCACAGGAGAAAACTAGCCAAGTGAAAAAAGGCGATGCGAGTTTTGTTAAAATATGCGAGCCGATATATACCGAGTGGTTATCAAAAGCGTGTAAACGCTGTGTACTCGGCGCCGATGAGCGGGAGGGGGGTAAGCAATAAACGGAGCGCTTGTTTGTGTATTTGGAAGGCATCAGTGTGAAAAAGTTTTTACTTCGGAACGTCCTGGAATTTGAAAATATTTTTCCAGTCCCGATCTCGTTAGCAGCGCTGTCGAATGCGAACGAAAGATATTCGATATTCTTCGGCACACAGGTTCCCGTTGCGTGTTCCAGCGCAGGAGAATATGCAAAACGAGTCCGATGAAACATGGACAGAGCGCTAGTAATGATAGAAGTAAAACAAAGCGTGTTGTTGTGTTCACGGGATTTTGTAATTATTTAACTGAAAAGCTAAAACAATGGACAGAGAATTACACGATCATCGGACGATTGATTAGGATATTGAAGGTAGAAAAGAGGAGCAAAGGTGCGCACCGGTGCGATCGGCGATCAGACGAAGAGGATCATCTGCGGCTATGTTGCGCCGGTCGTCCGATGGCAAAAGAAGGCAGCAGTGGAGATTCTCGGTGTTGGAATCTAAACCGATGAAAAGACGACACATGTAAACAGGTTTTGATTGGTTGTTCTAACAAGAATCTGATTCACAGTTGGTTGAGCAGTTGTCGGTTCCTCTTACTCATTGTGAACACGTTGTTTCAATCACGATTTCGGGCTTTTTTGTTCTTCATTATCATTATAAAATATCATCGTCATCATTGCCGTTCCGTCATCATTATCGTTATTGTTATCATTATTATTATAATTTTCTCGGAATACAAAATATACACAACACCTTTTTCCGACCATCAGCCTCGGGTTCAGGTATTATTATGACGACATGACACGATCGCCAGCCACAACTAGAGTTTTTTGTTGGTTTTTTTTTCGTTTTTTTCTTTTTTTTTTCTGCGTCTATGCGTGTTACATGCTGAATTTTCCCTGTCAATGCTATTTGTACTTCTCCGTTATAATTTCCGGGCCAATTATCACAAAACAATCGGAAGACATTACCTGTATTACTCGAATTTGAAAACGTACGAAAAAAGAAATGATATTTCTAACTTTTCCAGCATCCAAAAAAATGTAAAGGAGGGTAATTTTTAGGATTGCAAAAAAAGTGCGTGTTCTGATTATATATATATGTATATATTATGTATATATATATATTATAAATATATATATATTATGCATATATATATTATGTGTATATATATATTATGAATATATATATTATGTATATATATATTATGTATATATATATATTATGTATATATATATAGTATGTATATAGATATATATATATGAAGCTCAGTTCGCCAGATCTTCGCGGAGGGACACCCTTGAACCCGTAGCTTTTAGCCGTATGTAATACTTATAAAACTTTCAGCTGACCTATTATTCGCAAAATAGCAATGTTTTCTTCATTGTAATTAAAAAGTGTGTTTCGAACAGTTAATTTAATTTAATTTTCACTTATTTTCTTGAATGATATATCGGAAGTATCATAATGGAAAACGAAAGCACTACATTTTAATTAACCGTAGTATGAAAAAAGACCCCGCCGGGGGGATTAGTTCACATTTGAAGTAAATTAAAACGAACGAGATTAGGAATCAAATTTTTCACCGTTTTTAGAATAAACGATTTGAAAGTAACATAACGTATACAGTCTCGATAAATACGGAATTTTTTAGACTTCTCGGCTTTATATTTCCGATTATTCACCACAATGTTTTATATTCATTAATCTAGAGTACGTTCTTTAAAAAAAATGCATTTCTAATTTGCACGAACTAGTTGTTTGAAATTTGTTCCGTTACTTTAGTGTCATTTTTAACTTTCATAATAATTTGTTGAATAGGATGAAACACCCAGCCTGGCCAAATTATTTATCTTCTTTTCTTTTTTTTTTTTTTTTTTCTATAAAATAGAACATCACTTCAGTTACACAATTTCGTGGATTTATCCCCTCCAACGTGATGAGATAATGATTAATAAAGTAAAGCGAGTTCCATTAGCAGGGCATTAAGGATTGTGAAGTTAGGACAACCTATTTAATGAAGCTGATAAGAGTAGGGGAAGTGAATTTCTTTTGTAAGCTTCGTTTTCGCAGAATTTTTTAGACCCAATTATTTTACGTCAAACAAACGTAGGAACAACTGAATTCTGAAGTACGGCAGTTTTTTTGAAGCTGAAATGAAACTTGAAAATTAAAAGTTAAAATTACGGTTCTCGGTAAAGTTACAGAATTAATGATAAAAATAAAAAAGAGGAATATATAATAATAAAAGATTTCGAAAAATTAATCAAACTAATTAATTAAATATCATCGGCATTCTCTTCAGTTGTTCCATAATACACACTTGGTCTATTGTGAACGCTTAACTTGCATAAAGTGAAGAGACTCGTTTTATTTTATAAAAATTAAAACGAAAAACAAAATTATTTGTAATTTCATTAAAAGACAAGAAAAAAAAAACGGCGTTAAAGTTATTAAATTATTTAACAAATTTTTAATAACATTTTTCATAAAATGGTCACCAAAAATCATACTATCTGTTTAAACTGAATTATGAAGTTAATTTTAATAGAGCACTGCAAAAAGATAAAAGAAAAAGAAACATCTATTTTTTAAATAGTTGTATTTGGTAAAACTAATTAAGTAATCATTTTTATCATATACCTCTATACATTATAATCTTATAAAATATTTACTCGGTTGCTATACATCTATTACGTATCCATCCATCTACGTAGTAAAACAAAAGTAAAGCAAATCCCATATATCCTTGATAAGGTATCACGGATTGTGAAGTTAAACTTTTCATAATGGTACTAAGCCTAATGGATCTGATTAGAATATTGGAAGCCGGTTCCTTTCTCAATTTTCCCAGCTTTCTCTGGTATCCAATTCAATTTCAGATTAGGTGAACTCGGTTTTATTCGGGTATAGAATAAAATTGGTTATTATAAATTTAAATGATTTTCAGTCTTATGTGTTAATACATTCACTTGTTTTAGGCAAAATAATGATGATAAAATTTTGCAAATAACCGGTGAATGGCTGGAGGTTTAACAATCTCGTAAATAATAAACTTCGGGTGTTTTCCCATTTACAGATTCGCCAGTAGCCGAAACCAGGGACTGTGAAATCAGGCTTCCTTGGTAGTTTAGATAGAAAAACAGAAGGGTAAAGGAAAGATGTCTTTGATCATCTACAATCCCATTTTAAAAAGAAAAGAATTAAAATACATAATTTTTTAGCAATAGTGATCAGCGAAAAAAAAAAATTACTCGTAATTAAAAAAACCTAATATAATTAACTAAATAACGGAATATCACGAAACCACTTAACGAAAAGGTAATTTTCAACAAGTTGCTTTACGAATTTATTGGGGGAAGATAGGAATGATTTTAATGGCACTTATTTATTTTCGTATCGCGTTGGAGCAATTAGAGATGAGAAGCAAGAATGGGGTAACCAGAGTTCTTCATACACCTGTTTTTAACCAGACGGATGTGTCAGGGACACGCGCTTCTACAATGGAGAACACGCCACTTTTTTCGAAAGGGTTCACAACGAGTTGTCCTTTTACATTGAATTCGGTACTCTAACTGTATATTAGTAGTATACCAAATTCATTGAATAAGAATAGTAATAATAATAATGATAATAACAATAATGATAATGATAATAATATTTTTTTTTTATACAGAGAGCATCTGTATAGGTATCATGGTAAACATCGAGTGTAATACCTTGCTTCGGCAGGCTACGTGAAACTGTTACCGAGACCGGTGCATAATATTCTGTAGACTCGATGATCCCTTATAATTACCGTGCACACCTCTAACAGTGTAATCTATATCATTAACTGACAAAAGAGCAACTTCAAAATTCTCGAGAATGACGTTCCTCCATCAAACGGTGCGTCCTTTTCTAATGTGGTTACCGACAAATTCCTTCCAGTTTTCTGTTGCTGTGTTCGCGGTAACAAGTCCGTGTGTTACAGTGAAAAAATGTGAACACTCATTTTCCGGCACAATGATGTATCATACCGATCGACACTTATTTTCCGACTTCTCTCCCAGCTGGAGAACCTAGACAGTTAGTAAGAGGGGACTTTTACTGTACAACATTTCTATAATCTATAACTCAACCTGCAGCCCCCGTAAAGAACAACCGCCGGAAGAGATTAGTCCCGAATTTTTCAGACATACCAGATTGCCGCATTAATTCCGTTTTTCTTCTGTAACTTTACTATACATTTGCTTCTGTAACTTCACCACACATTTTCTTCTGTAACTTCACCACACATTTTCTTCCGTAACTTCACCATACATTTTCTTCTGTAACTTCACCGCATATTTTCTTCTGCGATGCGTTTGTCCAATGCTCTTACTTCAGACTTTCTCTAGTATTTATTCTTAAAACTTCGTTGCCTTTATCTTTGCTTTACCACTTTTTTTATCTGTTTCATTTTTTTTTTTCTCGATATTCCATTATATTGACTTTTGATTAGTTTTCTCCTTTCAATAATGTTGTTAATGAAAAAGTGAAAGAAAATTCTGCTTAAAAAAACTACGACAACATATAAAATATATAATAGAAGGTGACGCATAAAACGTCGGATGTTATGTAAGTTTGGTAGCTAGTTAATTCTTCAACATATACAAATCTTCATACTTGATATTATCATCTCGTGTTGTCTCACGCATTTCTTATTTACAGAAGAGCAATAAAAATTCTAATTAAGCTCGACTCGCAGAAATTGAATATTAAAGGAAGTGTGATGTTTTTTTTTCGGAGGGGGGGGGACAAATTTTTATGACCGCAATGTAACAAAATTCAGTATGTGGCAGTAATAAAATATCTCTGGATACTTCACTTTGGAACAAATAAAAACGAAGGAACTGATCGATCTTTAAGAATTCTATCCGAAGAAGAAAATCAAAAATAAAAACAAAATTTTAACATTAATCATGAACGAAAACTGATTTTGTGTCATTTTTAATAACTAAAGTTGATCATGATTTAAAATGTGGAAGTTATTTTATTTTCTCTGCTACTGAGTTATCGGCTTTCACTAAACTTTCCGCCTAATTCTGAAAAGAAATTAGGAAAAATTAAGCAATTGTGAAGTTGGAAGAGATGCATTTAGCTATATTATAACGAAAAAAAAAAAAAAACCAAAAACAACGGAAACTTTAGATGATCGGAATTTTTATTCTGTAAACTATCGAGCCAGCGTCGTATTAATTTCTATTTCAATCGCCAATTCTGAACTGAGGCGTGACTCGGAATTCATTTAGATGAAGTAGACAAAGCCGAGTTATCATCAGCCTATTATAAATATAAATTCAACATTATAAAAAAAATGGGAGAAAAAAAAACAAAAAACGATGCACGCATCTGATTATTTTAGACAAAAATTTCACATGTAACGATTCCTTTTTCCGCTCGGTTTCACCATTTAGCCAGTTTTTTTTTTTTATTGTTTTGCTTATTTATAGGGTGTTTTACAAAAACTTTCTCATTGTCAATTTCTATATTTCTATCTCGCGGTGCTTTATTAATTTATATACTGGTTGTTACGAATTTCTTCGAATATTTACCGACCCTGCTTCCGGGAGCCAATATTTCGGACTTGGTTACGAGGGTTGAACAGAACCACACGAAGTAAATTGTCGATTTTTCCCTCTCGGAACTGAGATAGATACACCTCCGTAAGATTTTTCTTTAATTTAACCGGGAAGAAGAAAACATTTTTTTTTGAACCGTAAAAAAAAAACCAACACACGGGCGCCAGTGACGCCTATAGTGCCACAGCCTTAGGGGCTTTAATCGCGGCTATTTAAAACCCGAATCTCCGGCTACCTTCGACCAGGATAACAAATAAGAAATATTTCGTGCCGAAGCACCTTTCCCCGGCGGGAGATCTCACGGAAGATTCACCACCACACGTGTACGTATATTTTATCAAAATTAAACGAACAAATTTATCAACACGAAAGAAAAAAATAAAAATTCACGTACGTATCGAATTTTACGAGAGAAAAAAAAAATTAATAAATTGGAAAAGAACGGCGTACAAACGGTATGGCATCACCCGCATTTTCGGAACAAACAACAACTAGGAAAACGAACAGCGACATGCAACGTTACCCTGACTCGCCAATAATACGGTAACTACTGACGATTTTCGGCGACTATTAATTCAATACGAGATCGGTAAGATGCGAGAAGACACCGCGATATAATTAACGGTAAACTTAATTGATAAGGCTATTCTCATCGCATGTAGTATAATGACTAATTCTTCTTCTCTGGCGGCTCACGCTGCCGACAAACCTGCTGTCACAGACCGCACACCCCGGGGGACACTTATACACAACATGTACCGAAAAATTCAACCGAAATCGAGGAAATCACAAAGTCGGCCGTGTAAACGTCCCATTCTTCGACAATGCGACGACGCCGAGAGATCGTAAATGAATGATTTTTAATTTCTAGCCCGACATCATCGTTAGAGACAGCACCGTAAATGCCGAATCCGTAACATAGTATAGCTAGATTTGACGTTGGATCTGCCGCTGTCTGAGTTATAATCGGAAATGTACGCAGCTCCGGTAGGATTTTCGTTCTCAACCCTATTTGTAAAGTATACACACCACCAAATAAAATGGTTTACCGTGTACCCTCCACTTCACAATCACCGCATTAGCTATCACTGATAATATTAATTTTAGCCAAGTGGACGTTATGTCTTGTTTTCAGTCTAGTTATCGTTATTTTAGCGAAGTTGTCAATTCCCTCTTAAACTGGGGGACTACCCTTTGGGATATACTTTTGTGTATTCTTCAGTAGTTTTCTTCGTTTTGATTACACTACACCTCGCACGTCAAATTTCTCCTGTTTCCGGCAATTAAACGACAGATGATTAACGTCCTCATGATAATTCGCCGGGAGATACCGCGAATTGCTATTCGGCACAAAATTCAACTTCATTCGTGCATGACTGAAGAGTCAGCAGACGATGATAAAGAATCTACGTATCGTTCGACAATTGTACGGTCAAGGTTTATTTATAGGTATCAGCTTGTATCGTGTTGTAAAAGCTCACTGTACGGCATTCCGATTTCAGCTTATGCTCACCCATTATTTATATCAACTGTTAGACTTGGATGTTAAATTTTGACGATTCTTCTCGTTACCCCCGATACTTTAACGACCGGAGAAGTAGCAAAATATAATTGTAGAGTTTGGTTTTAGCTAGCCTACGGGGCGCTTGTTTCTGACATTGTAAATCGAAGAACGACACCTATTATCGAAATTAAATTGTCGAAGTGACGGAACTCTTGAACTGTCGCGCTATGCACATATTAAGATATCTGCAGTTACAGTATACGTATTTAATTTGATAGTCCAAGGGGTTTAGTACATTGACCGGTCAAAAAATACAATTTTACACACACACACGCACAAATGTATAAAATATATGCTATACAAAAAACTCGATAATCTCATCACGGAGACATCCTCTGGGCTTCCAATTAAAAGATGCGATATCGAATTATTCCTGTGGAAGAGTGGTCGGTATCAATTGACAATATCATTTTTCGCAAAATGTAATAAATGTCTTAGCAGCTTGGTGGAAAAATGGGCTACAATCGGAGATTTCGCCGTCGGATTTTCGATACAAAAAAGGTTCCAGATTGAACACATTTTTTACTACGCGATTTCGTAAAAATGGCAGTGTCCCTAATAGGAAAAACGAGAGCCTTTAGTGTCCTAAGCACTGCAGCCAATCCTTTAATCGGCTTAATTAGATTCTTTTGAAAACATTCCGCAAAAATATATTATAGCTCCTCTGCGTTATATGACTAATAAAGTGTGTGTGTCCACGCCAACTGTCACATATTTGTATGAAAGCGACGTTAAATTACGCCGAAATCCAAAAGTGGGATGGGCGGCGACATATCTGACCGAAATTTTGTAAACTTATTTTAACACGAAACTATTACGTCGTTAACTTCTTTTTTGAAAACTGAGTGAAGAATAGAGACATTATTAACTTCGGAAGCAAGTCATTTAAAAAACTAGGCAAAGAAGAATACGTGTTGACCGAGCTGCAAAACATGACATCATCGCGGACAGTTATATACCTATAGTTGTTTTTTAACTTCTACTGTCGCTGTTGAGTGTACAATTGCATGTTGGAGAAATTTTTTTTTTTAAAGGTTCACTCTTCTACTGCACATTGACCTAGATCCATTTCAGCCTTAAAACGGAGACGCACAGATACACACTTTAGTGTTTTAGCCTACGGTAAAAATAGACGATAGAACATCTCGTCGCTTGCTATGAATGAGAACGTATCAATTTCGACATGGGAAAGTCTCCGCGGAAAAGCATGTTGTTTTTGTCAGAGGATAATCCTGATGTATTACGACATGAAGAGGACACGAATGCGAGCGACTGGTTTTAAGGCAACCGGACAAATCGGGCATATTACTTTTTTTTATCTGTAACAAAGCAGATTCTTGTTTAATTGATATTAGGCACTGCTAATAGTTTTATTAAACCCAGCGGGAGCGAATCATTCAACATCGAAATACCAAGATCGATTTGTTCTTGAAGCGCGGACGCTGCTGTATGGTCGTTCATCTTTCCAGCTCCGTTTGTAACTCCGATACACGTACGCGCCAGTGCAACCGCATCACATCTAAGAGAGAGAGAGAGAGAGACGGAGAGAGACTTTGAAATAGAATTTCCATTTTGATTATATTCTACTATTTATACTTTCGCCCTCCTTTTTCCGCCAGATCCTCGCCGTCCGTCCATTCGGATAAATAATTAACCGAATGTCTCAGCGTGAGATCGTGCAATGGCGTGCAGGTTGCTCCGATGACGGATAAGAGCGCGGCGCAGGGGAAGCCATCGCCAGAACGTACGGAAGGGGGCTGCTTTCATTGCTGATGACGATGATCAAAAAGCATCCTCCGCGTGGTGATAACGACCGCGATGATGATGATAGGGATAACGATGCTCGGGATCGTATTATAACTATGTTTAACAAAGATAAAAATACCTGCGCGGCGGTTATCACTACTTCGAAGAGGCAAGGTCGAATCTACCATCTATCGAATAAAACAAAACTCGAAGCTTCTACCGAGCGAAAAGAACAACGAGCTTAAAAATACTCCGACCAATTGAGCATTCATAACACTAGCGAAATAAAGGCATCTGCGGGCTAATTCTCCGATTTCGGTTGTGTTTTTCGTACGTATTAGTGAGACGGATTGCAACAGTTTTCTAACTGATTTTCACTGTCAAAGTTTGCCTGTCTATTGCAGCACTTTCAAATTAAAAGATTGTTTGTTTCATCGATTTTGAAAGTTTAATTTCGTGCTAACTTTTGTTTGTATCCGTTACTTGACTTTCTTGAAAAAACCGATCAGAAGTGAAAAGAAATCGTCGAAGACTAGGAAATCGGAAGAGTTTCATTATTTATTAAGAAGTCAACGTTAACAGACCGGCGGAGGTGTTCCGATTTAATTCGTCGGGTGCAGTATTGACCTCGAGAACATATTTGATTAATCTCCGGTTTTTCCAGTGTGATAAAGTTTTTTACGGCGTTCGTAGAGTGCGGTTATAAAATATTTAATTTCACTTTCGAAAGGAAACTTCTTTAGTTGATTATTTTTGTTTGGATTTTTTTTATTACCCGTCGGGGGTTATGGGGTAAAAAACGTTGACGAAATGTGAAATAAAAAAGTCTAACAACCGGGGAAGGCGTTAAATAATGACCCAGAAATATTAGAAATTCGGTCACGCGCTTTAATATTATTTAGACTAAACGCGCTTTTCAATTAATGTACACAATTTTAAGCAAAGACAAAATACATAAAAAACTGGCTAGAGTAATTTCTTCCAATAGTAAAAAAAGAAAAAAAGAAATTGATCGTAAAGATACAAGAAAGGAAATTGACGCATCTTCACGGCTGCTAACTCTCAAAGAATATATATTGAAACACTATTAATAGAACAGTGAGATTCCGTAAATAATATTGATACGTACGCAAACACACCCATGAGCTTTTTTTTTTTTTTTTTTGAATCTGTATTTTATCCATCTTTTTTAAATCGTTACGTCCTTTGTCAAAATATTCATTAGAGTCAACTGAGCGCAATTTCCGTAGGTTCTATAGCTCTAATCGTTGCAATCGTCCGTTTTTTTGATTCCTTATTCACTATTTTCGTCGCATCATCTATTTTTATTCTATAAACGGCTCATCCGGTAGCTGTTGCGCGCGGCTTTATCCGTTCATTAAATACACGTTTAAATCTCTACAATATTTTTTTCCTTACATAGTAAACTCATTTCCGCTAAAGGTAATTTCTCTGTACTCCTTCCCACAGTATTTTTCATTAATAACACTTTTATTTTTTTTTTATAAAACACTACCCTAATATCCCATGCGTAGTCCCTAAATTGCGCATTCAAATATTTAAAAGAAATCAAAAGATATATTACATAACGTTTTTCCGTAATTACTTCCGAATAGTATGCAGTAATTCAATACTAAGTGGTTCCACCGTAATGAAGCTGTTTCCTGCTTCTTCGCTGAAATACTTTCAATAGTCAACCGAGCTTCATTTCTGAAACTCGTATTGCTTTCGTCAGTGCAATCATCTGTTTTTTATTCCCTCTTATCGATTCCATTTTCCTTATGCTGTTTCCTCCTTCTGTAAATTGTCCATCTACCAAATCCTTTGGTTTAAATGCGTATAATGTTTATTTTTATATTTTTTTTTGAGAATTTACGTAAGGAATCTTTCTCTCGCTAAGAAATAAAGTTATCATACTACAACAAAGAGCGATTTTCACGTTCAGCTGAGGATCCCCTCAATATTACTATTACAACCCGCATCTGTCGCGATCTAACGAGTTTCGCTCAACTGAAAATCACCGACACCCGTCATTTTAAAAATACACAGAATTAACAACTGATGTTCTCTTTACCCTAAGCGCCTAGATTAAAATACTCGCGTTACCAAATCGGTTGCGAGTCGGGATCACACAATAATCTCTCATAATTCCACATTTAAGAGAATATGTTCTCCACTCATATGCTCGTTTTCTTCTGTGCCTTCCAACCCCTCCGGCGAGTATTTAATAAAAATTAGAGCGTTTTATAGAAATTAATGTTTATTACCAGAACAATTAGGCGAGGAATTAAATATAAATAATATTCCCAACAGCAGCTATTAAAAATTCTCTACATCAGTGTTCAGTGATTTTTCTATAAAACCTAATAAAAAACACCCCGTTATATTTTTTCCTTTCTCGTAAATCTCTGCACAACGTCTTGTAGCCTATCTGGGACGTGTATGTTCTTAGTTCCTGTCACGGAGGTTTAATGATTTTTAGCGATGCGAAAAGACAAGTGACGAAACGCAATGTTCTTACTGCGCCAAACATTTTAATTAAATGTTTACCTTTATAGTTTACATTTATACGACGGTAATTATTTCATTTAAAATATTTACTATATATTAGTGAAAATTTTATTCAAATTGTTTTTATTACTTTTCTATTTTCCCCGCCTCATTGATTAAAAAACCCCCGTAGCTCGGCTAAATCATACTAGAAACATGGCAAATTATTCACTGAAATCTTCCACAGGAATCAGTCTATCCAGCAGTGGAAACTGGAACGAAATCAGTTCGATAGTTCGCGCGATTAGCGGGCACGGACAGAACAGAACCGGATAACTTTCAAATAAGATTGAACCAATAATGGCTTCATAAAGAAACTCGTAAATTTTGTCGAGCATTAGTCAACGGTACAATCGTTACAGATGGTGTTACGGAAAATCGCGAATAGGAATATTTCAACAATTTTTATAATGTTCTAGTGTTACAACATCTTTTTTTTTTAAGGTAGACCGTTTCCAACACGATCTTCATACTGTTCCTCTTCTATGTAACAAAATTAGTTAACTAATAATTCCAAAGTTTGATGATAGTTTTTGCAAATTAGCTTGAACGTTTTCCAGCAACTTCAAACTTATGGCGTATGGATTACGAACTATGTTATTCTTATTTTGAAGGGCAATAAGAAAATCCCGTAATGGAATTTACAACATTTTTTTAACAGCGTATTCTTGATACGTTTTCGCTATGCTTACAAAACCTATATATTTCATTACAGAAAAAATCATATAGACAATTGAAACCGACTCATCTATAAAAATTATCGCAAAACAGCATGGAGCATCCAGGTGCTCTCTCCATTTTGTCATCTGGAGCACGTAAAACTTGGTCTTTCGGAGCTCGTTATGGGAGGACTTCCCGATCCATCCACTGATGGTAGACTTTTTACGGTACTTGTACAAAAGTACCTAAATTTTAATTTACTACAACATTTTTTTAAAAATAATAATAATAATTTACAGTTCCGCATAACAATTTATATCAAAATATAACAGAAAAATATTACATATTACCCGTGGTATAAAAATGGCGTTATAATAAACATACATATACATTATAAAAGGAACAAAAATTGTGTATATATAAAACATATATACTTATACATACATCGGTGGAAAATCTTGATTTTATCCCCAATAGTTCTCTCCGACAGACAAAAGTTGAAATGAAATTAACTTGACATAAAATCGTGCATATTACTACACGATCGAAACCAGATTAAGAAACCGCTTCTCTTTTTGATTTCCAAAAATAAAAAAATTACATTTATGCAGGAGAAAACTGATATTTAAATTTCGATAAAAGAAAGGATTTATGTGAACAATAAAAAGAAATAATGCAAAAGGAATTTAAAAAAAAAATAAATAAATACATAAATAAATAAATAAATACGTAAATAAATAAATAAAAAAACTATAAAGTGTAATAACTTGGCGTCTTCGTTTTATAATAAAACAATTGAAATATATTATTAAAAGGAAAATTACAACCGCATTAAGAAATCGATTTAAAAGTGAAATATGTCTTTTCCAAACACTGTCGATCTAATTTTGTTTGTTTACCGCACTGCCACTTCTGTGTAAGGCTTTTCATTTGCCACAGTTGACAGACTTTCGCCGGTGGAATAACTTTTTTCAAGCGTGTTTATAAATTCGGCACGTACATATCATTTCGCTATGATAGAACGGCGATAGTAAAGTCACACTTTCGTAGTAAAAAATTTATTAGTCCGCTTGCTCTATGGAAGTAGAGAATTACTTGGTTAGTTAAACGTTCCATTTGATTTGCTGTTTGTGTGTACATGCTTCTCAATGCGCTCTTAACAGCGCCTGGTGAACAAGACAGGAAAGACTAAACGACCATCGAATCGGAATTTAACTACAGTCGAATACAGTGACATGGCGTTTCGCACATTAAACATTTTTTTTTCGCATTGACTTCTTTAATTTTTACTAGCAAGCTGAAAATTGTCTCCTTGAGCGAGAGTTTAACCTCTGCTGCCAGAGGTATATAGCTTCTTTATGTAAATGGGTTCTTTAACGATTTTGATGAAATTCAGTCGGGCGATTGGTTGAGGTGCTACGAACGAGTAAATTTTATGAAACGAGCATTTTAAAAGGAAGGCGATTAATGTTCGTTTTAGTATCGCTATATTTTTAGGGTTCATTTAGTCAATATGCTTATATTTACACCATAGTGAAAAATAATACATTTATTTAATATGATAACTGAAAGTAAATAAAAGTGTAATAATATACGCTTGTTTCAATGAAATATATTTATTTACGCTGTACACAATAAATTTAAATATTATTTCAAATATACAGAACGTCGTTGTAAAGTTCAGCAGATGACTAATAAAACGCAATATGTATTGCAAAAAAATGAAAAAGAATATTTTAAATTATTTTAGTCCAAGAAAGCTGGTATTGGTTCAGAAGAAAAAAATACCAGTCTTTAAAAGCAATTCGAAATGTTAACAGTATTATTTTCGTTACTAATGGAGCAGGAAAACATGATACTTTTTTTTAGTTAAATATTTAAGATTATTAAATTATTTCAAAGTAGTTTATTCACTGAAAGATGTTATTATGTTACTTTTAATTACAGTAACAAATTTTAATTATACTTACTTGTTTTTTGAATTAATGCGTAAGTAAAAGGACTATATTTGTAATGTAACACTTACCGCCTTATGGACTACTATATTTGTAATGTAACACTTACCGCCTTATGAATATTTGTATTAATCTTTCTTAAAGCAAGAATACTCTAATAAAAGGCAATAATGCAATACCTACAAAAAAATACAGCTTTCGTGTTTCTTACAGCTAAATGTTTCAGTGCTTGTGAAAACATCGATTGATGAGGTTAACATGTATGCTACTGTATGAGCAATTCCCGGTTTATAAATTTACAATTGTTCCAAAAAATGACTCTGATAAAATTACGAATTAATAGAAAAGCGTAGGAATCAGTTTTGTGATCGCATCAGTGATTAAATTTCTATTTTGCTTTAATAAAAAGCAAATAATATCGTTCATTTACCATATTAAATGGAAAATTGAAATTTCTCGCGGTCAAATAAATTTATTTACGATATTTACACGACAATTTTAGATATCAACAAAAACCAAAATACATTTTCAAAATTTAAGAGTTACGCTAACTTTCGTATTATGTGCATATTATTGCCTAAAAAAAGTTTATGAAATTCATGCTTTGATTTAAGTTTTAGAATAAATATGAGCAAAGCCCTGTCTCCAGGTGCTTTATAATGAACATTTAAAGGCTTGAGCGAGTTATAGATTATAAATAGATATTTCTGCAACCGGAGGAAGCCGAGATAACTTGACTTTAAATTTGTAGTTATTTCCTTTTTCTTTTTTTAATATAATAAATTAAAATAAAGTAATACTGCGATGTAACGAGTATATTTAACAATATTATTTTCAATACGAAAAAAAAAAAAAAAAATGAATAATTTTTGCGTTCACCTTAATGTTTATAATTTTATTTAGAGAGAAAGAAAAAACTCTACCATGTTTGTATAAGATTATTAACGAAACCTATACATCTATGCGGGTGGGGGAAATAGGTATTACTTTTCTCAGGCGATTAGAAGCATTTTCGATTAGAATCGGTAGTTGGCTAGATTACACAAACAAAAGTGACCGCACCATTCTCGCCGCGCCACGTACACGGTCAATTGTTTACGGTCGACTGATCTTTAGGCAGTTGCGATATTCAGGGAAAACTATATTTTTCTAAGAAAAGCGACTTTTAGGTCGGACCGCCAATCACGACCACCAATCGGAACAAAGTGATTTTAGAAAAACAGAGAAGATTTTCACCGAACAAGTAAACAAACAAAAAGACCAACGCATCGATTGGGAACCGTCAAAAAACTGACATTTTCGTCATATGTCGGCTTACGAATTGCCCGCTCCACTCACGCGAACCTCTCTTTCTGGCAACGTTTTTCTTTTCATCCATTCGTTTCTCGCCTAGAATTCTGCGCGGATATGTTGCAGCCCGGTCGAATGTGGCCGCCAGGTAAAATTAAGAATATAAGCGTAGGATGTACGAAAACCATTTCCTCGGCCCTCCGGCACATCTCTCTCCTGCGCATGTGTGCGTATGCGAGTGTACCACTTTCGCAAACCTTTTTTCCGATGACTTTTTAATTTCTAAGAGCCGACGAACAAGTCACAATAAGCCAACCCTCGGCGTTCACTCTACCGTTCAGAAATAACTAAAAACAGCCGTCCGACGATAATGTTTATGTATACACTTATCGGCATATCGTCTAGAATGTAGCGGAACGTTAATGTCGATTTATTTATTTTCCCGCGCGAGAAATACGTACCTACCGGTCCGTTTCCGCCTAGCTTTTCAGCTAAAAATAATAGCACAGCCTTCCAAAGAGACCACTTTCTGAAAGTAATTCGATGAAGAAAAAATATTCGCTCGACGGAATAAGCAAAATGGAAATTCGACGGCAACAAAAGCACCAAAAACACCGAAGAACATGTAATTTTTGCCGTTTTCAGTCGACCGCAGAAAAATAAAACAAATCTCATACCTCGAATCTCAAATCTTTTCTTTTCTCCCGTCAAAAGGCTGCATAGGTCTCCTTGAGAATGTGCCTAGGCCGATTTTTCACCATCGCCCTGAGTATCCTTACGATCAACAACGTAGTGAACAAAGTTGAATACGGCTGACTTTTTGTCAGTGTGATCTATTTAATAAAAATCAAAAAAAGAAAAATAAAAGAAAGAGAGAGAGCGAGAGAGAGAGAGGGGAATAAAAATTTTTTCTTTATCTAACTGAAAATTTGAAAATACCGTTATAGTTAAAGTTGGAAATTATTTGTTTTTCTAAAAGTTTGGAAATCATTAAAATAGCCGCGCTAATATTTTATAAAAATTTTATATTAGCGCTCGTTTAATTAAACTGAAATTAATAATAATAATAATAATAATAATAATAATAATAATAATAATAATAATGATGATGATGATGATGATGATGATGATGATGATGATGATGATGATGATGATGATGATGATGATAATAATAATCAACGTAGGATGCGACACTATCTCACTGCCCGTGATGACCTCTACACGCTTTGACTGGAGTAAACGTACCGGTTGCTTCAACCCGATAGGAATTACGACAGACGAAGAAGATGGAAATGGAATTGCAACCCCCAGTTGCCATAATTCAAATACTACGTACAATCGGCAGCAGTCAGTAATGCATAGCATAAATAAAAAATAAATTATACGTAAAACGGTAGGATAATGTATAAATAAAAGGATGGAATAGAAAATAGAAACTCTAAAACTTACAATTAGCTTTTAATTTTGGAATTGGTATCACTCCAGAAAATATACTAATATCAACATTTGGTAAAACACGATGAAAAGTCAATCTCAAAGGGAACTGCTACTATTGCACTAAGCAGAAAATAGAAAAATGGCCATTGCGAGTGATCCGCCGTAGACGACCAAATTCGAAGAGAAGGAGAAAAAAAAATACAATTCTGCAAAAAAATCTTGAAACAATATCTTTAAATATTAATAATTATTACTCTAAAGGGGTTCAAGTGTTTAAGAGTATTATTACTATTATTATTATTATTATTATTCAAAGTCGGATTTCCCAATAGGCTAACTAAGCTATAGCTTATGGCGGCAAATTTTCAAACGCGGTCATTAAAATTTTTTTTTGACATGGAAATTTTGTGAGTCACATTCAAACGAAGTGCGCGCAAAAGTGAAGAAAATTAATTTCAATGATTTGTCGGTATAATAATGTCCATTTAACTACAAAAAATAAATGGCATTGATTTTAGGCTTGTTTTCTTCCTTCTAGTTTTCAATCTAAGGATGTAGTACGCAAAAATAGCTGATAATAAAAAACGGTTAAACAACTACGGGAATATAAAAAAAAAAAGTCAGATAAGAAGCAAAGAAAGCAGAACGAAGTCTTGGAGGAAATGAAAAAGAGATTGATTCGTTTTTTACTAGTAGTACTCCGTAATTTACCCTGAAAGGGAACGAATGTTCTCACGATCTTATCCGAAGACGAAGATAATTTAGAAGACTCGTATAAGCCCCGAAAGAAAGAGAGGTTGCACCGAAAGCATCATTATTATCGTTTCAACTTTTTAAATTTGACAAAGACCGTGTAAAGTGGATTATTAATGATGAACTTATAAATTGTACAAAATGGCTACTCTCAAAATACAGATTGTGATTTTTAAAATTCAAAAAGTGTATACAAAGATCGACTTACTTTTCAACAGTTTTCAAGAGAGAGCTTCAAAATGGTGAAGTTTCAAATCAACAATGGATAATATATTTTGAAACAAATGGGGTAGTGTATTTGCCGCGAGTCACGCCGCTTATTATCAAAAACGGTTACGACGTTTTGCACAGGAAAAGGATTCAATGATTGAAGAAACCTGAAATAGCGTATAGAACAGCGCGGACAGTCTATAAATCACAAATATTCTGTGCTCCAAGCTTTTCAATAATAATTTTTAAGTGATATATTAAAATTTAACTAGAGAAAGATTATTTGTCCGAAGTCTTAAGACGCGTTGTCGTCATAGTGAGGAAATTAATAACTTGCGGTCTTCCGTTGAGAGATTCAAATGAAGTTCTGGGTTCATGTGACAGTGGAAATTTCATAATGGCAGCGCAACTGTAGGCCGAATTTGATCCGTTCTTAAAGCAGCATCTGAAGCGAAAAAATAATACACATATTACGGCTCACAAGTGCAGAGAAGATATATCTGATAATCTAAGAGCAGCTAAATATTCCTCTATAATTGCGAATTCAACACCCGATATCTCACATGTAAATCAGTTATCAGTTGTCATAAGACATATATCCACAAGAATGTGGAACACCCTCGGAGGTATTCTTAACGTTCATACTCAATAGTGGACATAAATCCAACAAATTGTACAATACCGCAACTAACATCGTGACATCTTTCGAAATTAATTTGGACAATTGTCGGGGCTGGTCAAACGATAATACTGCTAATATGCCAGGAGCATATATAACGATCTCCAAAGAAGAATTATAAGTGCAAACAAATTTGCCAAATTTACTATTCTCTAAATCTAGTTGAAACTTCTATAAATTATGTTATATTTCTACAAGAAATCCACAACCTCTTTCCGGCAACGATGATGCGTTGGAAGAAACTAAAGATGAACAGTAAAAACTTAAAAGACCAAAGAATCTGTCATCCACGAGATGGTCCGACGGAGTTCAGTACTGCAAGTGTTTGTTGAAGTCCTGGAACGATATTTACAATACTCTGGGGTCAGTTTTACAAATGATAGTTCTAAAATGTGAATACGAACGCAGAAGCAAAAGGATTATTTAAAAACGTAACCAAATTTGAAACCGCATTTACGACTTTTTTTCTTTTCTTTTTTTTTGAGTAATATTTTGAATCGCGTCGTCAATGCAGCCGGTCAAAAATTACCAAAGGAAAACGCAGATGTTGGATTAGCATCATCGATTTGTGCAAATCCCCTTAATTTCGTTTATTTCATTTTTACGGGAGAATGTTCAAGTATGTCTGAAAGTAGATTAAGTGATGTAGCAGTTTTATCAATTGTATCTGATACAGCAAATCTGACATCAACTGATCGTACTATTTAATATATATTGTTCACTGAGAATAAGTTCAGAAAAATATAATATGAGCGAACATGTGATTACGACAATATTTCTAATATTATGTGTATGTTGTAATATATAGGTTTATACGTTCTCTCGGAATAAAACTTTTGCAGAATTATGAATCTAATAAGCGCTTTCGTAATACTATTAATATTACTCCTACTTATTTCTTTAATTCTGTTAGGCAGCGGACTTCATTTAGCCTAAGGCGGCAAATTTGTAAATCCGGCTTTGTTATTATTAAATACTGTTAAATACCATTAAGTATTATTAAATATACTATATTAATATTAAACGTTACCGTTATGACAAGAGAGAATATTTTTCTATTCGCATATTTTTGTGAATTGAAAAATCAATAATATGTAGAAAAGAACTAGTAAAGTAAAAATAATATACTCTTACCGGCGTAATAACAGAGACGACGAAATTTTATTATTACTTTTTATTTGATTGACAACATTTCAATAATATTACTTATTTAATTACATCGTCAATGATATTTTTAAAACAGTTTCTACATTTTGTCATTCTTTTCATTACAATTTGGGCTTCTCCAGCCTAACAATCTTAAGGTAACAAATCAAAATAAAAATTCGGATACAATATACTTGTTATAAATATCGACCAGAAATTAAAAGGCTTCGTGCAAATCTTAAATTATAAAATTACCGTTTTTTAAATTTAAATATAACCTCGTTCTGAACGTCCGTTCAAATCTAAATCAATCTTGCAATTTCCGACATAAGATAGAAGGTTGATTTTTTTTTATTATTATTATTATTATTTATTTTTTAAATTGAGATTTATATCTATTATAACAATACAAAAATATACAATTAGTAGTTATTTTTTAATGAGCAATAAGTAGATATTGGTTTTCTTAATTTACCTCAAATCTTGCAAATGAAATTTGGGCAACTTCATTAATTTTTTTTTTTTTTTTTTTTGTAGCCAAGATTAGTCTCTACCGTGATAATACAAAAACATACGCGCAATTACAGTTTTTTTCGATTTTTAATAAATAAATATTGCTTTTTATCTAATTTCGAAATATTAATTTTGCGTACAGCAATGTCAATTTACACCGATAGATAGCGTTCGATACAAGTGATTTTCTGTATGTTATCCGTTCGCTATAGTATGTGTGTCGTATTTTCAAAAAATTAATGCAAACGGAAAAGATTAACCTTTTTAATAATGATGTGTACAAGGGGAAATTAAGCAAGTAGAATTAAAAAAAAAAAACGGTTTTACAATACCTCTAACCAAAATACTTTTTGAAAAAAATACATCTCTACTAAAAAAAATAGCTAAATACGTCATTTTCAAATAATAATTTTACTTTTGCTAAATACCAAGTCAACTTTCTTTCTTTTTTTTTCCTACTTATCAAAAAAAAACTTTTTTTAATGTTCATACATTCTTTTTTACGTTTATCGGAACACGCGGAAATAGACAGCGGAATATCGTAAAATTGCGGTACACGGCCAGAAAGAAATTGTACGTAAGTTTCGTAAATACTCTTCGGAAAAGAAAACGGGAAAAAAAAAGAGAAGTTTTCAACAGTTCACCTAGCTACATTTTTTTTGCTAAAAGACATATCAACAAACGTAAAATTGCGTTTCGTCAGCTAAACTACGACATTATTTAAATCGGATTAATTATCCACAGTCAAAAACCAATTAAAATAATCACAGGCTAAATTTGTGCTACTGAAGTGCGAAGACAATCCAAAAATGGTAAAAAACAAAAAAAAAACAAGAAAAAAAAATACATTAAACTTTTACAGTTGACGAAATGTTCAATTACAATCTTAGAATTCACAATAGAGCAGCAGCGCGTTTTTTTATCAGGTACATATAAGAAAAGGGGCTCGCGATAATTTTTAATAAAACTTGCCTGTTTAACTCTTGTCAACTAAGTGATTTATACCGTAATAGCTGCGTGTCGAAAAAAAACAAAAAAGCTATTTTGAAAACGCCGATATAAAATATATCCCAATTGCGCGGTGGAGTACTTAATCAGCCTTAAAATGTTTTTTTAGCAATCTGAAAATTTCGATAACACAACATTGCTTTACATTGCGCTTAAAAGTTGCCCGCTAAATAAATGTACCGGCCTTGCATCCTCTTTGTTAATTTAAAATAATGAATAATTATAAACATAATTAAACATTTTAATAATGAAACGGTGTATTTGTTTATGCGTGATAAATATTTCTCTTCTTCTTTGCTCTTTCAAATGATTGTGAATTCGACTTAGATTAGCTTTTTATCAAAAAATATCTTTCTTCTTTTATCTAGCCATAGACGACGAGATAATATAAACGTTTCTAACATACCCTTTTTTGTATTTATTTTAAATGTTTTAAATGTTTTTCCGAGGAATACCGTTGCTAGCTGTAGAATTCTTTTCGTGTTATTTGAAAGTAATGATAAGACTATGTTTTACATTTAGCACCATCGAATTTTATATATATATATATATATATATATATAGTGTAGAGTAGGTCAATAGGACTTCTGCAAAATTATATAGTAACATGCCCGCTTTGGAGACTTAGGAGGGTTCGGACTACCCGGTTATGGATTCTGAAAAATGTGTGAACATTTAAAAAAGCGTCAATATTTTGTTGTTTTTTTTTTTTTTTTTTGTATTTCAATATAAAATATAAATAATTACAAACAATAGTAGCATTTAAATATTCTTATGACACTTTCACGTTTCATCATTGCGTCAAGTCCTCCGTCCCGAATTGCGATAACTGCGACTGAAATTTATTTTTAAATTTCCAAAGTAAAATGACGAAGAAGAGTTATAAAAATTAAAAAAAGAAATAAGAAAGAAGAACTAAAAGAAAGCCGAAAAACGCGTAGACCTTTCGGCTAATTTCAATTTATTGTTTTCCCAGTTTTACGAGCAGTCAAAACGCGCGGTATTCAAAAGTATTTTAAAAACAACAACAACAACAGCAATATTTTTATTGGTATTTCTGTTAGAATGCTGCGGTACCGTGTGACTGGTTCTTTCCTCTGCGGAGGTATGTATTTAATTTTTTTTTTGTAGGCGGTAGTGGAAACGAGATGGAAAGTTGAAGAAAAATCGAGAAAAAGAAGATACAACACAGACACACATATGTTATATGTATATATATATATATATATATATATTCGAGATAATGATAATAATAAATAAAAATCTCTCATTGCAGGAAATAATAGTAATAAATTATTTAATAAACCGCAACGCCGCGGCGGTTGCCTAGCGGTGGGCGTGGCCTCTTTGGTCGGTGTCTACAGCCAGGAATCCAGTACTACTTCACGAACTGAATAAGAAACAAGAGGAGCTGCTCCGATAAAGATACTGATAGATAAAAACATGCACGTTGTTTTCTAGATTGGAAACTCGTATACGAAAAAGAAAAGGAAACACGAGAAAAAAAAAAAAAAAGAACAAAAAACTCACACCACTACCGCAACAGAAAGTATTACTGGTGCGGGCGCGCGCGTGTGTGTGTGTGTGCGTGACGGTCCCTTCAGCGTGTAATATCGAAAACTTCTCTGGAAGACTACCACCTATTACAACACTAAGAAGACAGATTATTAGGCCGAGAGTGGAGTATGATAGGAGCCGGTTAGAGAAAGGTAATGTTTTCTCGGCTGCCGCTCCGTACGGAATAGTACCGCGGTATACTAATATCGTTATTATATAGCTATTGTGTACGGAAAACGGACATATTAAGTGCATACACAGAGAATGACGAAAAAAAATCTGTTCACTTTAGAAGAAAATCCAATTCGTACACTACGGAACGGCAGAAGAACGCTGACGGACCATTGTGAGGACAAGAATTGCGTTCGAGACCAGCAACGTAATCGTCCAGAATGCAGCAACATGGCCACAAGGAAGGCAGCCAGCGAATGTGGCCTCGCGTACATCCTCGTCGCATCTCGAATTAATCTTTTCCATCTGCACTCTGGTTCCTTGCAAGCTGCTGCAGCCATCTTGTTTCCATAACCGCCGCTACTACTATGTCCAACTGCGTGCTCTCTGCCATATCTGTTGATTAGTTCTTACCGGAAGGACACACACAATCAATCCCATTCATCGCAACTAGAACAGGCTTATAAAGCGATATAATCCCCGAACCGAACCTCTTTCTGCCGCGATTTCTTACACTTTTCCGACATTTTAAAACAATATCGGCCCCTTCCCTCCCGAACGACGATGACAACGTAAGTGGAAAAGACAAATTTTCGTCCGAATCGAAGCATCATCCGCACATATACCTGTGTCGTAAATCACCTACTCTTATATAAAATAAAATCGTTTTTTTTTTTTTTTTCGCCTTTTTCTTTTATAACAAATTATAAAACACGATAATGAGGTACATCTAAGTTTGCTCGCGAGCAACACAGCCGTTGTTATATTATTTTACGATCACCGGGCTAATTTTCGGCAATCGCTGTTCTTTTATAATCGAAAGAAAAAGTAAAACAAAATACCGGTAAATTAATAGATGAAATATCCGATTATCTTTCGTACTACTAATTTGTAATAGTCGGACATTTTCAATTCATCTTAAAAAGTACATCTCAACTAGGCATATAAAAAAAAGGATCCACATTGTACGCGAATAAACCGATATGGAATTTACAAACAGCGCCTCTAGAATGTGTAAGCATTGTATCTTTCGCAGTTATTGAAACCGAAGAAGCCTGCCTTGTGCGAAAACGAATTAACCGATTTGTTAAAAATTACGTAAACGTTTAATATAACTTTTTTTTTTAACTGGAAATTTTAATTACTTTTATTTTTTTCTGTTTTCTCTTTGTTCCCTTTTTTTTTTTTTTTTACGCGCGTGTACATTCTCGCCAGCTAATAAGAGAACTATAATACCCGAGGTTTATTAGGTAATCCATTAATGTTATTTGCTGGGCTTTGTGGGGGCTACAAAACAGAACAGAACGTATATTTAGCTAAGTACGGAGTTGCACAGTGTATAAAAACATAAAATGCGTACCAGCTCGAAGTAGACTTAACCGCATTACATCAGTGATAAAACAAAAAAAGTAGAACGCTTACATATTGTTAACGAAAATATAAATACTATATAAAAAACAAAAGGCAAAAAGTATAACAAATAAACCCAAAATAATCAAAATTACGGCCAATTTATACCATTAAAAACGTTCGTGGAGGCTACAAGCGAAAAAGACCATGATTGATTTTAGCAGTCAAAACACGCATCATTCTGGTGCCGATGACAATCTGCTACGCGTACTATGATTTTAAAATTAAGTTACATCAGAAATAGGAGTGAAAGGGCAGACCGACAAGAAGCATCGAGAATAAAAAGGAAATATTTGATCGAATTGCCGATCAAAAGAAATCGCATATAATTTTTGCTATTATTTTACGAAAAACAGAAAAAGCTGGTATAATGCAAAACAGGCATATCAAATTTTCAACGACATGTAAGGTTAAATAAACACATATATTTGCAAGCTCCAAAAACAAGTTTACAATTTAAGAAATTGTGCAAAAAAAATAAATACGTATATATATTTTTTTTTTTTGTTTTTAATCAGAATTTTTTAAGCTTTACTTGCAGAACTGAACGCCTACGATTTCCTCATGAATATACATATATATATATATATATATATATATATATATATATGTATGTATGTATGTATAAGTAATTATATGTATGTATATACATAAATTTCGTACATACCAAGTCGAACATTGCCTGTCCTGGGGCTAAGCGATTATCCTTATATTACAGATAGAGCCCAGCACTTAATAGTTCCAGCTTGTTATTTCAATTTACCCTATGATATTAATTATTTTGAACTGTACATTGATGATTCTCTTTTCAAACAACTGAGAGATACACAGTTTTCTCCGGGTTTAATGAATGCATGGTTTGGCAATTTAGTATCTAGACAGTATAGTGACTTTATTCAGATATTTACAGATGGTTCTAAAGCTCAGGTGTAGAACGGGCCGGTTAGTGCTGCATTACTATTTGCTAGGGGTTTATTAAAAAAATTTAAGCTTTCGCCCATGTCGTCGGTTTCGAGCTGCTGGCTATCGATAAAGCATTAGGAACTATACTCATGTATTACAGGCCAAAAGTATTAGGTATGTACCGACAGTTTAAGTTCGCTTAAGACGTCGGGTAACAGTGACTTTAATTATAAATGTCATCCTTTCATTTACGAAATCAAATATAAATATGCAAATCTACTCATCAAGGGTGTACAAGTAAGTTTCTGCTGCGTGCCTGGTCATCGTGGTGTTGGAATGAATGTCGATGCTGCAGCGAAGGTTGCTGCATTGGAAAGTGAGTTATCACCGTTTATTCCTTCATCAGACCTTTCTTCTAAGGTTAAAGTTGATAGTAGGGCAAAATGGATTGAGTTTATTAATAGTCAGAACCAAGGCAAATACTACCATATGGTTCAGTCAGGCCTCTAGCCCTTGGTATTATTCCATTCCGGAATCTATCCCGGATCGACTCATTCGTAAATATGCGGTTACTATTTGCCGACTACGTATGGGGGTCATTCGCGGATAGTTCTGAATTTTTCCGACTAAGGTGACGGTGTACTATGCATTGATCATCACGCATCAAATTTCTGGGAGGGCATTAATCATTTGCTGTTTAATTGTAATAAATACGAACATTACCGAAGATCGTTTTGTGAACAATTAATGTCTCTTGGGTTCTTTCCTCCGTATACTATTTATAATCTTCTGTACCAGCAAACAACCAGGTGGTCCTGTATATTTTGTTTAAATTTATTATATTAAACGACATCCAAATTTAACAGCATACACTTATTTATTTTATTAATTAATTATTCTATGCAACTCTTGATGATACGCGTGATCCATTATCCTAATTCTTGATGCCCTGTCATTTTCGGGAAACCGAACGCATCTCTAACTCGACTTGGGAAGTTTTTCCTTCGTTATGATTTTGTGCTGCAGATGTTCGCGGACTATGCTGAAGCATTTGTGGCCATGATTGTTTGTTATAATTATTGTATATGATGATGGTGATTTCTATTCCATTAATTTTCTGGTTAGGCAAGTTCAGGTAATGTACCTTGGACTCAGTCTGGCCAATTTCCTTTCCTAAAGATTTTATTCAGCCTCCGTGGGTAATGTTGAACATTTACGGCCATGATTGTCTGTAACCTTTTTCCCAATTATATATGTATTCTTCATTATTTGGCGGTATTCTTAAATTAACTGGTTGGTGGCCAAATGGCTTGATAGTATTTAAGGCATTTCAAGTAAAATTTTTAATAAAAGTAAACTAAATTATTTCAATATTCCGAAATTAGCGGTTAAAAATTTTAATATCGCATGGGTGGGGGGGATAAAGAAAACCTGCCAATAACATACTATATTTAGAATGATCCCGAAAAAATGTTAAAAATAACCGATACGGCTGTTTCGTAAAGCATATTGGAGAGCTGTGCGGAAGATTTTTCGAAAAACATGTTAACAGAGACAATTCGCAAACTCACGAAAGAAAACCGGACCAAATCGAAAAATTAAACAGAATTCATAAACTGTTTCCGGAGATTTTCCTTCTACTCTTGTTTTTCCGACAAATACACGAAACACGGTTAGTCGATACGTGTAATTAAATGTATCACCGCCAAGTAAAGGGCGATTATTGTCTCGTCTTAGCGGTAAAATTATTAAGAAAAATTTGTTGCGGGAAATATTTTGAACAAAATACGTAAAGGAGAACTTTTTAAGCATTATCGAGAGACCGAAATCATTTTTTGCAGAACTTTGAATGTTATTAAGTCATTAAAAATAAAAAAGAAAAAAATTACGTCTTTAACGGGAAAATTGTGAAGGGTAACCAAATTAATTAGAATTAAAAAAATTATTATACACTTCGGGCGATGCGAGCGTACTCGCGGTATATTCCAGACATATACACAAAAAAAAAAAACTCATTTACATTCAGACGCAATTAAAAAAACCAAATATATATATATATATATATATATATATATATATATATATATATATATTGTAGATATTAAGTGTAGCAGAATTGAAAGAAAGTGCAAAAAGTTTTTAGTAAATGATTCAGTGATTGGCCAACATAAAAACCTATATCAATCTCGAATTTCATAAGCGACATAAATTTCTTCTTCGATACTCATCATCTATGTATATCATGCATGATACAAACAAATTATGTTAGTCTTACATTATTGTGATACTTGGTCCCATGCTATATACAAATCTAGCGACACATATCATCTGTATCGGTATCTCTATTACGTAATATTACAGAGACATAAATATACGTCGATAAAGTTTTTATCGTTACAGTTTAGATAAAAGCTAAGAAAAGAAAAAGACAAATTTCGATTTAATATTTGTAAAATTTCATCATTCGCCGTTATAAAAAGTTAACCGTAGGAGAAATCAGAAAATTACGAATAATGTCTTATTACCGGGACTAAAAATAAATATTGTTTAAATTCCACCTTATTTGGCAGTTGTCTAAGTGCTTGAACAAACCACGATGAACGAGGGGACAGCTTTCGCTTTTATTCCGCATTTTACGGCTTTGTTGATGTTAATATTCGGCTACCATCGGTATCGGTTTGAGAAGTTTATTTGAGTTTGAAAAATTTCAGAACGCGAGGTGTTTCGGCGAAAACTAAAACAACATATAAGCTTAAAAATTCAAACACGTGTTATTTTCAGTTTCGGAAATTCGAAAAAAAAAAAAGAAAAAAAAAAGAAAAACCTATTGCCGGAAATCAGAAGAATATTGAAAGCCGAAAAGAAGTACAGAATTTTCGTCGGATTTTCAATAAGTTTAAAAAAAGTACACCGTTTCGTGTAGTGGAAGTTGGTACAATTTTCCAAGAAATAAGTTTACCAAGTTGAAAAAATCTAATTCGGAAAAGAACAAACAAAATAAAATTCTAAGCCGAAAACGTAGTGCATAAATTTACACGAAAATTACAAGCGCACATCCTGTGATTTTGAGCCAGCGGGGGATGTTGAAATAAACCGGATTCGGCATCCAAGTGATGCGGTGGTCCCGTCGATGATGATAAGGGTGGGCGGTCAAAAAAATGAGTGGTGGGGTATATTTTGATTTGTTACAAAACGGATTGCGCCGATTCCGTATACACACCTATATACAAGCGGGATTCTGTTTTGACAACGGAGCCGAGGGCGAAGAAGAAAAATCTAGTTATGTCGGAGTGATAGATTTTACAGAGGACCCCAGTGAGCGATTGATTAGCCGCACTATTCCTCTCTTGTTGCCGCTATGGAGCCAATTCGGCTTCTATTGAATACCGCAAATCACCATGCCGCGGTCGCTCGACAACCGCACACATGCATCAAGTGCGTCTCCGTAATGATATATACGCGATATGTTTCGGAATTTTATTTGTAAACACCTCGATACGGACGGACGCACATCTGTATGCCTGCACACAGTGAAGCGAGGTATAGAGGAAAAGGGCGAAAATAATCCCGCTGGCTTCGCGCTAAATCGGCTACACGTCAAAAGCCAAATCAAATCGATGGAATAAAAGGCCGGACTCGGTCAGTTGTTGTGCCGGTAATGGTACAACATTTTGATAGTGGTCAGAAAGGACTACTCTTGTTTATTATTGCTCTCTAACAAAGAGGCTTTTAGTTGCGACTTTTATAAACACGCAGCTGCTGAGTTGGCACCCCGATGGGACGACCATCTCTTCCTTCAACTCTGCTCGCAATTCTCAACAATTCGTTCATAATCTCCCGCAACAGCGTCACTAATTTTCACTTCCGTTTTCACTCGTACAAAATTATGTCCATCATAATGACCCCCTCGTATTTATTACACCCTTTCTGAAAAATTACTAGCTCTGTCATCGGATTTTTTTATCCTTTCTCGAGAAATGTTCCCGGACGAGTTTCGGAAAGTGCTCTAAAAAAAAAAAGAAAACTAAAAAAAATTCTATATATTACGTACGCATTAATTGTCATTATTTTTAAAATTATCGTTCGATAATGTTCTGAAGAGAAGCAGCATCGTTTGAAAATTATCTAACACGATGCATTGAAATTATCATTGAAATTGACGGGTTTTTTGAATTTTTCTTTCCCCCTTTCTATTAAATAATTTTTAAAAAATATTTCAGTTAAACAGCTACTATAAAAATAATGAAAACAATAAATGACCAACATTTAAAATAAATATAAAATACGAAAAACGTTATATGTATGTCATTTTTAGTATTAGAAAAAAAAAAGAAAGAAATATACATATTAAAGTAAAAATTCACGTGTCCTATATGCCTTATCTGAATATCTAAGTGGGACAAGTATTTACATAAATTATCGTCTATCTGTAATTTAAAAAAAAATATATGTGTATAACTAAAGATGAGATTACACACGGTGATACTGAAAGAGGTAAATTGCAATCGGAATATTTACATTTTTTAAAATTTATTTATATTTTTGAATTTTCATTATTTTTATTAACTTTGAACGTATATATACAATACATTTAAATTATGCTTGCTTTCGCATACTAATCCAATTCACGAACAGCTTCGATAATCTCCATAAATAAATTAGACTGCCGTAAAAAAAAAAAAAAAAGGGAAAAAGTATGTTCGAAATTACTTGCACGTATGTTAGTTTAACTAATTTTCTTTTCTAACCAACCCAACAATTCTTACATTTAATTAGTATACGCATACAATATATATATATATATACGTAATATATATTTATATCTACCGATTTATTTATTATCTTTCAATGGATATATTAATTACACAAGTCGACCAAACATATAAATCGATACTTTTTTTCTATCTAGTTTTTTAAAAAAAGTGAACAATAAACGTATATATATATATATATATATATATATGATACTCTAAAATCAAGCATATCTGTACGTTCAATCACTTCTAGATCAACTATTAATTATTAACGGCAACAATATTACATACTGGCGAATAATTTTTTGGATATTGTCGAAATTTGTTTGTGGCGCGGAAATCTTCAAGATGATCTTTACGACATTTTTCTAAATAATTACGAATTTGTACATATATACGTGGAATTTATTCGTTAATATTTAATGCAAAATATTTCTTCCGGTTCTATAACGACCGTTCAATAAACTTAATTTATTTAATTATTACCGTTAGACACATTCCCTTTCTTTCCCTCCTCCGTAAAAAATCTCAAAAATATTCGTAGTTTTTACACTTTTATTTTTTTTTCTTTTCTAATCGGTATCATCCTATTATTTCTTCGTTTTCAATCTTGTTTATCACTCAACTCATTGTGACCCCTCATCCAGCCGCCGGTGTCTGATTTTAGTAGTACACTGCACGAACGAAAATTCGATTATTTTCAAGTCCGTATTTTTATTAATATCAGCCTCTTTCTTCGTCCAAACTAAAATATGCTTCGGGTGTATACAGCTGAGATACGAGCAAAAGCGCTGACATTAAGCTCTAAACATGTTCTAACCATGTATCTTCCCGAAAACGTTCTTTACAAATTTATTTGATATATTTCTTATAAGGTTTACTTTCTTATAATTTATTTTTCTAGCAAACAGGATGTATTTATACGCTAATTATATACAAAAAAATTTATACATGATCTTTACCACTTCATTTCCTAATTCCTGAAAGTTATCATATTTTATTACGGTTTCCGTTTATCAAGTTTTAGGGTAAAATGTAAGACAACAACCCCAAAAATGAATTAATTACCAAAAATAAACTTAGCAACATGTTGAGTTACGCATAAAAAATATCTCGCGTGTAGCTCTTGCTTCGAAACATGTTGCTAAATTTATTCATAACTAGTTAATTTCCCGGGGTTGTTGTTTTATATTTAACGCGGGTTTGTTTTTATTTTTTTTTTTTTTTATTTTTGTTGTAATTAAACAATATATTTCTGGTTATTGTTATTTTTAATGTTATTATTAATGATTTCCGGTCAAGCTTCATTGTGTAGTGTAACGATTAATAAATACCTTAATATGTCCAGTATTTCCCATTGATATCGACCTTGGACGAGGACCTCCTTACGAATGATAACGTTCTACAATATTTACGGGTTTTGAAAAAAATAATTTATTTGCCGTTTTGCCGAGCAATTTCTACCACAGCTTCAGCGTAAAATACATTTCAATAATGGTCAACTCTTTTTTTCCCCCCATATTATCCCTGGCGCAAAAATGACACTGCCGTTAATATATACTCGTGCATACGCCCAAATCAAAATCTGCTGCGCGGAAGCTGTTTAGATTCTATGAATTATTCGCAGCAAAGGTCTAATAAGGGGCTGAGATTTTAAACAGATGTCGCATTCGACAGTCTCCTTTTTAATTTCGAACAATTTTTTAAATTAAGTTTAATCTCGAGTTGTGCGGAACTAATATAAGTGTAAACGGAGATATTAAATTTAGGAAAAAACTTCCGTCACTTCATTTGCGAATGTAAACTTAAGACAAGCCTTTCAAAAAAAGATGAATTCTATTAAATTACCGATTCCACGTTCGCGCTGCCGAAAATTAACCTTTTGTTGTTTTTTTTTTTTTTAATTTACCCACAATTGATTTTTGTGATAAAAGTAATGTTTAATAAAAGCAGTGAAAAGCTGCATTACCGACTACTTTTTTATGATCAGGCAATGTCTGCTTCTACTTTAGATCATTTTAATTACGTTACACCGATCCCCGCATGGCCGAGTAATCCCCTACACTGTTGCAGTCGGTGCTGAAGGGACGAATACATTTTAAACTATGTAAAATCACTCTCCTCCCTACATAATAACGTAACTGTGTCAAAGGATTTGTCCCGTTGTCTTTTGCGTTCTAATACTGATATCGCAGTATCCTTTGTGAGTTTTTATTTTGTTTTTGATTTTTGTTTTATTTTTTTTTTCCGTTGGCTCATCCAAAATCAATGGTCCAACATCTACACGAATTAAGAAGAGTGGAGAGATTAAATTTTAATATTTTAACGGAAACGGAAGAAGTAAGCTAAAGCTGGAATTTAAAGAAAGTACACGTAAGGGATACGAAGTTTGTACGAATTTTACAAACAGGAGCGCTCAGAAAAAGAAGAAAACATTCAAAAAGAATATTATCTACATCGCAAACGCTGTCGTGATCTGAAGCATGAGCGTGTGTTCATGTTGCTGCGTTTAAAAATTGACAAAGAAATTTTCGATAAATTTTAATACGGTTGCCAGTAAATTTAAGATCGGTTGTATGTAGTAGGTGGTTTCGGTTAATAAAACTCGACACCAGTTCTTTAGCAACATCTAAATTATTTGAGCAGGATACGAGAGAGAGAGAGAGAAGGAATTATTAATTGATCCTGTTCCTCGGAGCAGTGTTTAAAATTATAAGTAAGTTTTGCAAATAACTCTATTTTCTTTTTTTCCAGCCTATTCTATTAGGAATTTAATTTCTACATAATAAGTTCCGTCTATTCGATAAATTTCTTTACTAATAAACAACGCGGTGTAAAATTATCATTCCGCTAAATCGAAATTAGTCAGAAAACGTTGCCGTAAATTCTAATGCATGAACAACGCTGAGATAACCTCGTCGAACACATGCATACACATTAAGGGGTCGAGTAACCAAGAATTCCGCCACAGCTCTAAATTGTTCAAACTATTATATTTATATTTTCTAAATTGTTCAATAGCCTTTTGCAACTGGTTGTCCAGTAATTTCTAGAGTAGCAAAATGCGTAATTCGGAACAAACTCCTCGTCATGTTATACATATAATATATATCGTAAATGGTAATGAACGCATTAAAAAAGTTGCGGAGATACTACATAAAATTGAAAAGTAACAACAGTTTTACAGAGATGATAAATGGAAGAAAAAAATTAAACATCGCTCGGAAACAATTAAATTAATAAGTTAAAAAGGAAAAAATATCGTTATTACCAAAATTGTTCCCTTCATTGTCCAGCTCCAGCTAATTAAAATAGCGCAAAATATACACCCCATAAAGAGCTTTTCGGTATATTATATAGAATACGTCACTGAAGGAAAATTTAATGTTATTTCGAAATAGGCGCGTTTTCGCCAGAACTTAACAGTCGCTCCTTTTCGAAAAATATTACAACTTATCAAAAAATTTAAAAACAAATCGGCAATTTTTTACGAATATAAAAGTTCCTCGTTTATACTATTAAGCATAGATCGAAAAATTCAGGTAAAGCTGTGAATAAATTGAGGATATATTGCGCGGAAATACTATTAAAACTGCATACTTTCCCAGTGATATTGTAACGGCAGATTTGACTCCAAATATAACTTTACTAACATACATACATATATATATATATATATATATAAATATAAAAATTTATAAAAAAAGTTTGCCTGTAATACTATAAAAACCTTACGCTTCTTCTACGGTACCTCAAGAACCGTAATTACAGCTAATAAAGGCGTTCTAAGAAATTTATACGGTTGGAACGGGATAAAATTTATAAATTTCCATTAGAAATATTGTTTTATTTATTTTTTACTATTTCGACCCGGTATTCGGTATTTTTATTTAAACTATTTTCACGTTTAAGCCGTAACCGAAATTTTATACAATTTCTCCCTATCGACGGATACTTGCTGTTATGTAGTATCTGTATCCCTTAAACAGATTTAATTTTAACTAATCATCGTATTTGCTCATGGTAGGGTTTTTTTTTTTAATTTTTTCCTACAACGGCGTTTTGCTAAATTATAGTTTAGAATAATTTATAACCGTATTTCATACGTTGCGTCGTGTGATAAGACGATTCGTCGGTACGCTAGTTCAGCTTGTAATACTAACGTTATGTTATGTCGTAATTTGCACAAATGTATATATATATATACTTTCTTGTTATTGTGTTTCATTCATATTGCCTCAACATCTGACCAAATTAAAATCTAATTCTTCCTTCTTTCGCTGTTTCTTTGGACGAAGGTCTTCCTTTAGTAAACTAAGCAAAAGGAACAAGTAACTTTTACACTTTTCTTATGGAAATCCTGCGATGTCTACCGCACAGTCCTTAGACGAACGTGAGAGCCTTCATGTCGGGGTAATTGGAGCGGAAAATCACTGCGCGATTATATTTAGTGGAAACTTTTTATTCGGTACGTAAAATTAAATAAAAATCCACAGTGCTGTACGAGAAGTAATCTACCAGAATAATCCGAAGGCGTTTTCGTATACTTCATAAATTATAAAAAGCTAAAACACGAAAAAAAAAAAACACTAATAAAAATATTAACTATAGAACAAATTAACATTATTCTTCTTTACTGATATCCCGTTTCATAAGAAATCGTAATTATATTTAAATTAGCGAAAAAATTTTATAATAAATGCTCGATCTTCAACAGCTTGTAATAATTAGTAAAGAAAAGTAAAGTAAGTCCTAAATCCTTGACAGAGCATCGGGGGGATTATGAAGTTAAGGTTTACAATGCACTAAGCTTAATGGATCTAAATAGAATACTGGGGCCAGTTCCTTTCTCATCGGATCCGCCTTTACCTTCCCAGATTTCTCTGGTACGCAATTTAATTTCAGATTAGGTATAAACTTGGAAGCGACTTCGATCTGGAACGAGACAACTCCCGAAATCCCATGATACCTCTGGTTTGGTAGCCAAGCGCTTTAACCACTAGGCTACCGCGCTATGAAAATAATCGAAAATTTCAATGAAGAAAGGACGTAAAGTTTATTAAAATTACTCTGAACAACGCGCGTTACAGTTCCAGAATTCCAGCAAAGAAAAAATAAATAAAAAACACTAAACCTTTAATAAATCGACGGGCACTTACAGCAGAGCTCCTTTTTTTCATGTGAAAATTAAAAAATATCTAACCTTTTGTTTATTTACTTATTTATTTATTTATATAATTATTTCTTTATTTATTTTTGCTAACAGAGATGCAAAGAAAAACTAAATACATTGGCTATTAGTGTGATGAATCAATGGCCTGGCGTCAAATTAAGAGTAACCGAGTCATGGGATGAAGATGATGTACACAATTACCATTCGCTGCATTACGAAGGGCGAGCGGTAGATTTAACAACGTCCGATCGGGATCGATCTAAATATGGAATGCTGGCAAGATTAGCGGTAGAAGCTGGATTTGACTGGGTATTCTATGAAAGTAGATCGCATGTACATGCTTCCGTTAAATCCGGTATGTTCTATTCATTTTACCTATTCTCGTTTATTACCATTTTTATTGTTATTATTAATATTTTACAATAAGCGTATTTGTCTGCTAAAAATAATTTTCGCAGTTAATCTCAAAAAAACGACACTTAAGTCAATGAAGAGGTAAGTGGAGATTTTTTGCGATTTTTCTATCACCGGTTCTATTTTATTTTGTTACTATTTTTTCAACTGTAAAGTATGACGAATTTTTCTTCATTTCTAGACAATTTTCAGTTTTTTGCCAAATCAACGACGTAAACAAAAATCGCAATGCAAAATTTTAAATTCCTCAATATACAACGCTGCATGCAATAGAGCGAACAGTTCAAAAAAACTTCGATAATTTTTTAATCGACTAAAATAGATCGATATTCTATTAATTATTGTTTAAGTTTAGAAATGGAATTTTCAGCCTAGAGTCGTAAGCGTTTAAGCTTTTTTTTTTTTTTGAAAAAATTTTAAAACCAATTTTCAAAATTTTCCGGTTCACTTTATTTAAATAACCTTTTTTACCTCGTTTCCAAATATAAAAACAAACTTTCATTTTATTTCTTTATTATTTTTTTTTTTTTCTATTTTTTAAGTATGGTAATAATTTTTGGTTGACTATTATTTTCGAATTATTTGCGATTATATCCAGTGAACTTAAAAGTCTAAGAAATTTAAATAATAAACCAGTAGCGTTGCGTGGTTGAGAAATTTGAGGGACGGATTTCAAAAATAAACACGAACCCCAGCTGTTTAATAATTTAAAGAATACATAGCAGTAAAAAAAAAAAAAATAACGTTTACAACACAGTATTAAAGTAGGTTTGTATGATTTTTGTTTAGAGTTTTTTTAAACGTTTTAATTGATTAATTTAAGATAAAAAAAAGAGAAAGACAGATACATATATATATAAGAAATTTATATTTTGCGTTCAAATTCAATAAAATATTCAAACACTTTTTCAACGAAAGTAGCGAATTCCTTTACGAACTAAACTGTTGATCGATGAAATCATTACCAATGCATTAAACCTTTCTTTAGTACTCGCACTTCTTAAAAATGTTTTTATCATTTTTAAAAGTTGAAAAACGTCACTCGGATTCAACAGTTAACACATCAAGATGGTTACACGGTAATTTGAATTCATTTTACCGTTTCGCTAGAAGTATCATTTAATCCTATTGAAGTTGATTTATTTTTAAGTTTTTACGAATTTAAAAAATTTATCGTAAGACGCATTTTTAAAGCCGAAAATTTGTCAGGATGGAAAATCGCCGTGATCGGCTAATATTTTTTTACAAATTTTTATTGAAATAAGTGTATAATTAGCATTTCGATTCTTCATAAGGGGAAACCATTTTTTAAACGATATATAAACGAAAATATTATTGAAAACCGAAAATTATTATTTGCGGGTTTTTTTTTTGAATTCCTAATCACTTTTTACTTTAAATACGATATTAATTAGGAAATAAAACGATTAAAAACTCACACTAGGACTAAACTAAATCTACTTCGAAATAGGACGAGGCTGAGAGTCCCATGCTAACTCTCAGCAGAATAAGAAGTGTCGAGAGTTCATATGTTTTCGCTCTCTCGTGTAAATGCTTCAAATCAACCAAACTAAATGAGACAAAGTTTTTTCTGGTACGGTATTGAAAGAAACGAAAAAAGAAAATAGAATAATCAATTGATCTTATTAATCCAGAAGTTTAAGAAAACTTATTATAAATATCTAAGTTAAAATGGCAGTTATACTGAATGTTACACGAATTCAATTTTTATACACAGTTCAATTTTGGTTCGATCTAGCCAATGTCTTTATTTAAGTTTCAAAAGATAATTCAGTGAATTTTCGGCCATTTCCACAACCGAATCGAAAAAATGCAAAATATATGTCAAAAATAAAAAAAAAACAAAAAAAAAACATTAAACAAACTCGACAAAATTCGGAAAAAAAGCAAAACGCACACACCGGCATAGCCCTGTGACTATTTCTATAGATTACGCTGGGTGCATAAATGACAACATCGTCGCGGTAGAGGTTTATCTTATTTGAACTCAAAAATTTGCATTTCAGTTGCAACTGAAAATCAGGAAAGAAAGCACTTTTTCAATTATGGTTACATATTTCGTAACATCTTAAAACGTATTAAACTGGTGTCGTTGACGGTGGTTTAAAGGAATCTAGGCAATGTGTTGGATAACGACCACTCATTTTAAGACTGTTTAGCTTTACAATTCAATTTTTTATTGTGCTTGATAACATGGCCAAAGAAAGAATTCCCCTGATACTACGTTTGACGGTCTTTATACCAGTCTTATCTCGCCGCTAGAATAGACATGCTCGCTGTAACATAAAAGATATTACCAGCAATGCCCTTTCTTCTCCTTTGTTAAACTATTTTAAGTACTTTAGATATCTTGCTTTTTTGTTCAGTTTTCTGTGGCGAGCCTATTGCTATTTCTGGGACCAATTTCTTTACTTGTTTTTTCCTGATCTCTCAAAATGTCCACATTACATGAGATTCCTAAAGTGTCCTAGAAGCCATCCCGCCGCCACTCCCACTCAACTGAGTATATAACTTTTCTCTTACATTCTTTACTAACTTTTTCCTTCGTCACTTATTTGGAAGTTTCAGCTAAATTAATATTTTGAAACAATTTACCATTATTCGGCAAGCACTGTGTCTAACTGGGGGCCAAATTCTGTAAGGTTAGGAATACAAACTCAGTGGAAATGTCCGTATGAATTGTCGAGTCAATTTTTTTTTTTTTGTTTTTTCGCTTTCCCATGTAAATATTCTCTAAAACGAGAGAAACTGAATCTAGACCAAGTTAAAAAAAAAACACAGAAAAAAACAAAAAAACAGAACAAACCAAAGAAATCCCGGGAACTTATTAAAAATATCAGAATTGAAATATTAATATTCAACTTGACATGCTTTTCATTCTCGTAGAGAATTTAATTTTGGTGTCGATCTAGCTAATGTCTTTATTTTAAAATGTTTTCCGATAAGAGCAGATAAGGAAAATTCACATTTAGAATCATTGAAGTTTCCGCAATCTCCGCAACCGAAACCAATACACGTAAAAAACACGCCGAAAACGAAAATACGGGTTGCGGTATTTCACAGGATGGCGATTAGCCAAACGCCTAAAAAGCCTCAAACACACTCAGCAAAACCCGGACAAAATCAAAATATACATTCCGGTATGATACTGTCTATTATTATTAGTATTATTCATCAGCTGATCAATCAGTATTTCACGGTGTAGGCTCTTCCTTCTTGAATTGAATTCCAGATTAGACGGTCCGTTATTCATCCACTATTCTTCGCCATTTCTGTCGGTTTTGGACCCAATTCTGGTCCATGTGACCCCCAGTCTTCGTCTAAATTCATAGTCCCATCTCAAGCGCGGTCGTTTCCCCGGGGTATTTTTATTCCTCGTGGATACCAATGTAAAATTCTTATCTTTGGTCTGTTCTTCTCACTGTTTATCCAGCCCATTTTGCCATTTTATTTAATTTATTCTTTCTATTATATCTGTTACTCCTATTTTAGCACGAATCCCCACTCTGTCAGTTTTCAATCCTTTTTTACTAATTAATAGCTACTTTCCCTAACCGCTTTGCAACCTTCACCGATGGCTCTGAGGAATCGCATGGAATTGGTTCAGAGTTCAGCCTTTTTCTGTTCTTCACTAAATTATTAGCTTCCTCCCTTTTGCTCGGTTTTCTATGCCGAGTCCGCTGCTCCTTTGGCGGGGATCGTTCTTTTCATCTTCTTCTCTGATTTTTCAAAATTTCTTTATTATCCTTCTCGTCTCTTTCGTCCTCTTACTATACGGACAACATAATTCTTCTTCTTCTCTAATTTATAACCTCTTCCTTAGTCGCTCTTTGCAAATTAATTTCTTACGGATCCCTGAACACACACGGATCGACAACAGCGACTCAGCAGATCGGCTAGCTCATTTAGCTTCTTCAACCTGAAGATTTCTTAATGTTTTTGATGCTCATACAATATCACATTTCTTTTTGCAGCTGCTCCTTTTTTTTAAATTAAAGCGTAACTATTTTTCCTCTTCATTTTCACATCCTATTCCATTCATCAACTAGATCTTCAGTCTAACCCTTAGTTTCTCAACCATCCTTCTTTACAGCGTTCACCGCTTTCTGCAATCCGTCACTTACGATTTGGGTACAGTTTGCTTACCACATCACTTTTCCGTTTCTCACTTCTTCGGTTTGCCCTCTCTACCCATTTACTTCTTATTCTATATATGATGACATGTTGAAAATATCTTTTTTAAATGTTCTTCCGTAGCTACCGAACGTTCTTCCTTTTTCTACTCGCTACTTTTACCAATAAAGACCTGCTCCTTATAGCGTGTCCTTCATCAGCTCCTTTCCTTCTCCTTCTGTTATACCGGGTCTTGTGAATCTTTCTTGATCGCGCAAAGATCTAATTTCCCCATCCTTCCATTAGTTTTCGAACCGACGTCCATGTCGACGGACCCACAAAAGAGAAAAAAATACCCAAGTACACTTCTAATTATCTGCTTTCAGAGATTTGCCGACAGGAGATACGGGCGATGTCTGAATTGCCAGAAATTATTTTTCCAGTCAGCACTCTGTCAAATATTGAGATTGAAGTGTGTTTTTGATCAAAGTTTTGTTCAGTTCGCGATTTGTTATTTTGACTTTCGCCGACAAAATTTTGTCTTCTGACCGGAAGAGTAGAAATATAAAATTTGGGTTATAATTTCAGCTAAATCGTAAACGGAATTTATGCAATAATACTGAGTCGGCAAATTAAAGAAAAATTTATTATTTATTATGACATTCGTAACCTTCACACCCCCCCCCCCAAAAAAAAAATAAACCTCCTCCTTCTTAAATTTAGATTTTTCGTCTGTTATAAAATTCGTCGTGTCTTTAGATCTACATAATTAAATGCAGTCAAATAACGTTACAGAAATGTCTCTAGCAATCCCAGTTTATGCCAGTAATTTCCAAATTAGCATAGTTCAAAAACCGTTAGCATCTTCGTATAATAGATACCTCATTTCTAAATGGTTCATGTGCACTATTACACTTCTATGCGTGTGTATTCGTATAATTATTCTTACCTTTTCCTGCACTCCGGTTATATATATATATATATATATACATATATATGCATACACTACACGTATAATTCTAGGTCACGGATTACTAACTATGGTCGAAATTGAGCATTTTGACAACGTAATAGAAATAAACTCTAAATAGAAGCAATATTCGAAACGGAATTCAAATTTTATTGGTTATTAAACAAATAAAATCAGAATTACCTCGATTTCTTCATTTATTATTATTAATGGTAAAATGTAACTCCTCTTCCATGACGCAATCGGTTAGGCAGCGTTCAGGTAGGGCCTGGTTTAGATCCCGCTGCCACACACTAAAACTTCCAAAAATTTCACTCGCGCTGCTGGGTTCATGTTCACAATTGACCCCCCCAAAAAACTATAATGTAAAGTTACTCTATTTTAGAGTAAAAAAAAATACAAACAATACAAACAATATAAACTTAATTATTTACCGTGAAACGGTAACACTAAATTTTTAATGTAAAAAATTACTGCCCATAAAACAAAAATAATACAAACTTAATATATATTTCAATCGTTCTTCCCTCAACTCGGAAGATGGACAGTTGAGCTCGCCGAAAAAAACAGATCTAGATACAGATTTTACGACTAGCTCCAATATTTTTTCCAGGTAGGAAGGTTTTAGGAATCATCACATTTTAAAAAGAAGCTGGAATTAGTGGAGTGTAGTCAGCGAGTAACGAAGAAAGAAGAGAAAAGTAATTTTGGGCTGATATTAAGAATGTAAAAATATAAACAGATACACTTCGATGTTCCGGTTAAAAATAAAGCTTTTAAACTTTGCATAATTCTTAAACCGGCGAATAAAACAGTTTGTCATTCGGAAAAAACGATTTTCAACGGTTGCTAGAATATTTTAGATCTAACCGTGATGCTTTTCGGATATCGTAGAAGGTCTGAAAAGAGAATTCCGCACCAGAAGATTTGGTTGCTTGCGAGAATGACGGACATCATGGAGTATGAAAAGCAGAGTGAGGATATGTAGTTCAGAGCGAAGCCTAGAAAGAAAACTTCCGAGAATAGTCAAAGAAAACACCGTAACAAACGATAAAAATAAGGAATGAAGAAGATGGTAAAGTTGAATAGAAGCAACTCCAGTACTCATAGTAATTGGAACGGCATTTACACACGGTGTTCTTCGGGTTTGTAGTTTCTTAGTGAAGAATTTAATTCAATAAGGAAGGGGTTGTGTTATAAATATGATAAAACGGGAAAATTTCGAAATAAATTTATTCTCATTCATTATATCTTTTTTTTTTTTTTTTTTTTTTTCGGTTCTTCAATTCATACAAATAGAAAATCGTGAACAAGCATGTTTTAAACGTTCTTGGATTGAGCCATTTTCTTCATATCTCTATATCTGTGCTTTTATATTTTCCTTTATTTGTTTTATATATTTCTGCTTTGATCTTCCAGTCTTTCCCTTCCATGTTTCTTTTTTTATTATTTATGTTAGGTATTCATTATTTTCGTATATATGTCCATTCCATTTGAATTTCCTTTCTTTTAGTTTTATTAATAGACACTTCTTTTTCCATTAACTCTGTCTAAATACCTCTTCATTCCTTATCTTCTCCATCCATAATATCCTTTCCATTCTTCTCCAGCGCCAGATTTCAAATGCTTCCAGTTGATTGTTCAACCGTTTGCTCAAATTTAAAGTTTCTGAACGGCAGAATAGTATAATTTATACGAATATGTAATCAATTTTTTCTTTATTTCTCTCCGAATATTTTTAGATGTTATAGAAGGTTTCTTTTTTTAGCGAATGCTAATTTATCGAAAATTTAAAACACTTAAAAATTATAATGTGATCTAATTCATGTTGCATACCGTTATTTACGAATGTAATAATGCTTTATTAGGTCGTCGCTACTAACACAGGTGTAAAATGACAAAAACACGCAAACAAACGAGAAGAATTTTTTTCCATATACATACAGTTGAAGAATTATCTTAAAAATGAAAATATACCAAAGAGAATATGATCGCAACGTTTTTAAAAATAATTCCTTATTACCTTTCCTCTTTTTTTTAAATTCGCCTTCGCAAATTTCATTTGCCGCTTATTCTCGGGAGGTGGAGCGGGGAGGAATGACGCCAGTAACGACTATATATATAATATATATATATATATATAAATGAAACCGGGATATGTTTTTTATGGATATACCGTCGGTAAATAAAATTACGCTGTAATTACTTTAAAATCACATTAAAAAAAGTGAAAAGAGACTAGCCAAAAATAATAATAATAATGATGAATATTAATTTCCATTATCACGTTTGTTTTGGAAAGAGAGGAATATTGTTTATATCTCTCGCGACTGTGACCGCGACCCCCGTTAACGAGAGAAAGAAAAAGGAGAGATACGAGAGAAGGCGATAAAAAAAGAAATAGTTTTTAATGTGAGCCGCAAAAGCGAGACGGAAGACGTAGCGTGTACAGTGTATGCAGAGTGGAAGATGAGAAAGCACAGCAGGCATGTGATTCGATAAGAATGATCATTAACGGAATCCAGGACAATAATTCACCGGGCGAGATATCATCTCAGAAGCCAGCTACTCACCTAACTCGATCTACTCTCTAGAGGGTCTTTGTCGCATGCAGGCGCATTATTTTCACAGTATAAATACTTCTCTATATACATATGTAACAGGTACGCACGACGAGCTGGGCAAACGTCTGGGCGCCTGTGCACAAGCCGAAGCGAAGCTGGAATAAGGTGAATATAGAGAGAGATTTTTCTTTACTTTTTTCTTCGTGTTCTTTCGGTCCGAAGCGATCGTCAGCGATTAGAGAGACTTCTGTATATTACGTGAAAAGAAGAAATAGAAAAGAGACTTGGAACGGGCATTTACTACAAACAACTTATCAGCTCGGAGAATATATAAGGCACGATGTGTGTGGCTTGAATAGTTCAAGACACGAATTAGTTAAGTTGATATTTATGTGAGACAAACAGCCGCGGATAGATCCACTCTATCAAGACAATCACCACCATTTTATCCCTCCATAAGAAGGGGCCATTAAACACCTTATGGTACCCTAGGTCTTCTTATTTTTATTTTAAATATACACGACTCGGCTACTAGTCCGTAAGTTATTTTGTTCGCTTTTTTCTTAACTCCTTTTTTATCTTCCCTTTCATTTCTGATGCTTCTTTTTTTCTTTCTTTTTTTTGTTTTGTTTTGTTTTGTTTTGTTTTCTTAGCTTCCTTTAATTCTTTCTGTTCGCTCCCCTTCTTTATAAATCCATCTTCTTGTTTTTTCCGAAAATATTTATTTAAGCACCTCGAGTCGTCGCTGCTTCATAGGAAAACTACTTTAACTATATTAATGGTCAGGTAAGCAGATAGATCATCGCCTCCTCAGTTTATTACTATTCATTCCCCTAAGCTCATTATGCAAATTAACTATTTATTACTCTCGGCTGAGCGCACTCTGCCCAAGCCGTTGGCCGGTCCTTTTTAATTAGCCGACTTTTGATCTTAAAGCCATCGTGAACACCATCTCTGTAAACCTATACTTGGCAATTCGACTCCTCTCATATGTGAATGCGCAATTACCGTTAGACTAATTATTGGCACTTTATCATTATACGCGAAATCCACACCGCACAACGTCTTCTACGTGTTTTTTCCTCCCGGCTTTTTTTCCCCATTTTGATCGTCTTCAAAAACTAGTTTATACACTGTGTATAGTTTTTTTGTTGTTGTTTTTTTGTAACCAAATTAATGCTGCGATTTTAACCGTCTCGCCGAATATACCGATCGATCGATCTGTCAGAAAATAAAGAAATAATTTACCGATGATATAGAAGAAGCGCGTTGTATTAATAATGTTGAAAATGAAATTAAAAGCCAGTTACAACACATAGACAAAAAATAATATTTCATTAATTTACAATCGTGACATGTTTCGGAGCTAAAACTCTATAAACATAATGTACTAAAGACTAATCGTTCCGACGTCATCAGGACGCTATTTGATTCACCAGCGAACCGTTTACATAAAAAGTTATTTATGTTGTTTCTATTTTTTTTTTTAACTTTTAATTTTTATATTGAAATATTTCTCAGTGCAAAACTGAAAAGACTAGACTGTGTGAAATTAATAGATATAGATTAATAATTTTTAAAAAGTGAATTTTTAAAAGAAAGTGAAAAAAAAGTAAACTACAGAAAAAAATGTGCGTCGAGTTAAGGCAAAAATGTATTTTTCCATTTCTTTAGCTAGACTATTAGAGTTACGCACGCATGTGTATATATGTAGTACTGTTACGTATCGCAGCATAAATACACATTATGTAACCAGCACATTTGATTAATAGTATAGGCCATCAAATAAGCTTCTGAAAACCATGAAAAACAAAAGACTGAAAAATCCGTGTATTTCCATGTATATCCATGTATATATACTAACGGTTATAAAGCTCAAAAAGAGAAGTTTCACTAATAAATATCTTACAACCCCCGGGTAGAGATAAAAAAAAAATGTATACAGTAATCCATTATAAATTCATTATCCGTACTACTCACAATTCTCCTGCATATTTATAATTACATTTAGTCTTCCGATTCTATCATGGAAATTATCAATCGCGATTCTCGCCTTGAAACAAAACAAAAGCCCGTGGTATCCATAGAATTACAGACCCACATCCCTCCTAAGTGTTCTTGCTAAAACTCTAGAGAAGATAGTTAACCGACGCCTCTTTTTCTTTCTTGAGCAAAATAATCTCTTATCCACAGTACAAGCCGAGGGCGAAAAACGCATACTACAGCTAACCACTTACCAAGCCTATAAAGGCAAATATTAACAGCATACCAGCGCCGACAACATGTGTACTCTGTCTTTTTCGATATAGAGAAGACGTTTGATAGATTGTGGCGGTGTAGTTTACTATCGAAGCTCATATCATCTGGCATAATTGTAAATATGGCCACTTAATTAAGCAATTTCCTAACAAATAGAACGTTCCATGTAAAAATATTGGTTCGGCAACATCAGTAACCATTCAAACTGAGAATGGTATAGCACAAGGTTCTGCCCCGAATGCAACCTTGTTTATTTTCTATATTAACGGAATAGCTGAAAGTATCGCGCTGCCTGTGATTGCCCGGTTTTATATTGATGACTTATTCCTTGTCCTTCTCCCTCCCAACTAACGCTCAAAAGACCCTACAAAAAAGTGTCAATAAACTGCAATCCTGGTGTATTGATAATGATCTTACCTTTTCTCCATCTAAAACTGTTTGTGTTGAGTTCCATAGGGGGCGTCAGACCACTCTTAGCATTTTCCTTAAAACTTGAAAACTCTCCAATCCTCTTCCAGCCTATTGCTAAGTTTCTTGGCCCGCTGTTCGATAATAAACTAACGTGGCGTCCTTAGATAATCAACTTCAGAGTTAAATTTTACAAATATTTATCAATCCTTAAGTATTTGGCAAATGCAAAATACAATTTCCCCCCTAGAACCCACCTTTCCATCTACAAGTCTTTGGTCCTCTCCAGAATCGACGACGGTTCACATGTCTACTCATCAGCTAGCCGTTCTTTGTTGAAATCTCTTGCCACAGTGCTCAACGCCGCCCTTCGCACAACACTTTTGCGCACACATAGATCTTCAACCGTCACTAGTCTGTGCACCCCCCCTCTAGGCGTTCCCCCTCTACACTTACCGAGAAACCTATCTGCATTTCACATTTAACCTGCCTCTCCTTAGTCACACAAGGGAAGTCACCGGTACCCGAAATTTCACTAACGATCCTGTCACGCCAGAGAATAAGCATAATTAATTTTCCCCAACAAGCGCTCAACGCGCTGATATCGCCATGGGACTCCCTAATCATCTGTGCTGATTTTCCCGTAATGAAATATAACAAACCCTAACACCCTGTGATATCACGCAAACAGGACGATCTACAATACAGAAATATCTAGACCATGTAATATTCTACACAGGTGTAACTAAGAGCCACCCAACTGACGGGAATCATCGCCTACTGCCTGTGCTTTTGAAGCATGTGATGTATCACAAGCAGTGAGACTCAATGACAGCTGTGTGGTCGTGGGCGCGGAGATCTATGGGATATTCTTCTGCTGTGAATACTTTAAGAAGATAATTTAGAAAGGCATTTAATTATGTACATCATTTAGTTTGAAATTTTTTTTTAAATAAATTATTTCAAAACATTTATTTAAGCTAAAGTTTACACTCATGTTTCCACCTTTTATTGTATGACTTTCACGTTATTTAGAACGCTTTTACTGTCGAAAATTATAGTTTTATTAATGACTTCATAACCATTAATTATTTAAACAAACTTTTATATTTATTTGACAGAGTCATTTTTTTAAATTTTCTCCGAAAGGAACTACTGATACAATATTTTCCGTGTTTTCCTATTCGCTATGTCTAAATTGGAAAATTGACTGAATACTTCAAATGGATATCTGCTTGCCATTTAGTTCGACAAATTGTTAAAATTTACATACGATTTGAAAAGTAACTCTTATCAATGGAATTCAAATTTGTAACTACTAGAATTTTTCAATAAATATGAAAAACATAACGATGTATACCGGAAGGAAGATCAAAGAAATAGGTATAGTAGAAGAAAAATAAGAATGATGAATGGCACGAAAAGCAATTACATAGTAATATGAAGAAAAAAGGGATAAACGAGGGAAAATTGTAGAGACGATAGGAACTTGATAAGTAGCAAAAAACTATTGAAGTGATGATGAAGAGATGCAAAGAACAATTGATGATACTGATGATAATCATACTCATAAATGGTTGCAAAGAAACGATGATAATGATGACGACAATGAAGATGATAATGATACTTGTTTCACATGGTATTCCAAAAGTAAAAAGCTATCGATAGACTATATGTTCTTTCGTTCTCACTCAGATAGATACATAACAGGTAATACTCACAAACTGAATAACAATTATTAGAGACTTTCGAGCAATTAAAATACCTGTTCACATTTAAATTCGATTAAAAACTTACAGAATAAATTTATGGTTCAACTTATTTATGTTATTATACGTTTTTAAATATTAATTATTTAAATAAACTAGTAGTTTTTACATGATTCTACTCTATCACTAATACTTTTAAACTAGAATTTCGCTCTTCTAAATAGTAGCGCTTCCTTTTTATTCGATAATTATTACAGTTGCACATAGGTCTACACTGAATCTAATTTATTAATATCCTAATTAACGTCATCGAATATATATATATACATACATATAAAAAACTGATACAACTAATGAATTGAATATTAAGGTAATAATGATTTGGTAGAATTTGAAAAGACCAACCTGTTTTTAAAGGTAATAAATAAAATTACAAAATTAAACATCAACTGTTAATTATTACTACTACTACTACTAATAATAATAATAATAATAATAATAATTATAATAATAATAATAATAATTATAATAATAATAATAATAATAATGAAAGATAATAAAGTATTGAATTCTTCTCAAATGCACCCAAAAGCGTCCTAAAAAGTTTACGTATGAGAGGGGGCGGAAGGGGGTGTAAAAATTTGTGAATGCAGATTACACAACTTTTTTTAAAATTTGTTGACACTATATTGTTACTGAATTTTTTTTTAGGTATTGGCTGAAATTTATCTTTTCAGTCTTTTGTCGAAACTGACATTGTTCGGCGGAAGTCAAAAAAGTTAAAACCCGAACTAACCCCCAAATTTTGATTAAAAACTAAACTTATTCACGTATTACAAAATGTTGTAATAATGCAGACTTACGGTAAGACATCAACCATACCATGGTTGATGAAAATGGGCAATTTGTTAATTAAAAGAATTTTCAAAATTGCTTCAATGGTTTTTCAGTTTTGTTAAAATCCACGTAGAGCAATTTTTATTTTTTTACTTCAGAACCCATAGCAATACTTATTCGGATACAATAATGAACATTAAGCACAATTAAAATCACGTTATGGATTTATTGCGACATTAATAAAAGCTACGAATATTAACAATAATAATAAATTAAATAAAAAACTTTATTTCTCTTTACAACCTTTGCTTTTACACTGCTCATACTTCTTTAGTTATCCATCCTTCTTTTGTATCGGTTTTGATCAGGTCCGTGCCCAGAATAATTTTGGAGGGGAGGGGGGTGAAAATTTTCTTCGCATATTTATTTTATAAATAAAAATATATTTTTCACTAATATTCATGCTATTAATAATTTCCATCATCTTGATTTATATATTAATAATTTAAATAAGCGAATTACTGTATAAACATTAATAAAAATTACATATGTTATTGATTATACTCGTAACAAAAAATTTTGCATAAAATATTAATGAAGTACCTAAGCTATTCCAGTTCTCATGGGGGGAGGGGTTAACCCCCAAAACCCACCCCGTGGACACGGCCTTGGTTTTAATCATTATAATCTTTTCAATCTCTAATTTATAAAATCAATTTTACTGATCATTCGACATCTACGCTGCAATATTTGTAATGTCCATTGTTTTCTGTCATCCGAAATAGGTATATAACTTTTTAACGCAAATTCTGAACCCCTGGAAAATTTTCTGGTAAAATCTACACCCCTCCCCCAACATATATAATACATATAAAATGTATTATATTGAGAGATTCTGTAAACCGATTTTTTAACTCATTTATATCCTGCGTTGGATTTAAAAAAGAGAAAAGGAAACATTTCTCTCCCCGAAAATTAAAAAAAAATCAAATAATTTTCATTCTTCTTTTTTCTTTCTTTTAAAGCGCTTTGATAATACCACTCCCATTTCTCTTTACCAAGTCAAAGAACATCCAAAGGAAAAAAAACGTATTTTAATGCCGAAGAAGGCTAAGCAAATTTATCTGTGTAAAAAGATGCCAATATTTTCTACAAATAAAAAAAAATCCGTCACCATATACAATTTCATCACTATCAAATAATATTCAATCAATGCCAGTAGTTAAACGTACTTCCATATAAGAGAATAGCGATGAGAAACTTTTCCGATCGATTAAAAGTAATCATCATGAATGAATTTGCAATATACTGTCAGTAGCAGATTTAGAGTTTTTACTAGGAAATGCACAGTTCCAAGAAATATGTAAAAGTAATAAAGAGACACTATTTGTAAGCGAACTATGAAAAAACAAAAAAATTGAAATTTCCATCAATCTTTTTTTATATTGCAAATAATTTATTATTATTATTATTACTGTTACTATTTCAGCTTTCTTTCCGGCTCATTAGATGTTTTGATTTTCTAAAATCCTTTGCTTTAAAAATAAAAGAAAATCTACTATTCATTTTTAAACAGCTAACACAGGTGACATTCATTGCTAAATGTTATTTTTTGAGATATTAAATGATATTATTATTATCATAAATATTCTCGCATATATGTTAATATATTATTATATATTTAGATATATGCATATGCATAAGAATGCAGTAATTAAATTATACATCGTTGATTGTGCATTACTACTCGCTTCTGCCTACGGTTTTGTCCATACATTAATATCGGTTTAAATTTTTACCTATTACTTTCTCTCTTTTTACCTCTGTTATAGGAATTCTTTACTTGTGAGCATTTTTAAACAGAACCATTCAGTAGTATACACAACAAACAGGCTATTTTATCTGTGACAGAAATTAATAAAAAAACTTTTTCATTACTACAGGAAACATTTACTTTTTTTTTTTTTTAATGACTGCACTTCATTGATACAAATATTCGTCGACTAAATTACATTAAAAGCTTATATATTATGTACTAAAATCTTCTTGAAGAATCAGTTGGTGAAAGTTGGAACAAAATCGGTTCGGTAGTTCCTGAAATTAGTACGCACCGACAAATAGATGTAATTCAGTTAATTAGCGAATTCGATTTATAATTTACTGCTTGTACACTTTGTAGAAATATCGCCAAAAAACAGGCTCAGTTTTTTTTTTTTAAATTTTACAAAATTATTTAAGTATAATATTCCATTTAATTTTACAATCTTCTTTCTTTCTTTTTTTTTTTTTATGTTATCCACATTCATTATTTTACGTATGTTTATAAATTATACAAGCTCGAACAAAATCCGTTCAGTTATTGAAATTAGCCCGCATACACACGGATAGACAGACAGACTCACATGATTAGTTGTTTTTTTTGTGACACAAATTGTCCGCTCTTTATTCTGTAGTATGAGTTTTGAACGACTTAAGATGCTACAACGTTCGTTATCAAATTTTGAAGTTTTTCTTTATTTAAATTAGAGTTCCCTTGTTTACTGTTTTGAATGTTGTTCTGATTTCCTTATTTTTTACCGGCTGCGTTTATTAGGGGAAACCGTTACTTAATGAACTTCATAGTTTACCGAACATTACTTATCGGCATACTGATTATTATGGAAAAGGTCAACATAAGCGTTTCTCATTCCGAAATAAAAATGTTCACTTACTTTTTAATGAATCCAAAATGCACCTGTTCTTCACAAACTAGCGATCCCTAAATTCAACACGATTCGCCTTTCTTTATTTATAACGCGAAGAATAGTCGAAAATAACCTAACTTGACTGAATCAAAATCCGTCAAAAAGTTTTTAAGATTAGCAACAGACAAACAGACAAACGTGAAAAACGACTTTATTTTATATTAGCTGTTACCCATGATTTTGCTCGCAGATTAACATCCGTTGAATTTTTTTTTTCTCTTCTTATATAACGAATCCTACACTTCCACTAAAGATTTACTTCTTCTATTCAGATTTGCTTTCTCTTATGACATATTACTAATATAATTAATTAAAACAAACTTTAAGCATATAGTTCACGCCAAAAAATCATAATAGTTGGCGAGAATTTAAATTTGAATATAAATAACATTTCCGATAGCAACTATCGAAACCCACGTTGTAAGATTCTTTAGTAATTACACAGCTATTTAAACTTCGAAAATATTTCAATAAAATAAATTTCTTTACGGAACGTCATTCTATACACAACGCAGTTACTGAATTAAGTATCTAAATGATTGCAAGAAAAATTAATAAATATTATTAGAATGCAAAGTTTTTCCGTAATTAATACTTGCGATTTTCCAGTAATTGTCAATATTATAAAGAAGCTGTTCACCACGGTTTCGCCGTGAATTTATATTTTCTTTGTCGAAATACTCATTAGTGTCAACTACTATGTATAATCTCTTGAAGTCCCATTACTTTTACCGCTACACTCGTCTGTTTTTATTCCTTTTTCACCAGTCTATACCTTTTCTTTTTTTTTTTTTTTGCTTATTCTATAAACCATCCACCTACTACTCGGGCTTTAAATGTAAATAATTTTATTTTTATTTTTTAATTAACAAATTTACGTAGCGATTTTTTCTTCCTTTGGGGAACATGTCTATCACGGTCCAGAAATAAGCAAACCTTACGTTCAGCTGAAGATTCTGTTTCTCCCTGGGAAACAGATCAATCGCCATCAAACAGTATTGACGTTCAATTCGGAACTATCGGAATCTCTGTGACCGAGCAATTTAAAGTAAAATGTTTCGCTCAACTGAAATATTTTTTTATTCTATGAAAAAAAAAATTAGGCTCATTGCTATTCACCAAACAAACTTCTTTTTCTTTATAATTTTTATTATTTCTTACCTAACGCATTGACGTTCCAAATTTTACCTGTAAAATTATAAAGGTAATGAAATAAAATAAAAATAAAAACATTTTTTTTTTATAGTAAACATTTTACCCATTCCTTTTTTTTTAAATTTTATCGAGTTTATTTTACCCCTCCTTTTCACCACTTTATTGACAAAGACCCTTTCCTAAGTTGGTTAAATTACACACTAAAGTCTTCCTCCATACGATATCCAATGAAAGCGCGCAAAGACGATTAGGCAGAAAAATGACTTAATTTTTTATATACATACATATATATACATACATATATATACATACATATATATACATACATATATATAGATACATATATATATATATATATATAATTTTTATTATAAATTAGTATTATCACTATTTTTATTATTGATGATGAGGTCCGGTTTAATGCAAAATGAGCAAAATGGACAGTAGTTTTCATTCTAAAAATAAAAATTGCAGGCGGTAATTTTCTCAACTAAAATGGAATCCTTGATGAAGGCGAACGTAGTTTTTCTTTTTGTTCCTTGTATAAACATCAGCTTTTGTCTTATATAATAATAATTAGAGAATCGAACGTTTTGAACAACACTGGTGGTGCTCCAGAACAGTTCAGCTCCCTGAGCGGAATATTAATAAGTATTTTTTAAATGAAACACGGCGCTCCATCAGCGGATGAAATGACAAAGGGAAAAGGAAGCGAACAAGCAGAGTGATAAAGATGAGGGCCAGAGATGTGCCGGTCGGTAATGTTTCTCTGTTTTAGCTTTGTTCGACGATTGCTGTCAGTGGTTAAGTAAATAACCCGCCTGCTGTTGCTGCTGCCTTTTATTTCGCTTGTTTGTTTTCTTTTTTCTCGAACAGTGAAGATTTATGTGTACACAAGGCCGTCGAAGAAAGAACGGAAAAAATGTGTTAACCATTCGTGTCAACTGATGACGGACCACGTATCATCATCATTTTAATAAAAACCAAAAATGCTTGTTCATCTTTTGAAAAATTTTCCTTTCCTCTCTGTGTATATAGTGCTTAGTCTGCGCGCAAGCCGAACGCTGGACTAAGAATCGTCACTAGTCACTGCGCACACAGTCGCTAGAAATGTAATCACGTTAGCGTTACCTCTATCCTATCCGATTTGACTATTTCCCCTTTGACTTTATACCGATCCGTAGAGTCAGTTTTGTGTCGGAATTCTGAAATAAAAGCAATCTTAACGTTAATTCCAATACAAACATATACCAAATTCATACACATAAATATATATACGCTTTTAAATATATGTGTGTGTGTGTACGTGTGTATATATACATGTATAATATAGACAGATGAATATTACACATGGATAATGCACACCCGCACAAGCATTTACCATTATTATTTACAAACACAATTGTACGGGCGCCTAATGTACACTTGTCTTTTCAATTTGGTTTAATCAATAGAGTTTACTTTTCCCATAAAAAGAATACCGAGAAAGCACACTTCGTCATCGCCGACTCTAGTAACATTTCCTTTCATACGTAAAAACCGTCCCTCGGTCTTCTTGTCCGGTCGCTAGCATACATGTTAAATTTTCAATTCTCACGTAATGCTGTTTTAATAGGAAGATAGTTTTACCGATATACGTTTAAGCCTCATCTTTTACTTATATTTACTTTTCTACTATCGGGCGAGCGACTGTGAGAATCTTCCATCTTTGATCCAGAAATCACAGACTTTTTCATTTTGAAACAAGCAACTTCCAGCCATCATTATAACATTGACTATAGGTTACTACCAAAAATAAAACAAACGTCTAACTAACCTATGTCACGCGTTATATGTTGGATGACATATTTATTTATCGACATCCAATCTGTTACATTTAATTTTCAACGAAAATTGTTGGATAGTTCAGAATTTTAAGATTAAATCGATATAACAAACAAAATGAGTCGCGTACCTGAACGATTCCAAATAATTCAAAGTCAGATTTTGTACATCAAAGACAAACATATAATGTTTTTTAATTTATACAGTTTAAAAAATATATCCAAAACTTTTCGTTTCGTTTTAATTTCCGATATGGTTTACAATAAATCGCTTAGTTATTAATAAATAACGGAAATTACATATATATAAATCGGCCATCTTGCCCTCGCAAGGGGCTGTGCCCCTTGACCCCTCATGCTTATATTTCTGTTTCTTTCTCTTTTATACTTTGTATAAAATGATTAAAATTTACAACGTAATTCTAAATCAGTCCATATCAATATAATAACATAATCACAAAAATCCAATTTTATATAACAAACGTTACATAAAATTGGGATATTTTTTCTAATGGGGGAAGCTTAAGAATTATGTTGTAATTAATATGAAATAGTTAATTAAGGAGAAGTGCAGACCATTTACTTTTGTTTTAAACCCTAATTATTGTTTGCAGGTCTAAGTGACCTAATAAATAATTGAGCACCAAAGAAATCTGGAGAAGTAAAGTCATCTGGAGAAAGAAATCTGGTCTTCCTTACATCTTATAAAAATAAATTTAAAAAATAGTACTTAAAATGCCAGACACTCTTATTTTATAATTAAAATGTTTTAGCAATATCATAAACTTAGTAATCAAAGAACAATGGTAATATGGTTATATTCATATGTAAAAGCATATACGGTAGTAATAATAACCTAGTGACGGCGCGCAGACATTATTTCTGTGAGAAGAAAAGGGGGTATTTTTACTTCAAAATTTCCTTCGCTCACTTTCGGTTAGAAATAAATTAACGCAAGATGATTAAACATTTAATTTTAATATTATTTTTTCTTCTTTTAATATCTTAAAATATTACGTATCAATATTCCGAGTTAAAAAGGTTTTAAAAAATTTTTCTTGGGATATATTCGCGATTAACTGCGTTGGATCCACCACGCTAATAACCAGATAATACATTTTTCAGAGGAGGTTCTAATCCTTTTAAAACTTTGTACGCTGTATTCAAACCCCAGAATTTGTTCTAAATTGATGCCAGCTTTTAATAGATGATAAACTATTTTAAAAACAAAATTAAATACTTCTATTTTTTTCCCTTCACATCTAGAACTGATTATACAGTCATTTAATAAATTTTAATGTTAATACGATCGTGAATTTCAAGATTTGACCATCAGGCGGTTCCGAATTTATTTATTGAATAATCACGCTAGGTCAATAACGTTCCTTCTTTTCAACATGTTGCAACTTGCTGGTTGTTGTACGTTATAGTAAATTCGTTGCAAAAGCATTTCCATGCCCTTTAAATATTAATGACAAAAAATGAATTATGAGAAATTAAAACTATGGAATCTGTAAAAAACGAGTAGTGTTTGAAAGTAAATATTCTCATACATTTGATATAAAAAGAACAAAAACAATTATTATACAAACTTACATGCGCCTCTTTTTCAAAATGAATTATAAGCCTCCTTAAAATAAGTATAGTTTTCTTTCTTCGCAAATCAATGAACATCTGAAAGACAAATACGTATTATAATTTTAGCATTCAAAATTAAATAGTTATACCAATTTTAAATAACTAATAAATATACTTTTTAGAAAAAGAAGAAAAAAAAAACACTCGGAAAATTATATTACGCGGATTTTTATTTTTTGTGAAATGACAAAAATCTAAAAAAGGTTGTTCTTCATTAAATTGCTACTTAATAAATATGCTTCTTCTATAGTTGAATAGTTGAAAAATTATGAAAATTTAATTACGATACCATATTTGTATATGAATAGGCTAGAAATCGAAATTCTTGTAAACAGGCTTAAGCTTTGCAAGACTCTTAGCAGTCAAATAAATCTTAAATATAATTTTTTTACATATCTATATTTATGTTGTTTTTTTTTTGTTTTATTTTTTAGAATCATCTCACGCAATAAAGTCACTGGGTTGTTTCACTGGAGACAGTATCATTGTTACGGAACAGGGCACCAAGACGATTTCGGAACTGGAAGTGGGAGAGAAAGTATTGTCGATGACGGAAGATGGCCAAATAAGTTTTAGCGAAGTGTTATTATTTATGCATCGCGATCCGCATTCGCGGGCCCATTTTATTCGTATCAGTACCGCATCCGGTGCTAAAATAACGCTAACACCGTCGCATCTCATATTACGATGGCAAAAACCGCAAGTAAGTTCGGTTCACAGCGAAGCAAAAGCCGTCTACGCCGCCAACGTCAAACTAGGCGAACAAGTTCTGATTCGTAACAGCAACGATAAATTGCGGCCGTCCGATAAATATAATCATCCGTTTGTTCTGGATACTATTACCGCTATCGAGCACGTCGTCGACGTCGGAGTTTATGCGCCGTTGACGATGACCGGGATTATCGTGGTGAACGATGTGGTCGCATCCTGCTACGCGGTCATTAATAGTCAGAGACTGGCCCATTTGGCCTTCGCTCCTCTTAGATTATTAAAAAATCTTCAAACCAGTTTGCACAGGATTCTACAGATAATGTTACATCCTTCGTTACTGATGAAGGAATCGCCGCAAACTCCAAAAAATACAACGTTACCAGTTATTCTTAATACTACTACTAATACTATTAAATATAAGAGTGCAACGAGTAACATTATCGTTGCTAACGATAATAATAATCCTAAAAATTGCCTTCATAGTCATATTAGTAATAATAATAATAATAATAATAATAATAATAATAATAATAATAATAATAATAATAATAATAATAATAATAATAATAATAATAATAGTAATAATAATAATAATAGTAATAATAATAATAGTAATGTAAGTATCAATAATGATTGTAATAATAAAGATAATAATAAAACTATGAAACAGACGGAAGGCACTGTTATCAGTGACGGTGAAATTAATAATAAAACAACTAATCATCACCTGAGGCACATAAAAGAAGAACCAAACGGTATACACTGGTACTGTCGAATGTTGGAATTTATTTCGGAGTTCGTTATACCGCATAGTTGGATGATGTTCCAGTAATATTGTTGCATTGCACATATACGAAGCGTATCAAACGTACCTTTCTGAAAAATAACGAACTAATAATAGGAAAAAAATACGATATTTTATTTTAACAGTCAATCTAAAGTATTACTTCTCTAATAATTTATTGTACAAAAAAAAAAAATTGATGTTACACGACAGAAGGTAATAATACAAAAATTAAATAACTAAATATAAATTTTACATTTTACATTATTTTTCCTTTGCTTTTTTTTTTTTTAAATTGGGATAACCGCTAAAAGCAATTATTATTTGTCATTCAAATTAACATAAAATAAACTTTTATAAATGTCTAGCGACAAAAATTAATATACTTTTATTATTTACCGCCACATTTTACATAATTTGAATCCTTCTGACTAATTTACATTTTATAACGAGTGATATTTGTTATATATTAAAATATTAGATCGTACATTAACTATTAAAAATAATCATTAATTTAAATTTCGCAACAGTTTATAAAATTTTACTTTCCTAGATGTTAGTTTTATACTCTACCGTTACGTACTAATTGATGACATTTTCCAAATTATAAAGAAACATAGTTTCATTAAAAATTAAAATACTTAAACGTTATAAACGTTCTTTACTACGTTTCAATGTGACAATATATCTATTTATCAATTTATTGCGACATGAAACAAAAAATTTTATAATGTATAGCTCTTTACATATGTATACAGTTACTTACCAAATTTAAAAAATCAATTGTTATACATCATAATGTATATACATATCCTTAAAATTTTCTCACAATCATGAACCACTCGTCTGAAAAAATAAAAAAAGTAGTAAAATGACCAGTATTTTTACGTAATTTCACGAAAACTAGGTTGATATAATACGAAATTTTAATCATTAAAACTGTCATTATAACTATAAGTGAAAATCCTTCGAATTAAAACAGTTTACATTTAGTTGAATAATGAACGAATTCTATGCTTACGCAACAAAAACAACTTTGAACTTTATCGTATACACACGTTCACATGCTCTTTTTTGCATGTTTATTTGTACTAAATTTAATGAACAAATGGCTGTGTTTGTAAATATGTAGTTTTTAAGTATAAATGTTTTTTTATACAAATTTTTAAATTAATTGTAATTAATAAAACCTGTAAATATTTATAAAAAAATATATATGAAATATTTAAAAAAAATAATGTGTATTTTAAATTATAAAAATTGTTATAATTAATTTAAATATAACTTTTTTGTAATAAACTTTTTAGTCATTTATTATTGTTTATAAAAAAAAGTGATGGTAGAGTGATTGCAGGAAAACAGATTAATCATTTTAACGGTACATACAGGAAAATATTTTGCAATTTTCTGCTTAATGTATTACAAGTCCTACATAAAACTTTTTATAATTATTGCGAATGCTATAATTAGATGAAAAGTACATAAAAAAATGCATTTTGTTTCCGGACCAAAAAAAAGGGGTCAAGACCATTACTAATAAGAGAATTATTTAATGCAGGGATGAATTCAGGAATTTTTTTCCGGGGCTGTGGGGCAATTTATGTTCTGGGGGGGGGGGCAGATTTTTTTTTTATTTTTACTGAGTCAATTTTTTTTTGAATATTCTTGAATAAAACCAAATATATAAAAAATAATTTATCATGTAATTTAAAATAATGAAAAAGTAAGTGTGAACAATAAATTTCAAGTATAATAACCGATTATAAATATCAATGTTTTCTCAATTAGTTTTAAAATTAGCATTAGAGAACATATTGTTAAAACATTCTAACGGATTCATTATCTTTTTATAATAAGCTTTTTGAAATGGACTTTTCTTGGAAATAAAAAAAAAAAGAAAAAAACAACAGAGACCGAAATAAAGTTGTCTATAGATCATGTTGCTTTCAAAAAAAAAAAGAATAAATGAAAACTGATAAGAAACGTTTAAACAATTTATTGATATTAATAATAAATGAATCGTCGTAAAGTCCAGGCCCGTGCCCAGAATTTTGGAAAGGGAGGGTTTTGAAAATTTTCTTCGCATATTTATTTTACAAATAAAAATACATTTTTCACTAATATTCATGCTATTAATAATTTCCATCATTTTGATTTATATATTAATAATTTAAATAAACGAATTACTGTATAAACATTAATAAAAATTATATATATTATTGATTGTAGTCGTAATAAAAAATTTTTCATAAAATATTAATGAAGTACCTAAGCTATTTCAGTTCTCATGGGGGGGGGGGGGTTAACCGCCAAAACCCACCCCGCGGACACGGCCTTGTCGTAAACCGTGATAGTTCCCGTTTACGCTGACAAAAATACCGACTGCAGCTAATATTTTTTTCAACTCTTAAATATTTTACGTCTTTTGCACATTTGCAATAAAAGCATATCAGTTTTTATAAAATACAAGTAAACTTCAAAGTCAAATTTTAAAAGACAATTTTTTTTTATCCGTATTTTATGAAGTTTCATTTTTTCGTGAAAAATAAATATCATAATTTTGAAATTTAAAAGTATACGATTAATTGAACCATTTCAAAATGTTTTGGCAGCAAATTTTGACATAACTTTAAACAAAGCGAATAAAAATAATTTTATTTCCTATTAAATTGCTGCATTCTTAAACAGTTAGTATTAAGTTCTGGTGGAGCATTGCCCCCCTACCCCAAAAAAAAAAAACTCCCATTAGATTCATCCCCGATTTATTGCCATCTTTAGATTTTTTTATAGTTTTTTTTAATAATTCTGTGCAAAAGCTTTATCAAACAAATTACTTTTTATAACTTTTTTACTAGATAAGTGAATCAAAAATCGGTATTCAGCTACCCGTTATTTTTCAACCCCATTTTTTCAATTAAATGAATAATACGAGTAATTTACTGATTCATACATCTTATACTGCAAAATTACTTCGCTAATGCAATTCTTCCTGGTGTCAAACGTTGGTAGATCGATTGCAAATACTTCATTACACAAAAAAATGATGTGACCCTTATTCTACGAAAGGTAACTTAAGAAAATATAGGAAAAGTAAAAGTAAAGACTTCCCTAAAATTGAATAAAAATCATTACTTCCAGTGTGAAAATTTTTTATAGAAAATTATAATGAATTAAAATTTAAGAAAATTAAAAAAAAATTATTTTCGACATATTTAAAGAATTTTGTACTAATACAGATCTGACACTATTAAAAAAAAAAAATGTTCTCAGATTTATTATACCCACTGGCGCCGACGTATATAAAGGAGTACCCCCGGTCACCTTAGCTCACGCAAAAGCCCGAATACACTATCATAGTGTATGACTTCGCATTGTCGTTTTGGATTGAATTTAAAATAGTTTGAATCTTTTTATGTCTTTATTTAGGTTACTTGAGTAGGAAAGAATGTCCAAGGTTGTTTGTCAAAAGATATATTATATTGTCTCTAGTTCTTCGAATAATGATGAGGAAAATCTGAAAGCTTTAAAAGAGCCTTGGAGCATACCGGATACTTTCAAGTTTCCAATCACTGGCAAGAGAAATATTTCTTTTTAATGTCGTTGAACTGCGAAACACTCATGACTTGCGCATTCAAACGTCATGTAGGGAGTACTTTGCGAACTGCGTGTTCTACTTGGAACAGCGTAAGGCGGACGTGATTATTACGATCTCGGAGCCCTTGTTAATAAGCCATTTACTAATAGGAAAAACGCTTTAGAAAACTTCAATCGTCTCACAAATACAGAATACTACAAATTCGCTTTAGAGCAAGCAGCAAACTTTGTAAAGTTTACGGAAGGCAAATCTATTGATGTTGAGGAGTTCATAAACCTGGAAGGTCATAAAATTGCTGAAGGTAGCCGCGAGAGATTAAACGTAATGTAGAAACAGTTCTTTTGTACAGAAGACAGGAAATAGTCCTAAGGGAAAGCCATGATTATGAAGTTGGAGTACATGAACCCGCTCACAATGACGGTAATTTTCGAGTACTTCTCCATTTTCATGCTCGATCTGATGATGAAGCACTTATGAGTCATTTACTTAAACGAAGCATGCACAGTAGAGCTATGTATACTTTATCAGAAGTTTAGAATGAAGTGATCAAACTTCTGCGGTAATGCTATTCAAGCGCATGCACTGAAAAGGGTCAAAGAGGCTGTTTTTTTATGGTACTGGCAGACGAAACTCAAAACATATTGCAGTGAGAATAACTAGCGTTATGTTTATGATATGTAAACTGCCCATTTAAAAAATCAGTTATCCGGGAAGATTTTCTTGAATTTATCTGCGTAGATGTTCCAGCTCAAACATTGGCGGCGACAATTATAATGCATCTCTTATTCTATAACCTGGATATAGATAAATTTATTAGACAAAACTTTGATGACGCTGCAGTACTGAGCGGTCGATTATGAGACGTGAGAACAATAATCGTAGGGAAATACCCGAGAGCGCAATTCGTGCGCTATGTGGCTCACATTCTCTACTTAGTTTTAACGTATTCATGTGGAGTATCTACTGTATAGGGATCATAAAACGTGCAATAAACTTTTTTCTACAATTTTCACTTCGAGACAAGTATTTTGGAGAAAACTGCTGATCAGATTAATTCATCTCATTCTACGTTTATTTCTCTTTGTGAGACACGATGGACCCAAAAGCATGCGGCTGTAGAACGGTTTGCACAAATAATACGCGCAACACTTGAGGCACTGCAAGAAGTTGCTGGTAGGGATGTTGCCACTGAAGCATACCGACTACAACCCACCATAGAAAATAGCTAGTTTGTTGTGTCTCTAGTTGTATTGAGAACATTTTTCTCATATGTACAACAAGCCTAAATAAAGCAATGAAAAAAGTTAATACCGATTTGACCAACGCTTGCAGTTATGCAAAAACTATGAAAACGATTTTACAAAATATTCAAGTCCCGGTCGTTTTCGAGAAAGCAAAGCAGATGAGTTCAAATGACATAGTTGTTCCAAGAACGAACAGAAAACAAACCTAGAGTAGTAATGTACCAGGGGAAACTGCCTAAATATATTACCGCCGAAATGTATTTGACCTCTTTGTTGACCATGTCATTACAGAACTCGATGTCCACCTTAAACCGCATGAAGAAACGATTAAAGAGATTCAAATGTTTCTACCTGAGAAGACGAGTAATTAGGATTACATGATTCTCCTACTAGGCTTCAATAATCAATTCAATTGGGGTTTGAAAATCGTATATCTACTCTCACCCGTCTTTATGTTGTTTTAATTTCTTTAGCAAAACCAATTAAATTTTAATGAATTTTTCAAATATGAGAAAGTTTTGAAAAACCAATTTCAACTCTTACAAATGAAAAAGGGCAACATCCCAAGGTGATAGTGTATGTCAGGGAAACTCTTAAATGAAATAAAGATTTATTTACCCATAGACTTTTAAAGTCTTTTGCCGCTTTGTTATCTCGATATGTAGCACTATTGAAAAAATATTTTCAACATTTCAAAACGTATCTATAAAACTGCAACGATTAGTAAGCATATCAATTTATTAATAAATCATCGACTTCAGTACAAAAATTATAGATTCCTTTGCGGCAGTGATGGTTTGAAAATTCAATTTTTAAGTTGTTAAATTTAAACCTATATCTTGACAACGAATTTTTATGTAGTTAATTAAATCATAACTGTAATCTTAAATAATTCTCTAAAATATTATCTGGCTGCGGACTTGATTCAAACAATGGTATACGAAATGTTTTCTAAGTGTAAAGTATGCGATGAATATTTTTAATTAAAAATTGATTATTTCTGATATTCTTTGATTTATTAGTGGTTTAGCATTCGGCGGGGTTATATTTCAAAAAACATCACATAAAATTTGAAAATAAATCTGAAAGGGAACCTTACAAAATATTTTAGTCAAAAAATAACGGAGAGATCGATCAATTGGAAAATTAATATAAGGAGGTAACGAAAAGAACATGATTATTTGTGGCAAATAAAAAAATAAAAATCATCTTAAAATTATGTACGAAAGAAATAAAAAATTCATCTGTGGAATTAGAATTGAAAGTACTTTAAAAAGCATTACGGAATTTTTATTTTTTTTCCTTCACATCTAGAACTGACTATAGTCATTTACTAGATTTTAATATTAATAAAGATTGTAAACTTCAAGATCTGCCCATCAGTCGGTCTCAAATTTATTCATTGAATAGTCACGCTAGGTCAATAACGTTCCTTCTTTTCAACCTGTTGCAACTTGCTGATTGTTGTAGTAAATTCGTTGTAAGAGCATTTTCATGCCTTTTAACTTCGACAAGTGATCTTTAACCACCAGCTTTATCTCTTCTGTAACATATTTCATTTTTAAATCTTGATGTAGCGTGTGGTTGGACACGTATCATGGCGCTCCTGCTAATGATCGCAGCACCTTATTTTGATATCCAGGATGAATAAAAACGAACTTGAAGAATAAAAATGATAGATGTAAGCATATATATCAACGTTATGGACACTGATTTATTAAACTATATCAGTGTTGAGTTATATTAAGTCACAAAAAACGATTATAAAAATAATTATCAGTCAAATAAAAAACACAAGTCAGGCTTTATTGAAAAAATAAAATAAGATAAATGTCAAGAAATGAATTTTAAAAAGATGCTTTCTTAAATTATCACAATTTTAAAAATATAAGATCACAATTTCGTTATTATGAAGACATATAACAACTTAAAATGATCATCTAGTTCTTAAATTATCGAAATAAAAATAAAATCCTCAAAGTTCAATCGAGATCACTTATCTTCACTAAAAAAAAAATACTGGAAGTGACGCGTTTCTCTGTCACTCATAACGTTCCTCCTCGCCAAATATTATGATGATGTAAAAATAAGTAAAAAGGGTTAGAAGAAACCAGTTAAAAGTTACGAAAAAAGGGTAGAAGTTTTCGTTACGAAGTTTGGAGAAGAGGAATTTAGTTCGAAAATGGAATATAATCGATTAGAGACAATTTATCTACTTGCTCGCGATTTTATTGGCACTACGCGGTTTTTTTAAATTTTAAAAACAATATTTTTATTTTTATTTTTATTTCCTTTGAGATTGTTTAAAATGTTGGCTGTTATTAGCACATGTCCAATTTGCAGGTGTCACCTTTAGCACGTAAGTCAATATTTTTTGGTCTTACATTGATCAGTATGTTCTGGAAAACTAAATACATACAGAGCCTAGGAAATAAATTCCTGTCATTTGCGGATTGGAATGCCAAGCATACAGCGTGGGGCTCCAGGATAACTACTACCGGGGGACGACGTGTGTTCAAACAAGCGCTGAAAAATCACAATGCTAACTACCTATCAACAAGAGAACCAACGTATTTTGGCCAACTGATAATTGTAATATACCAGACCTTTTAGATTTTTTTATTAAAAAAGACATTGCCTGTTATTATGCAGAAATAAATTCTTCTTTCGATCCTTTTGCAGACTACTCTTCAATTGTTTAAACCCTTGATGATTTAGTAATACGCAGAGAAAAGCCGATATATTTGTATAATCATGAAACAGACTAGGATTCCTTCGAGGAATATTTAGACTCAAAATTAGATCTAAAAATCCCATTAAAAAGTCAAAGTGACATCGAGAATTCCGTGCGATATCTAACTGGGGAGATTCAGACAGCGGTAACTTTGAACACTCCTTCTATTGATATAAACAAAAAATGAAAAAATTATCCTATTTTAGTTGGCCAGCTTGTTTTAGAAAAGAGAGAAGGCTTAGGCGAAAATGGTTTCAGACAGGGAATCTATCAGACAAAAAACAACTTAATAATAAAACCAAAGAACTTAAAAAATTATTAGCAGAAATTAAAAATAAAACTTTTAATAATTACTTATTTAAACTCTCGCCATTAGCGGCGGATGATTATATTCTATGTAGAAGTGTACAAAAAACATTAATCAACCAAAAAATTGCATTCCTCCGATAAAGCATGGCTACGGGTCTTAGGCAAAAGGTCCAAAGCAAAAGGCGAATTTATTTGCCACCTACTTTGCAACAGTTTTCAAGCCGAACTTAACGGCTGCTATGGGCATAGAAGTCGATGACTTTTTAAAAAGTCCTGGCCGGTTATCTTTTCCTATCCAGTTAGCGTTACCTCAAGAGGTGAAAAGCATACTTAAAACGCTGAAAAGGAGAAAGGATCCCTCGTTTTGATTTACTAGGGCGGTTCAAATATAAACCGGAATTTCGTCATAAAAATTTTTATTTTATACTTACAGTGCTCATATTTTTTACAATTTTTCGAGATAACCCCCCTCGCACGCTACGCACTTTTTCCGCCTCTCCGGCAATTTTTTTATTCCTTTTTCGTAAAAATCTCGCGGCTTGTCACATAGCCATTTGCGCACGAACGATTCCACCTCATCGTTGCTGTCGAAACATTGTCCACCAAGTGCTTCTTTCAACGGGCCAAACAAATAATAATCACAAGGCGACAAATCTGGACTGTAAGGAGGATGTTCAAGAGTTTCCCAGCCCAATTCGGCCAATGTCTCCATCGTGAGCCGAGCGGTGAATTTCTGTTCAAAATTCAGAAGTCTTGGCACCCATCTTGCTGCAATTTTGCGATAACCTAGCCGATCATGAATTATTGTCTCAATACTACCCCTATGCTGATGCTCAATTCGTCGGTCATATCGCGTACACGGACGCGTCGGTCAGCCAAAATGAGTTGTTCGATGGCTTTGACGTGTTCGTCTGTAATGCTGGTTTTTGGGCGCCGCGCGTGTGCTATGTTTGACACCACTTCACGTCCTTTTCGAAACGCGGAACACCACTCGTACACTTGAGTTTTGGAGAGACACTCATGCCCGAACTGTTCGCGTAATTTTCGGTAAATTTCCACGGATTTTACGTCGTCTTCGACTAAAAAACGAATAATGATGCGTTGCGCAACAGACATTGGTACTTCTTTTTCACTCGTGGCTCTAACTACACTAAAAAGTGAGCTTACACCGTTCTAATTGCTCTACATAACAAACCGGTCTAACTGCCAGTGCAACCACTTTTTCCACAATAAATTTTTCGCGCGTTTATTTAAAAATTCCGGTTTATATTTGAATCACCCTCGTAATAAGCGGGGAACTATTGAATAGACTTCCACGGAAGGCTGCATTATTGCTGACATTTATATGTAACGCAATACTTCGCCTACATTATTTTCCAGGGTGCAATGGAAGTTTGCGCAAATTATTATGTTTGCGAAACCGGGCAAAAATCCGCATGCTGTTACGCCTCATTGTCCCGTTTCCTTGTTGTCTGTTATGTCGAAGGTAATGGAGAAATGTATATTAAATAGATTACAGCCATACATACTGCAATATGATTCCAGAACATCAATTCGGTTTCCATTCCAAGGGTGGATCAGCTGCACAGAGTGGTAAGTGTAATAGAAAAAAGTTTGGAAACAAAAAATGCGTGTACAGCGGCATTTCTCGATGTCCAACAGGCTTTTGATCAAATTTGGCATAATGGTGGTCTATTATATAAATTAAAAATTCGGTTACCAACTAGGTTATATCTCTTGTTGAGTTCAAATCTGCATAACCGATATTTCTAGGTGCGCTATGAACATACGTTTTCAGAACTATATTCAGTTCTAGCAGATGTGCCCCACGGATCAGTTCTGGAATCCATGCTGTATTTGATATATACAGCGGACTTTCCTGTAACGGAAAATGTACAGGTAGCTCTACATTTGCTGGCGGCACGGCATTACTTGCGCCACATTCAGATCCGAAGATAGCAAGCGCCAATCTTCAGAAGGCCCTTATCAGGCGGAAAGCTAGTTTAAAAAGTGGAAAGTTCAGATCAACGAAAGTAAATTGGTAAACGTTCATTTCACGAATAGAAAAGTCATAACCCCAACTGTCAGGATAAATGGACTGGAGTAGCCCGTGAGAACAACAGTCAAGTACTTGGAATTACAACTAGATAGTCGCTTAACATGGAAGCAGCACATTCAGGCAAAGAAAAGAGAAATAGATATTCGTGTTACAAAAATAGACTTGCGCCTAGGAAGAAATAGCGCTTTAGGTATTGATAATAAACGTTTGATATACACAAGTATCTTGAAGCCTATATGAACCTACGGAGGAGTACAGCGCTTTGGGGTTGTGCTAAAGCTACAAATCTAAAGATAATACAGACCATGCAGAATAAAATCCTTAGGCTCGTAATCAAGGCGCCATGATATGTATCAAATTTAACCTTGCATCAAGATTTAGGGATAGAGTAGGTGACAGATGTTATTAAAACTCATGCCCGAAGACACGCAGAAATGCTTGAAAATCATCCGAACAAATTTGCTGCTCGACTGCTACATACCGTTAGTTATAGAATCCGGCTGAAGTGTAAGAAACTTCATGATCTTGTTTAAGGTAAAGATTTCGGGTAGGTACCGTTGGATACATTTCCCTTCATGCTCAATATTTCCCTAGTTAAGAATATGGCTAAATGGTCTGGATGGCCAGTTTGTAATACAAAAAATCGGGGGGGGGGGGGGGATGTTCTGGGGAAAAAAATGCCTCAAAGTCAGTCCTTTGTTTTAAAGAGCGTCCAACTATCAATGATTCTTTGTATTAAATTAATGATTAAAATAATATTGAATAGTGTCCGATAAATCCGTATTCTAGCAGCGGTATTTCGTCTAAACTAATCACCAAAAGTTATGGGTTTAATTATAGAACAAAAAAAAAAAAAATGAACAACTATTAACGGTTTAAAATTACGAGATTTTTAATTGGTATTACTTAAAGATGAGTTTGCAATGAGCATATAATCTAAAAATCTCATATAGCGATATCTTGTTCTAACATGAGGCTATTTAAAATGTCTATCAGGCATCCGTTTCATTGGACTGAGACGTCTTTGATACGTTTCTCAATCCACTTCGCGCTATTTAGGCCTTCAATGTTACATAATAATTGTAATATACGTATATATGTATGTATGTTTGCAATACTATCAAAATGTTACAATTTAAAACTGTTTGATACATTTTAATATAGACTAGTTCGGCTACAACGTGGATATTTTACAGGCAGGTTTTTATCCGACAATAACTTACTACAGATATTTAACGTTGAAACTTTGAACGACGCAACTTTAAATCAGAGAAAAAATAACAGTTTTATAAGATGAGATTTTTTTGATTTTTTGATTTTTGATTTTTTCATCACAACTGGACAACTTTAGTGATCATTTAGCGATTAATTCAATGCGATAAAGAATGTTTTGCGGAGGGGTAGTACCCACTAGTACTCCCTCTACATTTTATAATGGCTGGAGAAGGTCTAAAGGCTTATTATTTCGTCACAGCCTGTATATTTCACCGGAATTATCCAGAAAATTGGCAGCAAGTATGAATGCTGGGTCGGACGATATGTTTATTTGCTTGTCTTTTGATTTCATCCTCTACAAAAATAACGCTTAAGTCATTGTGGATGGTGAAATTTAAGACGTACCAGGGGACTGCAGTAGTGGTTACAAGTACGCTATTTTGATAGCGCTGTATTTTCTGCAAGTTAGATGTTTTTGTGCAGGCCCACAGCTGTATACCGCACAGCCAGCTCGATTTTAGAGCTACTGTTTTATTGTCTAACGACAAGTCCGATCTCTTAACTAACAGCCACGACACGGTTCTAGTTGTAAACCTCAAATGCTCCATTTTTTTCTGACTGTGAGTACCCCAGATCAGCCTAGCGTCCAAGTGCGTGCCTAAATATTTTACGTTAATGACATTTGATACTACGACGTTATTTATTTTGATTGGCAGGCTTTCAATTTTTCGATTTGTGAATGAAATATGCGTCGCCTTACTTTCATTGACAATAATGCGCCATCGTTTTTGCCAAGTCTCTACATACCCAAGTGACTCCTGCAGTTTTTCTGTGGCTGTGTTTTCACGCTTATCCACGGCCAAGATGGCTGCGTGATCCGCGTACAAAGCTACTTCTGTATTACCCAGTATCGGGAAGTCGGACGTGTAGATTAAGTATAATATTGGACCTAGAACGCTTTCTTGCGGGACCCCGGCCCTTACCGGAAAAATAGCTGAGTATTCATCGGTCATTTTCACTCGAAAATATCTTTCTTGTATATACGATTTAAATAATAGATAGGAGTGAGGAAGCAGAAGTTTAAGTTGATACAACAATCCTTGATGCCACACTCTATCGAAAGGCTGCTGGACATCCAGAAACGCGGCCGAACAAATATTCTTGTTTTCCAACAATTGTGCCTTCGTTAGTCTGTGGATCCGTTCTAGTGTTGTGGTGCTTACGAAAACCAAATTGAAAAGCGAGAATAATTGTATTAGTAGACAATATTGGAAATAACCGTTTTAAAATTAATTTTTTCAATACCTTTGAGAGGATAGAAAGCAACGAGATAGGTCCATATGATGAGACCACTTTAGACGCGGGAATGTAATAGACACCAACCGCTGACCTTTAGTTAAAACCATTAACTTGCAACAAAAATACCAAATCTGGTAACTAACGATAGCTAGTTTACTGTTATTAAAATAACGCAGTCGGAAGGAAGAAAAACATAAAAAAAGATCGACCGCACAATTTCAAAAACTCATATACGTACATACATATATATGTATATATATACACATACACAAACATATGTATATATATATATATATATAAACTGCAAGGTCGTGCCCATGGAAGGATTACCCCCCCCCCCACACCATTAAAACTAAAATAATTATTATAAATACAAAAAACTCTGAAAAAATTCAAAAATTTAAAATAAATACTGATGATTTTTTAGGGTGTTCTTACTTTAAAAAAAAGAAAAAATGCGCTCCATATTTTTAAGTACTTCATTAATATTTTATGCAAAATTTTTTATTACGACTACAATCAATAACATATGTAATTTTTATTAATGTTTATACGGTAATTCATTTATGTAAATTATTAATATATAAATCAAAATTATGGAAATTATTAATAATATGAATATTAGTGAAAAATGTATTATTTATAAAATAAATGTGCAAAAAAGAATTTCACCCCCCGTCTCTTTCAAAATTCTGGGCACAGTACTGATAAACAGTAAAACAATTCTTCTTACACATAACGTGTAATGATTTTAAAGAGTAGATTCTTTTCATGAAGTACTATTTTACACGCTTTATAAATAAAGTTTCACCGTCTGTATCATCATTAACTCAACTCCGAGTGTCTATACCGTAAGCGTCTCAAAATTTGCTCATTAGAATAGGTATCTAATAAACTTCAATTGAAAAAATAATGGAAAACCGAATAATAATATCGTCATGTTTCAACTTCTTATCAACTATTTTTTTCTCTTAATTACTATTTTATATCTACTCTATCACCAATTGGCCAAGCAACAGCTGAAACATCTTAAATAAGAGGGCGCCATTTTTACATTGTATTTGATTTCGAGTGTTTCTTAAATTTCGACAAATTCTTAGCGCTCTAAACATATTTAAAATAAAGAAACAGATAATTGCGATACGCTAAAATGAATTCAAAAAATAAACTAATTCAATTTTCTAATTAACCACTCTATGTGTAATACAACGTTAATCCCCCCCCCCCATTTTTGAACATATATTTTATTATTTAATATAAACATTAATGTTAGATGTGCCTTGTTATTAAAAGCGATTTAAAATGTAGTTCCTTTTTTTCTACTTCCATTTTTGAACATCAGATTATCACAAAATCAACGATTTTACTATAGCTTGTGGTTTTATCATGTTCATTCAACGAATCGATTCACCCGTGAAAATAATGTAGTATTATTGTCAGGGCCGTATCTAGACCAAAATTGGGGGGGGGGGGGGGGGGATATTTTTATAATTATACAGATGTATATATATATATATATATATATGTGTGTGTGAGTGTTATCATGAAATATATTTATTTATAAATGGTACACTAAAGCCTTTTAGTCAATTATTGTATATGCAATATTTGAACACTACAATAAAAACAAATAAAAAATAGTCGTTTCCATAGAATTCATAAAAATTTTAATTTTCTTTTCTTTTGTCAAAAATGGAAAAGAAATTTATTCCGAATTTCGGTCCATTTAATTCAAGCATTTATTATTTCGCAGACATTTCGGGGGTGGGGTCGAACTCGGAAAACCCCCCCTCAGATACGGCCCCGATCATTGTGTTTAAACATTTCAATAAAAAAAAAAAAAAAAAAAGAAAAAGAAAAAAAAACTATTTCCTTATTGAAATATTAAATAAATACATAGAAATTTAATAGCGAAATTTTTAATTGTATTCGTATAATTTTATCATAAACGAAGAACCGAAGCTAACGTCGCCAAAGGTTTAACTTCATAAATCATTTCATATAGTTATTAACGGAAAAATTTTCATTTATATTAGGAGAATTTAAGCTAACGAAAGGAAACAATACTGTACCATTACATATTCAATAGATAATTTTACTTTAATATAAAATATATTCACTTTCGAAAAATTGCGACATGATTAGAAAATGAACTTCCAGGCGAATTTCATTTAGATTGCGATAATTTTAACTTTTAAAATACAGACAATTTGAAAATCCGAACTTTACACTAATTTTGCATATTTTACTTTTTTTCTAACTATAATTCATTCTGCATAATGTAATTTTGATTTTCTATTAAAATTTTGAATATGATTTAAACTTTTGCTTATATTTATTTTATTGTACATTCAAAATATACAGTTCCCAGTTCTTATACTTAGTTCTTAAATGCGCATAAAAAAAAGAAAAACCCGAAGACTGAAAAATTTAGCTGCATAGACAATAGCAACATCTTGTTAAAAGCTCCGTTTAATCAATAAAAAATTTCTGTCGAACAGGGATAAAATCCGACGAATTAAAACAATTTTAATTTGTAAATTTTATCACACAAATTTCAGGTTTTCTATTTTTTTCGAAGCCAATATAAATGAAGAAATATATTTACAGGATTAAATTCGCTCAGCGCAACATCCCCCGAAAAGGGTAGTTCCGATGCAACAGTTATATGCAGAAAATCCTAGTTATAGCAAGACTACAACTCGTAAACATTCTTCATAGTCAAAACAGTTACGTGTTAGTTGCACAGCGTAACAGCAAAATCTTCATGAACGATATCAATATGATCGCTAGAATTGGCAATCCTTTTCTTAAAAATCGATATTCAAACACGCAACACGATGATTTCGTAACAAAGGTTAAGCTGTGTTTAAAAAAGTAGTAATACTTAATACTCTTTTCATTTTTTTTTTTTTTTTGTACTATCTTACACATTTTCAAAGCGCAAAAGCACAAAAAGTATTTCAATTTTTTGAAATGTTCTTCACTTTAAAGTTAGACCACGATATTGCCTACTAGAAATTTCTATTTTCGTTTTATTGTCTTTTCACTTTTCGTACAAAATTACACATAAAAATGAAATGCCAACACACACACACACACATACACAGAAATATTAAAGCCACGGCAGTTACCGAAATCTTAATCAAAAATATTAATTTTCATTTATTAAAAAAAAAAAAAAAAAAAAAAACAACTACTAATAATAATAACAAATAAAATAAAAACTTTCAATTAAACTGCTAGGCAGTAAAGCGTAAAATAATTTGTAAAATGTTTGGTGTAGTCGGATCGGTAATATTTATTTCGGAGCCATCGCTTAAAGAAAGTTCTTGTAGGGTTTTTTTTAAATTGCACTTGGTCATTTGCTCGATACTCGGTACGGTAGACATATACAACGTTCGATGCTTTCCATCTATGTTGACTGTTAAAGCTGGATTTTTCATTTGATAATCTCTGCTATTGCGTAATAACTCCAATAAATCGTGCAATTTCATGTTTCGATCGGTAATCTCGATGTACCTGGGCGGTCCGTTGAGCGCGCGACAGGCTAAACAATCCGACTTTCTTTCCGCTTCGTACGTGTACGTATATATTCCGTCCAAGTCATTGAAAATCATGTAATTGTTCAACGAACTGTAACAACTTGTAGCTAATTTGAAAGCTTCCGTTACACACGAGGCGGCTATGGCTGCATTTGTCGAAGCTACAGCCGGTATAATGTTCTTAACAACTCCTTGCACTAATCTATACGTCACGCCTGCAATACCTACATAAAGCAAATATCAACGTTATTTAATTTTCCTATAATACACATGATGATAATTACTGACTTGTAAACCGGAATGTCATCCATATCGGAAAGTGCAAATTAATCCGGTCACACGAGTTGCACGAGACTACACTGATTTTTTTTCTTCCTTTTTTTTTAAGAGGAAAAATTAAAAGCACAATTTTTACGTTGCAAAAAGTACATTTCTCAAGTAGTCTAATTAACTGCATAGTTTTACGTGAATTTTAAAATAAGAAGCCAATACGGAGTTTCATTCTCGTATAATTAAACTCTCTTCGTTCGTGTTTGTTAGTAGCATGACAAACACAACCCCTACATTTTGTATAACTAAAAATGATATTCAATCTATTACAAAGACCATCATTATATGTTTAGTATGTATGATGTCTCGCTTTATCCTTTAATAAACAGCGATGCGATTAGAAAATACGGTATAGCTGATAACCAAACAAATCAGCAAGTTTACTAGACAGAATGTACGGAAGACTTTGTGCTCTAAGGAATTTGTGGAATATTGATTTTTGTTGTTCTAAATGATTTTCACGTAATTTCCGCCAGTGACATGGCAGCTCCGATCACATTGCGAACTTCGCTGCCGGGTTGGCATTGTTGGTGTTTTGTTACGCTGCGACGGTACCCACGATGAAATTGGTCGGTCTTTCTGCATACCATTTCGTATACCAACCGCGGTGTATGCCTACTGCGTCTGGAGAAATTGAAGCCGCAACTCCTTCGGTATGTACAGGTTTGGGAAATTTTGTAACCGTCTGCATTTAATACGAGCGACATTTGCAAACGAAGAAACTGAATGAAACTAACGAGGAATTTAATTATACGCTGCAAACAAAGCTGATCAAGAGCGTTATTGTTGTAAAGAAGAATCTACTGACTTCAATTTACACGTGTACCGTAAAAATGGTTAAGCTAATCGCCATCGAAACTTGGATAAGCGCACAATTACCGCAAGAGGAGGAGGGGGCAACGGTATATTCGCTTTAAAGTATACGCAGAATGACGTTGATCACATCAGTTGTAGAACCAGCTACAATATCCGGAACATGCGAGCCCGACGTAAATGTCCAGAATTGTTGAAAAAAAAAAGTCAGGAGCCTGATCTAGCGACGCACCTTTCAATAAAGTCGAAGTGGCAGAAAAGTTTTTCAAATAATTAGGTGGAAAACGGTAAGAATCTCATCTCGACAACACACACACCATCATGCAGTGGCGCATACACGGGACCCCCCCCCAAGAACCAAAGCCTCTATGACAAAATGTGTTATAACAGAGAAACTTAATTTCTACTATATATAAAAGATCTGTATAAATGTTACCACTTATGGATTTAATAATTAATATTTAAAACTGTTTTTTAGTAAAACTATTAATGTTATGTTTTTGTATTCTGTTTTAACCCCCGAACTGTCGTCGTTTTTTTGCCTTTCGTATTTATTTTTAATTTTTATTTTGTAATTTTAATCAAAAATAGTAGTTCAATGAGAAATATATATATGTATATATATATATATATATATTTTGTATTTGCTTACGAACAAAGAATTCGGATCGGATTACTAACAAAAATAAACAAGAAGTAAAGTCTAATAAAAATACTATCTTTCTTACTATTCAAATTCTAAACTACCATTTTAGCCAGAATTTTATAATTTTTTTATTTTTTACCTGAAAATAAAACAAAACAAATTAAAAATTGTAATAATTATGTATTTTTAAAACATTTTTAAATTTCTAAAGAGGTCGTTATTTGATTTTTTTTACGAAACCACGTATTTCTCAAATCTACTGCCTACCGTAGAAGATATTACGTAATTATATCATTTCCTCCCCCCAAAAATGTCTCTCTGGATCCGCCTCATGTCTCTTCTTCCAAGAGTTATGGGAGCAGGAGGACTTGAAAAACTAACGTATTGTAACTGTAAATATTTCAACGAACATAGACTTATACAAAAAAAATATCGAAATTTCGCCTAATAGTTAATGCATTATCTTTAAACGCCCTTTGTATTCAGGATTTTAAAGGGAGCAATACAAAAAATCCTATTAACTTCTGCTAGTTCAATAATTAGTACTGTACTATTCGCGTTTTCATATATGCTAAACGAGTTTAAATTACCCTCCGTAATTTTATAAAAAATGCAGAAAAATGACCAAATAATATATATTAAACAGCTGAACCTACAGGAAAAAATACAAAAAAAAAAAAAAAAAAAAAAAAAAAAAAAAAGGCAATTTAGGAATCAAACAAATTTCTTTTTATGCAAAATATAAACGTACACATAATTTACCACACTTTTACTTAACGTTTAGGGTATTTTTTTTCTTCTTCAATGTCCTAATCGAAACTCTAGTAACTGTCGCTTTTCTTTATATTTTCTTGATAATTTTGAAATACTAAAAAAATAATACTTATCTAAATATAAAATCACTATTTAAATAATCCCCATAAAATGACACTCTCCTATCGCACACATATACATAGTCTAGCCATAAATACTGATACTGCCGTTGCATAAGGGGAATTTTGCGCAGAACAATAAGTGATAACACTGTCAATGCATCGTCATAACACAGTATAAGAGCAAATAACTTCGCTTTAGTCTGTTCAGTACACGCTACGAAGATGGATTGGACAGATGATCACGTACGCGTTACAATAATTGGACTGATGAAGACGGGCCATAGCGCGTCTCAAATTCTCGCTCTCCTCAAACCACTCAAAGTTACGAAATGTTTTGTTATCGTACACTGCAATGTTCTATGGACACAGGAGACGTTGTTGATCGCCCGCGAGCCAGTCGACCGCGTGTTGCGAGAACAAAAAAGGTAGTTGAAGCAGTTCGGTTGCGAATTAACAGGTGCTCTCTTCGGAAACAAAAAATCATCGCTCCGGAGATGAAAATCGCGCCGAGAACGGTCTCGCGCATCCTCACCGATGATTTACATATGCGAGCCTATAAGAGAAGTACAGGTCATCTTTTAATCGAAAAATTAAAGGCGATAAGATACGAAAGAGCGAAAAAGTTGAAAGGCTTGTACGGCAAAAATGGGTACAAAAAGATCCTTTTCACAGATGAGAAAATTTTTACTGTAGAGGAAAAATATAACAAGCAAAATGATAGAATTTATGCCCGTTCATCTGCTAAGGCTAAAACCAAATTTCCACGCGTTCAACGAGGTCACCACCCCACTTCTGTGATGGTGTGGTGGGGCGTATCGTGGTATGGGGTAACTCCCATCCATTTTTGCGAAACAGGGGTCAAGACAGGTGCCAGAGTTGACCAAAACACAGTTCTGGAACCAGTGGTTAAGCCTCTGAACGATACTTTGTTTTCCAGAATCGATTGGGTATTTCAACAAGATTCAGCACCGGCACACAAGGCTCAAACGACACAGAAGTGGCTCGCAGAGAATGTGCCCGGCTTCATAGCAGCTAGTGATTATTGGCCGCCCGGTAGCCCGGACTTAAATCCGCTGGACTACGAATTGTGGGATAGGTTAGAGGAAATGGCCTGTCGAAGACCACACCGAAATTTGGAGTCGCTCAAGCGAAGCATTGTTGAGGCAGCAGCAAGAATTCCTCTCGAGACGATCGGTACATGTATTGCGAAATGGCCGGAGCGTTTTTCGTCGCGTGTCGCTAATGAAGGTGGTCATTTTGAATAACTAAGACATGATTTTAACGAGCATTGTTTGTACTTTTGAAATAAATTTTTTCTGAATTTGCATCGTGCTTCCTTTTCGCGGTACGTTCGTTTAAAGCACTATCAGTATTTATGGCTAGACTATGTATATATATACATATACATTATATATACATATACATATACATATACATATATATATGTAATATGTGACGCGTTCCGAGAAATCATACCTTACGGCGAAAAACATAATTTCGCGCTAGACGCGAAAAACGGTCAAAAAGTTGATTTTTATCGTAATTGAGCTTTTAGTGATTCTATCATGTTTTGACTACACTGTGGCGAAGTTTCGTAGCCCTAGGTACATGGGAAGGCGCGTGTAATAGACGATCAGCCGAAGCAGGTTTGGAACAGCTGTTAAACACAATGGAGAGAAGAGAAGAGAGAATGAACCGCTACAAACGAACGAGCAACCTGGGCCGCTGTATTTCTTGTGCCCTTATAAAATTGGATTGTTTGGTCTAATGAACGACACTCTCAATCATCAAGGAAATTATTTAATTCCCGAGAGTGTCGTCACCAGTAAAGGCTCTAATTGTGTCATCAGCTTCTTACACGATTTCATTGAAAGAAATAGCTTAGGCGAGAAAGAAATGCTACTGCACGCTGATAACTGCTGCGCTCTGAATAAAAATCATTCGATGATTTGTATTATCTTCTCTTTCGTGTTCTCCTGTCAAATTAAATACAAAAATCAAATTCATGTTCCTTCCAGTAGGTTATACCAAATTTTCGCGTGACTGGGCTTTTGGCCTCATTAAGAAAAAGTTCTGTCAAGAAGTACGCGATTTGGACGATTTATGTAAAGTTGTGAATGCGTCAACGCCACAATCAAAAGTTAATGAAGCGGTACGAACTGGCACTGAGGAGGGAAAAGTTTACATTGACCTTTATGATTGGACAGAATTCTTCGCGAAGAAAAAATGGAAGAAGATTCCCCACATAAGGCAGTACTACCACTTAAAATGCGACGCCAAGTATCCTGGTACTGTCCTATGTCAAAAAAGCTTCGATGACGACGGTGTATGACTGAAATTAATGAATATCATGCCAGGAAAACGATTGCTCCTTAGAAGGTGGCCGAAGAAAATAGTACCCGCGGGGCTTTCAGGAGCCCGAATGAAAGATCTGCGGGAAAAAATTGGCGAATATTGTAAAGGTTCGGGTATCACAAGACTACTCGAATAATATCATTTCGTAATAATAATACTATGAACTTGTCTATAATATTATGCCTTTGTATTTTTGTAATTTCGTTTTCTATTATTTCTTAATATATTTTTCCCTCGTTTTCTCCAAATTTTATTGAATTCTTCGTGTTTTTTTTTTTGTACGTGAAAAGCTGTGTAATTGAAGCACAGAAAGGTAATTTATCGTTCGTACAAGATAATCTTTGAAATCATTTTTTTGGAAAACTATGTTTTAAAATGAGTCATCTTCAACATGTTGTATTTCACTACTGAAAGAAGCTAGAGACATGCAGAAAGTTTTATTGAATTTCTTGTGCTTTTTTCTACAAGAATCGGTCAAATGAATACTACACGCAGGTGTTTGTATCATCCGTAGGAGACATTTCTAAGTTGCCAAACTTTAAACTCGTTTTTCTCGAAAAGTAGTTTACCACATTTTTCATATGCTATATCTCGTGAATGAAACAAGCTAGCGACTTGCGGTAAATTTCATTGAATTTCTCACACGGTTTACTATCAGAATCGATAAAAATCTCAATTTTAATGTCGGTCACCCTAAGGTATGATTTCTCAGAACACGTCACATATAATACATATTGCATGCGTGTGTGTTATACATATATACACTCATATGCAAACACCTTAAAGTTAAGGTCTGAAAGATTAGCAATAAGTGTTTAATTTTAAAATTTTCATTTAATCTAGTTTTTGGTTGCTAAAAGTCGAGAATAGCCACGACTGACTTTAGGTTCAATAATTAATTTGAAACATAGCAATAATGAACTCAGTGTACAGCTATAACAAAATTCACTTCCATTATTAGAAGTAGGAAATTTCAAAAAATCTATTTTATATAATGCACAAAAAAGCTAACCATTTTTACTACACACACACATATATATATATATATATATATATATATATATATATATTAAAACGTAATTCTTGGGCTACCCGCCATTAGAAAAAATGTCCCGATTTTATTTAACGTTTGTTACATTTTATAGGATTTTTGTGATTGTGTTATTATATTCATATGGACCGATTTAGAATTATGTTGTAAATTTTGATAATTTTATACAAAGTATAGAAGAGAAAGAAACAGAAATGTAAGCAAGAGGGGTCAAGGGGCACAGCCCCTTACGAGGCCCAAATGGCCGAATTTATATATATATATATATATATATATATGTCAGTACTTTGAAATCTTTTGACCCGTGGTTCATGTTCTATAATACACATAAAAAAGTCGATTTTAATCGACTATATTATTTTCGATAAAAAAATAATTCTATTATTTTCAAAATGCGCTTCTTTACTTTTCTTGTACAATGATCTCTGACGAAGGAAATAACAAAGCTTGCTGATTTTTCGTAGCGATACAAAACATCGTTCGAGATTTTATAAATATCATGAAAAAACGTAACACAATTTTCATGTAGTGGCAATCATTAGTATGTAAAATATTGTCTAATGAAAAAAAAAAAACATCCATTTTTTACATGCTTGATATTTAAAATTTGCTCGGAGAAATAAAAGTATCGCAATCCCCTGTTTCTCTTACTCAATTATTACAACGTAATCACAAAAATTTCAAGTATAAACTTTTACGGTTACATTTTTTTGTATTCTTACATGCTGCAGTTATATGAAATATTTTAAATGAACAAACTGCACTTCGAAATGCTGCAGCATTAAAAGTGTAGGCATTTGGTGACATTTGGTTTATCTTTAATAAAAAACGGATAAAATTTAAAAAAATTACATTTGGTTTCATCCATTATACAGGGTGATTATAATTAAAATTCAAGTTTCATAACGTTATAAAAAAAGAACCACTGGTCGTCAGAATGGCGTCGAATTTGAACGGAATATTATTGAAGAATAAGAAAAGCGGATGGCATAAAAAAAAAATATCTCCATTTTTTTTTTTTTTTTTCTTTCGACACGGCATATAGATTTAGCAACAGCAATTGGGCTACTAGTACCGCTTCATTTTGCAAAAGTCACTGTGTGGTGCGGGTTTACAGCATCATTTATCGTACGGTTATATTTTGCCCAGAAGACGGGTGCTTTCTCGGTCTTGCTACCTGTACCGTCACTGGTAAGCGTCTTTTGCGCAAACACGTCATTCCAGCTCTTCAACAGCGTGGATATGTGGATGGAATCATTTTAATGCAAGATGGCGGTCCTTCGTACATTGCAAATCCAGTGAAACAGAATTTCGGAAATGCTAGAATTATCTGTCGCCATTTCTGTACAGCCTGGCCGTCCCGATCACCTGATCTTAATCCGGGTAAATTCTGGCTATGGGACTATCTGTTGTGTTCAGTGCTTCAATTGCAAACTTAGCTGAATTGAAAGCACGCATTGCGCAACACATTCTGAATGTGACCCAAGAGACACTTCGATCAGTTGTGGAACATGCTGTTTCTCAATTTCAACGAATTTCTAGAAAACGGTGGACAGCATATTGAACATGTTTTGCGCCAGTCTCGCGAAATTTAAAAACCGATTTGATTGATGCTTTTTATGTGGTTTTTGGCCTCAGGACAATTAAAAACCGATATCTTGCATAAAAATGATCCCATCCACACATCCGCGTTGTTGAAGAGCTGGAATGACGTGTTTGCGCAAAAGACACATAATGCTTACCAGTGACGGTGGTACAGGTAACAAGACTGAGAAAGCACCCATCTCCTGGACAAAATATGGCCGTATGATAAATGATGCTGTAAACCTGCACCACATAGTGACCTTTGCAGAATGAAGCGGTACTAGTAACAAAATCTGTTGCTAAATCTAGATGCCGAGCCAAAAAAAAAAAAAAAAAAAAAAAATGGAACTATTTTTTTTTATGCTATTCGCTTTCCCCATTCTTCAGTAATATTCCGTTCAAATTTGACGCCATTTTATAATCACCCTGTATATTAAACATAAAATAAATGACACTAAATACTTTTATTTTTATTCTAGCACATCTTAAGGTGCAATATTGGCTGTTAGCGAATAGTCGTTGTAACTACGAACAGAATTTTCTTAATCTATTTTTAAATATTAATCTCGTTACGTAAATATTTAAAAAATATATATATATATTAAATGTATTTTTAATGAAGCTGTGCTAAGTCAATTTCTTATTTTTTATTCCAGTATCTTTTTTATAAATACTTCAAAAATGAGATATACTAGTAATCATGTCAATCGTAATTACTCACTAGAACCTGCACAGTTCAAGTAAATAATATATAAAAAAAATGTTCGATAAAATAGTCCCACAAATAATATAAAAATTATCGAACTCTTTTTTTCTTCTTCTTCTTCTTCTTCTTCTTCTTCTTCTCGTGTTTATATAAACTGGCGCTAAAAATTTTCCCTTAATAACATCTTCTAGACGAATTACCGAAGAAAATCTAGACTTCTACTTAGATCCATGTACGAAGTGCAAGTATGATTTTAAGCCTTGTTCACGTACAAGGTTCTTCCATTTTCTGTATTTTAAAAACTATAGTTTTTTTTTTATAGAAATGGATTCAAATACGTTACCAGTTTTTTTTTTTTTTTCATCGTAATTAATATGCACTAAAACGCCATCTCATAGCCGGACACTCATCTGCATGTACTTAAATTAAAGAGATTTCCTGTTACAGTTACAAAAGATTCTATTAAATATTTGAAACGCACGAAATTTTCCAAAACAAGTTAACGCTACAAAAAATGTAAATAGAGAAACTTCAACGAAGTGATCAATAGAATGTTTACTGAAAGTAACTAAACCACCACTTTCGTTAATTCAGAAACACTTTTTCATGGATCCCAATCAAATGTAATCAAATTGTAAAATAAAAAATATGTACTATTTTAATTTTTAAAGTATTATAAAAAATAAAAAAAAAAAAAAAAAACATTATACATATTGATCCGAATTCAGTGTTTTCGGCGAAATTTAATTTAAATTATATTTTGATAATTCTCATTCGTATATCGTCTCTTATATTAGAGTCGTAGTCGACTAGAATTATAGAGAAACTAGTTCAGCTGAAGTCGAAATTCCCATGTAACGGTCGGATGGTCGATGCGTTCCGAGCTACAGGCCGTACGAGTATCTTGCAGGCATGACTAGCGATGTGTTTACTTATGTCCGCAATGAATATACGCCGACTTGGTTTTGTCGTGCATCGAGTAGTATCGACCAGAAAAGAGAAAATGTAAATAAATTTCGCGTTTTCGGGGTAGTTTTTGCCGTTATACATCGAGCGACGGCCATCTTCGTCGTTAGATTAATCACCATGCCGTACATTTAAACTGTTTTTCGCGGCTTTATCGTTAAATTTTCGTAATTTTTACACATTTTCTAGTCACGAAGCTTAGCCCGTGTAACTTCGAAATACACGTGTTTTTATGCTTTACCTTTTCTTTACTACCGCAAATTTTCCCTCATCTGGCGCAAAATAATAAAGGCCCGTTTCCACCATGAGATTTCGCTCTAGGAATCTGTATACGTGAATCTCGAGACCAGAGGTCGTATAATTTAAATCAATCGTTTCTTTTATTATTATTTTTATTTTTATTTTAATTTTAATTTTAATTTGATGTCTTGCACTTCCACGTAGTAGTATTGGCGCCCGAATTTAAAAGTAAAATCATAAAAATAAAAGCGAAGGAAAAACATTGTAAAAGTTGTAACAAATCTAAATCGACCGTTACAATATAAATATATTTACACTATATCGATTAATCTACTTTTACATAAATCGACTATTGTCACAAAATACAGCGGTAAATAATAAGAACATGAAAAACAAAAATTAATTTTCTAGAAAATGTTGTTAAACACGAAACGAAACTTTGGACAAGTTTAATTGAAAAAATCTTATAACTATCTCATATTTACAATTTCGAAGTAACACTAAAATATTCTGGCCCCTTTTTGTTTGAATTTTTCGTTTTTTGGTTTGAAAGATTCAATAATAAAATAGAAAAACAAACCAAAAAACAAAAAAAGAAAAGAAAACCGTACATAATATAACGCCAGTTATGTCGTACACATTCTGTTTCCGCAGCAGTGAATCTCATTTCGTTTTCATTTTTTCGGGGAAACGGGGGATTAGAAAAGGAACATTAATCTCCAAAACAGAACCTTCTCGGAAATTATTTTACTTTCGAAAACTACTGCCGATGCAATACTCAGTAAAATGTATTCTTAAATGTCATTTTTAGGTCAGAACAATAAGAAAATATTGTAACGAAATCTGTTACGTTTTTGCGTCAAACTTAGAAAATATTTATTTCATTTTGGGCTAAATAACATAGTCAATTGAAACCCACTATTTTGCAAGGTAGGAAGTCTATACACGGGAGGGGAGGGGGGGGGGCGAAGGACTAAGTTCATCTATACATAATTAACGTTGTAAATGTATCGGCCAGGCTTTACGGTCACCTAATGAATTTTAATGGAAATTTTACCGATTTAAAGGTTATTTCTCAAACAATGTTTTAAGCTTATTTTTTAATAAAATAAGTTATATGTTTTAATTAAAATTTAATTATTTAACCTAATTTTAGTAAACTATTAATACATCGTACATTATGATTATAAATTTTGTCATATTAAGATTTCATTATATAAGCAAACAGTTTCCCATGTTAAATCGTTTATTTTCGATTGCCAATAAATATTGTCGAAACTTTCCCAAGTTATATTTATTTTATGTATGGTAAAAGAATAAGGCAAACGCACTAGCTATCTCGCCAACTCATTTTTGCCATGATTTTAATTTATTCAATAACGTACCGTTTACAGTTAAAGTTGAAAACTAGAATTAAAATTTTATATTCATAAACTGTCGATAAATAAAACTAACGTCTTACCGTAAATATATTAATATGAATCAAAGAAGCAAAGTGAACTCCTGAAATTTAAGAACTAAAAATTATTAGTGTCAATTAAGTTTGTTTCATCATAATTGGCCATAAAAACGAAGGAAAAAAAGTTCTCATTTTTTCTCAACAATTACCATTGTTGATTATATTACATTAAATATTTGTAAGCGTTAATTTTTGCGGGAGTTTTTATAACCTTAAATTTGTGACACTTACAAAATTACATAAAAATTATATATCGTATATATATATATATATATATATATATATATATATATAAATCGGCCATTTTGGTTTTGCAAGGGGCTGTACCCGTTGACCCCTCTTGCTTACATTTCTGTCTCTTTCCCGCCTATACTTTGTATAAAATGATTAAAATTTACAACGTAATTCTAAATCGGTCCATATGAATATAATAACATAATCACAATAATCCTATCCTAACATTTTAACTTTCATTACATAAAATTAGGACACTTTTTCGTTACATAATCTAATAAGGGCCGGCCTAAGAATTATGTTGTAATTAATATATATATATATATATACACAATTAATAAATTAAACCAAAAACTTGCAATACGTGACTGTATAAAGGGCCCAGCCGGGTAAGATAGGCGAATTGGCCCCCGAAGCATATCGAAAAAGTGATGATGCCATCATTTTGTATATGAAAAAGTATACCTCTGTGCAAATTTTCAGCCCCCTAAACCTAAACCTACCCTCAAATTAGCAATTGTACCCGATTTCGTCTGGATGTAATATAAATTTTATTACTATATACTTTAGACAATTTTAACTTGTTAACGTAGATGAAAGCGAATATAATTTCTACACTGTAATTTACACGCGTACCATTAATTTTTTGTAAAATTAAATTTGTGTCCCTGAAAAAAGTTATTTCAAAAGAAAAATTTTCAATAAACAACTTGGAAACATTAGAGCAATAATTTACACACATTTTTCATTTGAATACAATTGATTTCGTAAAATAATAACTTTTAGTCTTATTCGTAATTCACTGGACAATGAGTGTTTATCAGTTAAAGATCACAATAGTTCAGCAGGCGATTGAATTTAATAAAGTTTTAATTTTCCACGTTGGTAACGAATGTCCTCGGATTTAATTTTTCTATTTAAATCAAAACAAAGCTGATTTCTTTTGATAGACCTAACGTTACTAAATGATCGATCGGTAAAGTGATTTTTGGTTTATACGACAGTGTAGACTGCACTTTGATTATGACTATATATCTGATTCATCGGAGTTTTTGCTTCTAGTATCATTATTGTCATTACTGTATTTTCTGTTTTAAAAATACTTTTTTTTTAAATTTATCTAATTGCGTTTTTCTTCGGTTTATTACGTTTATTATTACCAATTTTAATAATGTCCTTAAAATAAAGTACACGCCCTTATTTTATACTTCAATTTGTATTACAAATAATACTTCATTGTAAACAAACAAAGGGCCTAGCCGGGTAAGATAGGCGAATTGGCCCCCGAAGCATATCGAAAAAGTGATGATGCCATCATTTTGTATATGAAAAAGTATACCTCTGTGCAAATTTTTAGCCCCCTAAACCTAAACCTACCCTCAAAAAAAAAAATGTTTTCCATTTTGGGGGTTTTTACGTCTAGCTTCGTCAATTTTTGACCTAGAACACTCTTTTTTTTTTTTTTTAATGTAGGTTTTTTTAAGCCCTACAAAGTGGTCAAGGTCGATTTTTTTTGCGCGAAATTCAAATTTTTAGGCGCGTTTGAAAATTTCATTTTAAAATATTTTTAAAACAAAGATAGACGACACTCCGGAAAAAATATATGTTGTGTAAATTAGCGCCAAAAATATGTATGAATTTTTTCAGATTTTTAAAAGTGGTGGAACAAGGTCAAAAAAAATAAAAACCGTTTTTTTCCGAATTTTCGCCTATATACGCCCTCTCCCTCGCATCCAACACTTTCGTATGCAATAATTTTAGGCAGAAAATTAACTTTGGAAGCATTATGGATTGTAACATATCGAAAATAAGTCAGAAGTTTCCAATTTTTACTCTCGAGTGCCAGAGACCTTAAAAAGCCCATTATACTGATGACAATCACGCATATACGCATATATTCTTCTACAGTATATGTAAATATGCACATTATATACTTTTTGAAAAGGAAGATACAGATGTACTGAATGCATTGTTTTGGGTTGTCTATTAAACGCCACCTAGCGGGAGCAATCATCCCGATTCTTCACAATACGCCCGAACTCGCGTGTACTGTATTTCTTTATACAGTAACATGTAACAGATATATTTACAGAATTTTAGGAACTATATATTATATGAAATAATGCGTGAAAGTGGGTACGATATTTTTGATTATTGAAAGAGCTGCAACAAGGTAAGTTAAATAATAACTGTTGCGAGAAAATCGACTGATCAATAAATAAATTTTAACCGATAACAATTTCAAAGGGTATTTCAAGAGTTTCAGTAGGTTACACAACGGTACATATAAAGTAACTTGATCTAATCTTAACAGATTGTACAAAATAAAGCAACAAAAAATAAAAATTGTTTGGAAATATCGATTGAACATTTATAAACGTGTATAGGTTTTTATTCATTTTCACACAATATCGATAATCATCTTCTAATTAAACAGCGTGAAAAATCTTACTGCTCGTTGACGCTTGTATACATCCAGATAAAACGCGTACGAAAGTTTAGTTAGGTGAAGCATTTATATTATCGTAAACATACTAGTATAATTAGCAACGGTAAATTCCTTTTGTAAGGTTCATAAGTATGACTTGGCTAAGAACTAAACGATCAAGTACAAAAATTATGGATTTAACATGAATTTAAAAAAAACGGAAATATTTTAACGTAATATTGTGTCAGGTACTAGTATAAAAGTTTAAACAAATCATTAAATAAGATTAATAATTACAAATTGTTTTTGTAATAATTTGACCAAAAACACCAGTTTTTTCTTTCGACATATTTAGTAAATTGTAATTAACGAAGAAAGAACTACATATACATGTAATATATATGTACATCCCCTCCGGGGGCTCCACCTTGACGTGATGGAAGGGCTTGCGCGCTTCTACGATGCTTAGAGCTATGTTGGTGAAAACATAGTTACCTGAAGGGCCACACCTTAGCCAAATAGGTCTAAGCGGAGGAGCCAAACTAAGCGTACCTCGGATAAATAGGGCGGCTACTTGGTCGGCGTCTGTTCTCCATGTTAAGAGCGGCCGTAATAGTAAGAAGGAAAACTATAAACCCTCCAACAACAGACAACGGAAAACCACTGGAGTATTTTTCCCTTAAAAATCGTGATTAGCAATGTTAACGATATTAATTTGCCATGCGACCCGATTAGTGATCGGCGCTTCGATATCCGGGATCAGGGTGTAAAATATGCGACCGGTCATGTGAATAAGGTTTTCCAGTATTTTCATGGAAACTATGCGACCGGGAAAATATTACGCAAAAAGTACATATTTGGAACATGGAATGTTCGAGAACTACTGGAAGCTGGAAAGCTAAAAATCGTATTAATGGAATTGAAACGGTATAATGTTGAAATTTATAGATTGTCAGAAATCCACTACAAACAAACAGTCCATTTTGTAACAGAAAATAACGTAATATACTGCTCAAACAATGAAGATGAAGGTATTAATGGTGTAGCAATAATTGTAGATAAAAAACTGAATCATTTAATTAGTGGTTATAGAGAAAAAAGTGATAGAATTATAATGATTAAAATTAATACGAAACCAATAGCAGTAAATATAATTGAAGTATATGCACCTACATGCGCTGAATCAGACGAAATAGTGGAGATATTTTACATACAGTTACAAGAAGTAATTGATGGCATACCAAAGCGCGAATTGTTAATCGTAATGGGCGATTAAAATAGGCAGATCAAATAATGAATTGGAACAGGAGGTTCCAAAACGGAAGAAAAATCGAAGATCATCAATAATAAAATTAAGAGAAGCTGTAAGCGAGATAAAAATAATTGTATCAGTTCAATTTGCGATGAAATACAGAAGCATGCAGACCATTATCTGCCGAAAAATTAAAATTTTAACCAGTTTTCAAAATCAAAAATTGGGCTACAGAGAATAAAAACGGTTATCTGAAAACAAACTTTCGAGAAATAACTGACGTACGGAGAGATTACTGTCAAAATCGATATAATTACACTGATACAAAGGAAATTAAGACAACGAAACAGCCGAAAAAGCCGGAAATATTAAAAAGCGAAATATCAGAAGCTATAACATTTCTTAAAAACAATAAAGCAGTGCGAACTGATGAGATACCTGCAGAGCTATTAAAAATTACCGGAGATATTGGAATGAAATCCATTCATTGTGCAATTCCATTTGAAACTCGGGAGAATGAGTGGTGCAGATCAGTGTATATACCACTATTTAAAAAGGGGGAAAAGAACAAAATGTAAAAAAAACTACAGAACTATCTCACTTTTGTCACATCCAAGTAGGATAATGTTCCACATAATTCATAAGCGTTTGGAAGGGATAGTGAAAACGCAGATTCCTGAAGAACAAACAGGATTTGTAAAAGGATACGTGGAACGAACAGTGGAAAAAATCTTGAACTTAAGACAAATAATAGAAAAATCTCTGGAATATAATATGCCGTTAGTTTTATGTTTTATAGATTACCACAAAGCTCTTTTGATAATGTAATATGGAGCCAGTTATGACTAGCGTTGATTAATATGGGTGTTCCGGAACATATCGTTTCATTGATTAAGAACCTGTACAAACATAATAATAGTAATATTGTTCGAATAGATCAAAGAATACAATCCGATGAATTTTACACAAAAAAGGATGTGAGACAGGGATGCATCCTGTCATCCGTTTTGTTTAATCTCTATGGAGAATATATTATGAGAGCAGTACTAGATAGATGGAACGGAGGAGTGTCCTTGGGTGGATGAAAGATCTCCAATTTACGATATGGTGATGATACAGCACTTATTGTGACCGATTTGGACGAAATGAAAATGATACTAGAAAATCTTGAAAAACTATCAGTCACAAATATGGGCTTGAAATAAATAAGGCTAAAACAAAAATCATGATTATCGACAGAGGAAAACTGTTAGCTTTCGATGATAATGTTTTTGCAAGATACGAAGTTGTAGATAATTTTATATACTTAGCGTCATTAATTAGTAATAAGGAAGGTTCAGAACAGGAAACAAAGCGCCGTATTCAAATGGGCCGCTGCGGGCACTTCTATTTTCGGTAGCATTATACGGAGCTGAATCATGGACTTTAAACAAAAACAGCATGGTTCGACTTAACAGTTTTGAAATGTGGTGTTGAAGAAGATTACTCCGCATACCGTGGACCAAGAGTGTCGCCAGCCGATGAGCCAAGGAGGGGCAAGATGAGTTGCCAGGCGCCGGGGGGGGGGGGGCGGCAAGATGATAGAAAAAGGATATGAGTTATAGGAAAAATAAAATTTATAAGTTGTAAAGGTTTAATATTCTATTAAACAAGAATAAAATCTTAATTAAAACATAAGTTTTCCAAATATGATTATGTGCCTATGAATACTTACCAATGTCAGTGGATCAAAAAGTTTCAAGACCCCAGGGGGGGCAGCTGCCCCTCCCTGGCCCCCGCTGGCGACACCCATGCCATGGACCACGAAACAAACAAATGAATCTGTAGTACATGACTTGCATCTCACACAACGGTTAGTTGATATGACTGTTCTTCGCGTAATGAAATATTTCGGCCATGTTATTCGCAGTAAGCGGAAATTAGAAACACTGGTGATGCAAGCAAAAGTCCAAGGGAGAAGACCAAAAGACCGCCCTCCGCAGCGCTGGACAGATATGATAAGAAAACAAACTAGAGATTACCTGTGCATCAATGTATAGAACGAGCAAAATATCGAGGGGTATGGCGTGCAACAATCGGATTATGATCACGATAGCCCCCACAGGGGCGAATGACGTAGAAGAAGAATAATATACACATACATGTTTAATTGTAACCACTTCAAAAACTACTAATAATTATAAATTTTACACAAAACTTAATATCGTCATTCTTAGGAATAAACTACAGGTTACATCTGCAATCAGTTTAAAATCAGTTCAAAAAATTACTAAACAAAATTTTACAGAAATTAATCGCTATAAATTATAAGCAAAATTATTACCGAATTGAGAAGAACGGTCGAGAGATTTTTCATAGATCCAGTTTAAATGGGTCGGATCATCACCGTCGATAGGAACATTAAATGGATTCTCTTTAGGCCATTGCAAAATTTTTACGTATTCCACACAGTGCTCCGGCAGTCGTGGAGTTGTAGCTATCGTGCATAGCGGGTACGTTACCTAATTAAAAGTATCAAGAAAAACTTCTCATAATCTACTTGATTTCAGAATAGATAATGAATAATTAAAATAGAAAAGGAAAATCACCAGCTATATACATTTCTTACATGGTAAAATACGTTATATTCTAACATATGTAATTAAAAATTTATTCCTATACTTCAAATTTCTGATTATTTTTACAGTGACACGAACGATATATTAAAAAATTAGTACTAGTAAAAAATATCTATAATTTTTATCATATTTTCTTTACTAATTCTAGTAAATGTAGTGTTATCTAAAAAGGGAATAACATCGAAAACTATATTACGGCATACTTGAAGGAAGTCATGCAGCTGCTCAAACGGAATTCTGAAAACGCTGCTACTTCTTCAGATTCAAATGAAATAGTTATCGATAAGCTTTCAAACCGTGATAATGAAAATAATATTAACATTACTAGTAATATTCACATTGGTTGTGAAAATATTAACACGAACACAGTGACCTCTGAAATCGAAAATTATTTTATATTAAAATGATAATCTAAAAAATACGGAATAGATATACCAGTGAAATGGTTGAAAAATATTCTATTACAGCTTCATTAAAAAGATGGTTATTTTTTTTTTTTATATCTTTGATTTGGTGCGTATAAACCGTATGCTATGTATAAAAGAATTAGCGGTAGAAATGCACATAAAACGCATTTAACTCAGAAGTTATTGTAAGAAAGGTGGCAAATTAAAATGCGCAATCAAAAAGGACACAAGTGTCAAATGAAAAAGTGGTAAAATAAAATTTTTTTTCCATTTTACGAAAAATGTAACAAACTAATTTCGCTTAAATGCAATAAAAAAAAAAGCTGTATTTTACAATTTCCATAATAAACAGAATATTTATCTGGTTTTTATTTTTAATTTTATATTAGCGTTAAGTTTAGTACTCAAATTAATAATTTTATATTAAGCTCGCGTTATAATTGTAATTGAATAAACGTTAACATTATTTGTGGCGGTTCATTTTGGGTAATTTTATTGCTATGTGTGAATTTAGTGAATGAATTAATATTAAAACAGATGTGTAATAAAAAACATGTAGAAAATGAATATACTGCAAACACGATATCACTTTAAATTACGTTAAAATTATAAAATACTACACGTACACCTTAAAATGCTGCATACATTTCCGAAGCGATCACGTAAAACATATGTTCTAGCACTGATTCCGGTACTTGCTGGTTAAAGTATAATTCCGCAATAAGATGCGATAAAACTTTTTCCAGTCACCATATTTTGGAATAATACTCCACGCTACGTCATATTTCTATATTATTCGTGTGAGCCCCGGGATCGATTTCAACACGATTTTAAATGACTGACCGCTATGTGTGCATAATTTAGAACATTGAGCAAAAGTTTGCAAGAGAGCCATTTATCAAAATCAATCTGACAGAGCAGGAAGTACAGTTTCAGAAATGCTATCGGATGGTCCGAGGGATAAATATAAATTACCGAAAGAAACATCATCGCTGCGAATACACATAAATCAGCCGCTCTTGCCATGAAGAGGAGGTTGATACAAATGTCTTCTTGATGAATTTGCATTTGTTTCAAATAAATCATGAACGTAACGAATTAAGTATTGTACCATAACTTTACGACAAAAGGAGGTACGGTCGGAAATTGTTTTGCTTTGAAAGGAAATGAACTTTAGAAGCAAAAATTAACAACAAACGTTAATGACTATAATGATTAAGCCCTGTTCTAAATTATCTAGTTTTTTTTGGATACGATAGAGAATGTTGCTGATCTATCAGATTTTTTTTTTTTAAATTTACAATTAAAATTGATTTATGTCAGGTCAACTCTAAAGTATGAAACCACTTTTCAAGTTAAAATAAATAATAGATACTTCTTTAATATATTTAAAAATCACCGTTGAAAAATTAATTTAAAAAATCTGAAGTACGGAAGTGTGCGATGTAGTAACGTAAAACTGAGTTAATTTTTCTTTAGTAAAACTGGCACGTGCATATTGAGTTCATATGATGTATCGCACAGTTCAGTTTTTATTTTTTGTGAGAAATACACAAAAGAAAATGAATGTTTTATATAAAACACGAACTTTTTTAACATTACGACAAATAACAGGCAATAGAGCAATATTTAAGGCTCCTCAAATATTTATTCAGTAATTAATTAGTGAATCGATAGTAAATTTTAAATAGGATATAAAACGTCTAATTTAACTGTGCAATTTTAATTTTTAAATTGAATTCTAATTTTTAAAAAATAATTTTTTTTAATTCGCATTAAGTTTTAATTATTAAACTGGTGTTCTAAATGTTATCCTATTAATTTATTTTAAAAAAACATCTATTATAAAAAAATATAAAATATAAGCTGCGTAATTAATGTTTGCAAATAACGGATATTAAAATTAATCAATTAATTTCTTTTAGTTTTAAATGAAACACGTTCAAAAAGTACACAAATAAGCAGACGAATACAATTATATTACAAAGTTAATGTTTTTTTACGTCAGAAATTATTTCGATACGTTCTGTAAGCAGATAAAATGAACTTTTAAAAAATAACTTGCGAACCGGAAACAGTTATCTAGACTTATGCAACGTGAATTCAAGTTTATCAATTATTTAAAGACTGCTTAATGTGTCATATTACGAAATATTAAAATGACTAATACATATAATAATCGAGAAATCTTCGAATAAATGCAGCGTAATTTATTACTGTAATTCGTAATATTCTCATGATAGGGCTCATTAAATTTTGACAAAAAATTAAAATATTCAACACATTTCTAGAAATGTTATTACGGAAATTCCAAATTTATTTATGTGAACTTAAAAATATACTAATTTAATTAATATTTCATACAGAATTGTTACTCAAGTAAAAATTTATGAAATTTTAACCCTGTTACTTGACTTCAAATCTCGTAAAATTATGTTTAAAATCGTTTTATTCGAACATTCATCAAAATTTCTAAATAACATTTTTTTTTTTATAATTTGTTTTTCATTACATTAATTACATACCTGTGGTGGAAAGAGATCCAAAGTGCATTCAATACACGGAGTAATTCCTGGTAGTACAACTCTTACGTTACCTTTAAATCCTTCAGTTCCACCATCGATCAATGGTATTACACTAGACTGATCCAGTTCACCATTTTCGTCGTATGTTAATAAAGATATTAACATGCCATTTAACCATCTTCTAGCGACTATAGAATCTAAACCGCTAATGACAATATTAAATTGTTGGTAAAAGCTGTCATCATAATCTTCTATTTTACAAAAATGCGGTATCACTTTACAAGCTGGTATTCTTCGATTGATAAATTCAGCAGCTACAATCGCCTTTGATTGTCCAATGTTTTCTCTTCTAAATAAAAACTGACGATTAAGATTCGATAAATCAATTGTATCCATATCAATAATATGTAGATTACAGAAACCCATCATTGCCAGATCCTTTAATAATTCACATCCCAATCCGCCAGCTCCAACGACCAGTATTTTACATTCACTAGTAACAAAGTCTAATATATTTGAACTTGGTTCGAATTCAGGAAAACAAAATGGTCCCGGACGTTCTAATATATTTCTTAAACATCTCCATTGCTTGTTTCGATTAACACGATTAGAAAAATCCATCTTCCACCGAACTTAAAAATAATGTATTCTCACAAAAAGCGGTATCGTACTTTTTAATAACGGATACACATCTGACTAAAAGTGATAAATCGATTATCAAATATATCGAAACATATTTATGTTTTATAATTATAAATTAAATTTTTCTATATAAAATAAATTGTAAATTATTTGTTTTTAAAATTGATTACTAGCGAAAATTTTAATGATTTTTTTAAATTTAATTAAATTTTTATTACAAATAAAGAATTCTATTTTTTTATTAATGCACTCTAAAGAATTTAACAGGTAGATGAAGGTCAAGCCACACATCAACGGAACGACGACGGAACGATTTTTAAACGAAATCCGTTCCGCCGGTTCGTAAGCCACACATCAACGATTTCCGTAATGCCGCTACTTATAAACAATAGATAGTAAATTATTAAAAATATAACAAAGTACTTAGTTGATTCTTAAAATTTTAACATAAATTAAAAAACAAGAACAAGGCATATATGTGGTAACCAAGGGCGCCACCAGCCGATGAGCCGGGGGTGGGGGTGGGGGGAATGGTAGAAAGAGGATATGAGTTATAGGAAAAATAAAATTTATAAGTTATAATGGCTTGATATTTTATTAAACAATAATGAAAACGTAATTAAAACATAATTTTCGTGGGTTTCTGGCAAATTGTCCATGATTACACGCCTATGAATACTTATTATGGCCAGTTGATTAAAAAGTTTCAAGGCTCCAGGGGGCGGCAGCTGCCCCCTTGCCCTACGGCTGACGACGCCCATGGTGGTAACCACAAAAATCGTCTCCAACTCGTCGAAAAATTTAAATAAAACTAATTTTCTAAACGCCGTCGACGGAATCCGTCGTCGTTAACGACCCGTTCCATAGATGTGTGTTCATGCGCATCTAAAACTGTATTACTTTTTCAAGAACGCCGTACAAAAATCGTTGAAAACCCGTTCCGTCGTCATTCCGTTGATGTGTGGCTTGACTTCTAACCTAATTTACAATTGAAAAAGTAAATTTCACATAAAGCAAATAATTTAAAAAACTTACACTTACGAAGCTCATTACATTTATGCCTGAATAATAAAGGTGTATCAAAAAATTCATTATTTAAATACTTTCAACTTAAAAACAAATAATATTTGCTAGCGTTCTAGCAGAATACAGTTTCTACAATGATCGTGGATCAGTCCGTGTTTTGTATGACTTTCATCTGCCTGTAACTCATCAAATTCACAAATGACGTTGTGCAGTTTTATTATTTGGTCAGTCATCTTAAGAGATATAAAATACCAAAATAACAAAAATAATAAGACATCATAATTTTGTGACGTCAAGATCCAAAAAGTGTCCTATGAATTTTATGAATTACAGATACTCCTTAAAATTTGTTTGTTACTGCACATAACATCATCCACAAAGCAACTTGAATATTATTCCTATAACAAAGTGTTATTTTAATGTTTAACGGATCAAATGTAAAGTGAACTTTCTTATTTTTAATAAAAATCTACATTCCTGCTAATTTAAAAAATGCCTGGTACACTATACTTAGTTGCAATAATTATAATCATATTAAAACTAACATTAAAAATAAAATGAATGTAAAAAATGGCAATTATAGTATATTTTTTTGTAATAACATTCTCTAATTAGCTAATTATGTTATAGAATAGTGTATAATAAAAAAAATTAGATGTTCAAATTAGCTTTAAAGTGTCTGTTTTTAAAATCATAGAAACAGACTTCTTCAATACTGACCAAACAATGTATGTTATTTAGTTTCACAAAAAATGTATTTTTTTTAAAAGAATGTAATAGTCAAGAAGATCAAAAAATGAAGTTACTGTAAAGTAGAAAATTGAAATCAGTGACTCAAATCTACTATCTTGCACTGTTACATATGAAAAAAACACCCAAAACAAAAAATCAGTAATTTTAAAAAAGAGCAAGTATTCTGTTTGATATAAATTAAAAGTAAATTCTAGTATTTTACACGAGACACTTCAAACTCGAATTTGTTGTAAAAAAATATATTTGGGAACCTGTTAAAAATTTTTATAAAATATTTTTAGAGTGATTATATTATGTGCAAAACATCTGAACAAAATTTGTGATGGAATACTTCTGTCATATTTAGATATATAATTTTATATGTATATTTTCTATGGGCCTCCCGCCTTGAAGGATGATGTGCAATATAAAGTTTTCCAGCAGACAGCCACCCTTCTTCTACCTCACACCAGCCACCATGAGGGGGCCCCTGTTACACAGAGTAATGTAGAGGAAGACTGGGTAACCAACCCCAGTAGGAATCTAGGTCTGCAAACAAAAGGGTGATTGAGGGTCTAGAAGTTAGCAATATCAGGTATTATGAGAACTAGTAACCTCTAGATGGATGGAAACAAAGATCGATTTATCATCCTAAGGTATGGCAGCAGATGATTCATTTATCATGAACAATAGCTGTGTACTAAGCTCTAGTTAGCTGAGCTACTGGCAATCCCTTTCCAAACCGAACTGGGTCATCGCGGAAAGGTTTGACCTCCCTCTCCCCCCTTTTATTGATATGGATTACACCAAAAACAAGCGCTTTCAGTACCCTACATCGAAAAGCCTAGGCCGACATATAGGAGTTGTCAGTCCAGACATGCGACTCCATCTAAACCATTAAAAAACTTAAAATATCATTGATGTTAGCAACATATAATCTACATTCATTAATAACACAAGATAAACTACATCTGTTATTGTACAAAATTGAAAAAATAAAATGGAATATAATCGGTCTAGGTGAAGTGATACGTTCAGATGAAAAAGCATTAATACTAAATGAACATGGTTGTACACAGTGCTGGAAGGGATAAAATCAGAAAGCTCGTGGAGTTAGTTTTTTAGTACATAAAAATATAACACAAAATGTAATCAAATTTAAAGGTGTATCAGAGCGTTTAGCATACTTGGTTATAGCCACTACATCATTACAAATCGTTCAGGTTTATGCACCTGCAATATCATAGGATGAGAAAAAAGTTGAAGAATTTTATAAAGACATTACGATGACAACATTAGGAAAAAAAAACTAACATATACAATTATCATGGACGATTTCAATACACAATTAGGAGTTTCCCAAAGAGGTAGTCAGTATATGGGACCTTATGGATTTGGAACATGAAACGAGAGAGGGTACTTGTTAGCCACCTTTGTACAACAGAATAAATTGTACGCAGTAAATACGTATTTCAAAAAGAAGCTACAATGCCGGTGGACATGAATAGGACCAAATGGAAATAAAGCTGAAATTGACTATATATTAACATCAGATATCAGCATAGTCCGCAATTATGATGTACTAAACACAATGAACACAGGAAATGACCGTTGAATGGTACACTGTGATATTGTAATAAATATGAGATTAGAAAGATATAAAAAGCATACAAGTTTCAAAAAAAAACCAAAAAAAACATGGGTAGTTTAAAACAACACACGAACAAATACTCCAATACAGTAACAACACTGATTAAAGTACAATCTGAATTAGTAAAATTGGTAAGCACATCATTAAATGAAACAGAGAAATGATTAAAATTTGCTATTAAATAAATAAAATTGGATAAATCACCAGATGAAGATACCACTGTAAATGTTAAAATAAGACGACGAAGCACTTGTAAAAGAACTTACAATTTTATTTAATCATTGTATGCTAGGGAAACAAATACCAACCTCGTGGAATAGTGTGACTATTATTTTACTGCACAAGAAAAGGGATAAGGGAAAACTAGAAAACTATCGACCTATCAGCTTTCTATCAACGATTTACAAACTTTTCACAAGAATAATATCAAACAGACTTGAACGTATATAAGATGAACAACAACCGATAGAACAGGCCGGATTTCAAAAAAAAAAAAAGAAAGTATCGCACGATAGATCATATCCAGAAGATAACTTTACTGATACAGAAATGTAAGGAATACAACTTGCCGTTATATCTTAGATTTGTTGACTTGAAAAAAGCATTCGACTCCATTTATATCACGTTTAATTATGGAAGCTCTAAAAGTCAGTGGTACAGAAGATGCATATATTGATATCGTTGCAAATATATATAATTCAGCAATAGCTAATGTACGACTACATAATGTAGTACCCACATTTCCAATACTAAAAAGAGTTAGACAGGGAGATACAATCTCACCACAATTATTTACAACAGTGTTAAAATATGCGATAAAATTGATGGAATGGAGTGAAAGCGGAATAAATATTAATGACAGATATCTGCATCATCTTTGCTTTTCAGATGGCATTGTGATCATAGCACAGACCAAGGATGATTTAGAAAGTATGATAAAAGAACTAGAGACAGCAGGTAACAACGTTGGTTTACAAATAAATTTGAATAAAACGAAATACATGAAATATATTCAAAATCAGAACCATCATTATTCATAGCGAAATACAAATACAAGCGGGAAGCATAGAAGAAACAGATCAGTTTACATATTTGGGTAACGTTTTCACAAGAAAACAAGGGATGAAATTAGACATCGAAAAGAAAATATCAAACGATTGGATCACATACCATAAAATAAAACGCATACTTAACACCAAATTCAATTCAGAAAATAAAGCAAAAATATTTAATCGATACGTGATGATTCCAGTGCTAACGTATGTTGCGGAAACCTGGCTCATTAAAAGAAGGTCATGGAAAAATTAAGAAAAACTGAAAGACGGATGGGACAAGCTTTACTTTACATAAAGCTACGAGATAAGATTAAATTAGAATATATGCGAAATAAAACAAAATTCGAAGACCTAGGGACAAGAGTAGCACTGAATAAATAGGTCCGGGCTGGTCACGTTGGTAGGCAAATAGATGGAAGGTGGACGGATGATATTATTGCAGTCGCAGGAAAACAACAGCTTTGTGAAGTACAAGATAAACAACGATGGAGAAGATTAAGGGAGACCTACATCAAATCAATGACGTAACAGAGGCAAAAAAAAAGAAGAAAAGAAAGAAGCTATTAAAAATATTTAATGGTTAGTTTAAAATGAACAAAAATTCTATCAATTTTTACTGTAAGCTTTATTAATTGAAATTACTGATTTTCTATTTAAGTCTAATCATATTCTAAAAACCTTAAATAAAACAGAATTTTTGGATTTTGCGGTTAAATTATGCAAACTTTCCCGAAAAACTTTAAAAAGAAAATTATTACAATTTTTAAAGAGTTCTTATATTAAAATATGTTTGACATTTTATTTTTGTTCTGTACAAAATGAATTAAACTACTCCGAAAAAAGAATAGAAGCGTTAGCGAATCAGAATAAAGATCTTAAGAATAAGTTAAACGATACTGTGTTCAAAAATGTGAAAATATGCTAAAACAAATTTTTACCCCTGGCCAAATAAAAATTGAATGAAGATAAATGAAAATTTTGTAGAATCGCTTCGGGCATTTCACTAAAGAGTGTGATTCCAAAGAGACCGTTATTAGTCTAGTCAAATTAGCAAATTTCAGGTCGATTTTTAAGAAATCGGTTAATAAAAGTTTTTCACCGCGATAATTTATAAAAAAATGTCAGGAATAAAACTGTTATCAAATGGACACCAAATTTTATGGGATTCCCATAGAGAAAAATTCGCAAATGTACCCAAAACCGGTTTTTTTACCTTTTCTATTAAAAAAAAAAAATTAATAATGACAAAAAAAAATGATCCCGTTATAGATCTTTAAAATGCGAACAAATGCCCTTTTGTTTAATTGAAACTGGTTTATAAGTTTTTACAAAAAAAATAGAAACTGCAAAAAATAGCGAATTTTGAAAAATTAATTACATGGCTTCTAATTATAGTACCGAACTTTTTCTTTATTTAAATTGTAGGTATTTGAGAGGCCATAAAATATACATAAGTTTTTGCAGGATTGGCAGTAATGTTAAAGTAAGGGCCGGAGCCCCCGATTTGTTAATAATAATGTTCTAGAGCAAAAATTCGAAAAGGATTTTATTATTCTGAAAGAGGTGCTCTATAACCGACTTTTCATAAAAAAAATTTAATCTTTAGTTACGTACTTTAAAAACGGTGCCGATAAAGGTGTAATTTTGCGCTTTGGGCGGCCGCGTCAGCGCGCAATGGGGAAGTGCTAATTGTATAAGTACACCATGTATAATGATAACAATTATTACAGTAAATGGTATATATTTACATTATTATGATTATGTTTTTACCATGACGTCCTATTGTACTCTATTCTTCTTGTTCATGTTGTCCAACCTGATATACATTATGATGATTCTGGAACGTCAACCGATGGCTATATAGTTTTATGATTTTTTAAAAGTTGTTTAATTTTTTGTATGTATGTACTGTACAACACGCGCTATAGTTTACACTTCAGAAAATTAATTGATTTTTTTTTTTTAAGTCGCGCCGTGACAAACCGTGGATACCAAAACTGCGGATATAGGGACACCGCTGTATAGTAAACTTAGATTACAGAACCTTTTCACCAAGATGAGTTACTAACCGCTTTTAAAGGTTTGTATATATTCATAAGTTGATTGGATAGTACTTTTATGTGTAACCTCCAGGTAAGTATAGAGTCAAGGAATACTCCCAAATATTTACCTGTGATAAGAAAGGAATGCATTGATTATAGTTATATACTTTAGGAATTGTACTGTTAAATGGACGGAATGAAAAGATACAAAAGGATGACTTCGTAGGAGTTGAAACGAGTTACAAACCGAGTTTGATAGAAGTTTGGAGGTTTATCATAGCCGTTGGTAAATGTTTGTGGTGTATATATACTACAAAATCATCGGTGTATGATAAAATTCTAGTCGAATCTCCAATCTGACTATTAATAACATAGCCTACCCAATAACATACAGGATTGTCTGGCAAATACTACAACTAACGTCACAAAGGTTATAGCCTTCGTCAGAACGAGTGGTTTGACCGAACACATATAAGTTACCTCCATATATGTGCTGTAATGACCTTAGTAGTTACAAACGGCGCATATAAAAAAAGGCGAGAATTAAAAAAAAAAAAAAAACTGATCCCGGCAAGTCCTCTATAAGTTCTATGTTCAACTGTAGTTTTAGTTATCAGATGTAAGAAAAATAGTTTTCTATTTCTGAAAAGTTTACGCAACAATTTATCCATTCGAATGAACACTCCAGTTTTAGTTACTTCGTTAAATAAGATCGGAATGGATACATTATCAAAGGCTCCGACCATATCCAAAAAAGAGGCTATCAAAAACTCTTTGTGAATGAAGAAAGAGTAGGCATCACACAGAAATGTGGCTATGCAATCTAAAGTACCTCTGCCCGGTTGTTACCCAAACATAATCCGCGAAAAAAATATTCTCCCTTTCAATTCACCATATTAACCTATTTTTAATAATTACTTTGAATGTTTTCCTAAAACATGAAGTGAGAGAATTGGCAGCTCGCCGGATTTGTGGACAGGAACCATCATGGATTGAGTCCAATCCTTCGGGATCAAGCCATAGCACAGAATCATTTTAGCTTTTTCACTCAATTTTTTTTTATTATGGAATATGTTATCCCATCCATACCTAGTGAAGATTCATTTTGTTTACGGAGAGGAAAACACAGCTCAGAGTATGAAATAGGCCGAAGTAAAAAATGTGCTTTAATGGTATTTGGAACATGTTCCAAGTGGTTAGCTTCTTCAAGAGTGGGCGCCTAACGTGGGGAACTACATTATCCATAAACTCAAGAAACCATTCGGCATTTTTAGTACCGCTCTGTTAAGAATGTTTGTTCTTAAAGCGTCTCGGTAATGTCCAAATTTATTTCAGAGAGGCATTCCTGTTAAATCTATTACAAAATCTATACGATGATTCTCTTTTCGTACTTTTAAGAAGTTGGCGTGTTTCAGCCGCAAGTTTCCTGTATATAATGTATGATTGCATGGAACCTTCACGCCGGAATCTCCGGAGAGCTATATTACGTTCTTTACCGTTCCTTTCACACGATTGATTCCACAAGGGAACACCATTTCTATTGCCTTTGTAGACAGATGTCAAACAGGGACAGATTGTTAGAGTGCTAGAAAAACAGACTTATAAAATTGATTGTACTCATTTAAAGGATTCTTCATAGATTTTCTTCCATCTAACTAAAGATCAACTAAGTCTCAAAATTTAATCCAATCCCCGTCATTGATTTTCCAACGTAAAATACTATTATCACATCGCGGCAAAGTAATATTATCAGGGCGAGGATTTTAGGTTACATTAATAACGATTAGAAAATGGTCCCACTTCCAAGAAAATTCTCTATCACAATCCAGAAACAATCGAAAAGGATATCAGAAAAAACAAAAGACAAATCTATCGGGTTATTGTGATATTCTGGATTCCCAATTTTGGTAGGAAAACCATCATTCAGTGCGCGCAATTAACATCAATCACCGCGGCTCCCTTATAATCGCTACAATCCCAATATGTGTTCAGAGCATTAATATCTCCATCTAAAATAACAGGTCTATTATCTAAACTATCGAGGTCTTCTAAGAAGGTAGGTGAGTTAGTGAAATGATTTGGTGGAGAATAGTAGATGAAAGTACCGGAAAATTCACCAATTGTAGCACTAATACAAAACTGCATCAGAAGTATTATTGTTACTCTCATTAGCCAAATTTATGTGAATAGCCCGGTGACTAATCCCCAACCTAACAAAGATTACTACACCCCCAAACCCATCACTTCTATCATTTTTATAGCAATTATAATTTGCAATATTAAACTGTTTCTCATCTGATAGCCAGATTTCTATTAACAGGACTACCTCAGAGCTATTGGTATTAAGGGAATGTTCTAGGTCACATTTATTGACCACAACGCTTCTGGCATTCCACTATAATATATGGATCATAGGCTGTAAGTGGAAAGAGAAGCACAGGCAAATATCAGAAATGCCAATAAAAAGAAGGGGAAAAAAGAGGAGAAACATTAAGATGAATGCCGTAACAATTACGAAACACATCGTAAAATAAAATAAAATGAAAATATATAATCGAAGATATTAATGGTTTAACTCATAACACGAACAAATAAAATTCAATTACTATGAAATAAAATTACTTTTTATTGTCTGTATTCACTATCTTTACTCATTTTATTGATGGTTTCTTACTAATTATATTTTGATTACTAAATTTACTACCACTGTTAGCTTGCGTGTAGCTACCAGATCACTTTTTCCCGGGTTATCTAAATCTTTCTGCGTAAATGTTTTTTTATGCTTAGAGCTCTAACCATAAAGTCGTCTATCTTCATCCGATAAAAGAAATGACACCGTTGTTTTTAGACATATGTCCGATTTCGGTATTAGTTAATTGGACTTCTTAGATATAGGTTTTTAAGTTTGCCTACTGGAATATTTCCATTCCGAAAGCCAGCCTGTTCTAGAGATTGTTCGAAATTTAATGTTTGTTTTAGCCTATTAGTCAGGGCCTTAGAAAATATTTTAGACACCGTGGAACCTACACTTATTGGACGGTAGTTTTTTATTTTATCGTTTTTTTTTTCTTTTCTTGTAAATTAAAACAATATCCGGATTTTTCCATGATTTAATTCCCTGGTTTCGGTTTCGTTATGCTTAACTGTCAGAAAATCGTTATAGTCCTTTAATATGTAGAACCTGAGAAAAGCCTCCTGAAAACTCATAGTATGTGACACCATAGGTTCATTAATAGAATTCTGTCTTTTCTTTTCCGGACAGGTTACGTCGGTTGCGTTGTGAACTCCTCCCGAAAACTCACTGTTGAAATTCGTTTTCTGCTTTATTAAATTTATAAACACAAAGGGTCTCCGACTTTATCGATGAACTGCCGTAACGGAATTTTATTTGGAACGAAAATTTTAAATCTCATCTTCTTCAAGAAACTTTGAAATCAGAAATGGATTCATCTTTGTTACCGTTATTTTTGAGTAACTATTCCTTGATTTTTTTTCTTTTCATTAATGCAATACCAGTTTTCATTATACTTTTCTTGGGATTTCTAAATCAATTATTTACATCAAAAATTTTGACTAACTTTTTGAGATAATTCAAAGTATCTATACTTTGACACAATAAAACGAATAAGATATTTCTATCGATCCTGAAATCTTTCCGGTAACGCAGGAATTTTAAAGTGTAGAACACCTTTCAGTCTTTTTTGGTATTCTCAATGGAGGAAATTCCCGGGTACTTTCAGCATGTACAGCAAACTTTTTTGAATTCCTTAGCACTAAATTCGTTATTTCTACAAATTCAAATAGGGCGAGTAAAGCGATAAATAGAAGTATAATTTCTTTTGGCTTTTCTGGTTCTTTAGATCACAAATTCAAGATAAAAAGTAACATTAGATTTTACATTATTTTCCAAAATTTTACTATTATAATAGTTAACTTAAAATATGTACAGAAAATATTTTTCTGTATATATTTTTTCGCATGTTCTTACCCTCTATTAATCTTCTTAGCATCAGCGGTTGAACGAATTCACTTATATGTTGTTAAATCTTCGAAAGGCATTTTAATTAGGTATCCTCCTCAGTGCAGCTCGTGTAAGTTTTACTTTCATTCTAACAAAATACTGTTACTAAATTCCGATTCTCAAATAATATAAACAGACCAACGATTAATTTATTATCAATGTTTAAAGAAATATTAACTTGCATAAAATTGCGTACAGCACATCAAGTGTGACAAATAGCAACTTTTTTTAAAATTATAAAACGCGAATCGATTTTTTTGATAAGGGAAAATATTACGTGACAATTTTTTTATTTTTATTCGATACTTTGTACTTGAATCATAAAACACCGAAATAAGCCAAAACACACACAAAAAAAAATAATCGAAACATACGTATATATGTTTTTAAATAAATTCCATTCAAATAACATAAGCATCTGAGTAAAATAAAACACATTTTATTGATATTTACTATTTAGACAATATAAGAACATTTCGATATATTTATTAAATCTTATAGAATATTACATGTATAAAAATATTAAAAAAATTTTTTTTTATTGATATATAAAACTGTACAAATATAAAATTGATTTCACATCAAATTATATCTTCATAAACTGCAATATTTGAAGTTATTGTTTTTCTTAAATTGTATTTCATTGCGCAATAAGTACAGATGATTTAATTTTCAACCGACTTTAAAAAATCAACTCTTCAAAAACAATTAGTTTCTTTAAAATCAAAAATTAGAAAAAAATATAGCGTCCGGCTAAACATCATCTTACATTCTCTTACCGCTCTAAAATATGCCTAAAAATAATAAAGTGTGCACTATTCAAATGCAGTTTTGTATAGTAGATATTCAGATTTTGTAAATACAAGCACAGTATAATATCCCGAATTTCTGAATAGGTTAAAAAGGGGTAGGCAATTAATACTAAAGACGAAGTACAGTCTGACAAATGTGTAATCTTCGGAAAGTTAAACTAGTTATAAAACGATATAAAAGTACTAAATTGCGAACTGTATCTAAATTTCATGGAAAACATCATCGATAAATGAATATTATTTGGAACCGCTATACTAAGTTGTTCCGTATTGAAAAATTATTACATCACCGTTAAAGATTTCATTATTTTTTCTTAAATTATTTCACAAGAAACATTCGAAATTTTTACAAGTTAGTATTTCTTTAGGAGCAAAATTAATTTTTGATATTACACTCGTGTAATTTTAAATCGCACGGTATTCAAAAATAATACTTCAATTATTACTGCGGTTATATTTATAGAAAAGAAAGAAATCTTTAACTATAATATTTTTAAAAAACAGATGTTCCGATTTATGGAATCAAGTAAATTCATTTTTTTTAGTACAATTTTATTTAAGACACTTAAATTATTGTAAAGAAGAATTTAATCATTATTTTCTTTTTTTTTGAAAAAAATGTTAAACTAGATTTATTATATATTTTTATTTTAAAAAATATGCGATTTAAACTATTTCATAAAACATAATGCTTTTCATTTTATTTGAAATTATGTTATAAAAGTAATTTGTAACACGGTTTTAGATAGGATGAACCGCTTAGAACACTTCTCTCACATTTCAGAAACGAAACACCTAATATGTAAGTATAGGCTACTACAACGCATCTTTTTACATACAATGTTATAATGCTATGAAATTAATAACAGAATACAGTTTATAATTAAATGCTAATTAATTCTATTCCACTATAATCCATTAAAAATATTCACTTTACGAAACAAAAGCTTTAAACAACCTTATGCAACTTCAAAGAAAAGCGATACAAAAACGTTATCTTATTTCGGTTTACATTACTAATCAAAGTAATAAATATTGCATTTTATTTCTAACGCGAGTACGCATCAGTAATTGTTTAAATAGAAATACACGTCCCCACCCAATCTCGCTTATTGTTCTACAGGTACACCACCTCTACGAGATTGAAGTATTTAAGTTTTCAAATGGACATCGAACTATTTACTAAGTAGACACAGTTAGAAACATATTAGCCATTATATAACAATGATTCTGAAATAATCAAAACGGTAAAACATCGTAAATAAGAACATATTTAACCGAATTATATTTTACATTTGATTGCTGATAGAAAAAATTATTGCTAAGATCGATTTCGACGAAGAACAAATATTATCATTGCAAAATAATCTCAAAATGTAACACATTAAATATGGCAACTAGTTTAATGAAAACAGATATGTGATAAAGCGAATTAAGTGTTACCGCATGGTAAGGCAGAGCACAAAATATTTCCAATATACCATTACCTTCCCATCCGTGAAATAAGTCGAGCAGACTAATTAAATCTCTTCTTCCGAATAAAATTCATTAAAAAAATTATTATTAAAAAGCACATTGAAACATTTTTCCATCACCATTTAGATACACTTCAGCGTTTTAACTATTTCAAATTAATCGGTAAAAATCAACGTCCATCAGCGCAGTCATTGTTCGATAACAATTACACGGGCTCCATATCTGACCGGCATTTTTAATACATAAAAAACGCGTTTCACTCGCCCTTTTTAAGAATTCTATTTTAAATTCTTTTAAGCGCATCCTGCAGATAAGTGGCATAGCGTCTGAGAACTCAAAGCTACTGGTTGAAAAATTTTGATTCTATCTACCTAAAAATAAAACCGGTACCGACTTATCTTAATTCTCTGGAAGTTAAATTTTTAATCGCTCAGATGAGGGGTAAGCGTTGTGGCCGCTCAGGACCGTTTCACATTAATTTATTTAATGAACTAGCGACAAATTCTGTGTCCTGATAATCTCATTTTCAAAACGATTAACTTTCAAAATTAGTCGATTTTTTTTACAACGTGGTTAATTTACCGTTGTCATATACTTTATACTCATACGTGACATCATTTTACATTAAAAACAATACTTATCGAGTGAAATTATTTTAAGAGCCAAAAATAAAATTGCTTTTTAGTCAAAAAGCAATAAAGAAAAAACTTAATGAAGTTAGTAAAAAAGTAACATAAGTTTTTCGGAATGTAAATGATAAAATATTATGTAATTCAAAAATATCTTTTTATCAGTTTTCCGTACTCTAGTAGTCCTCACGCCATATTTAGGTATATAGAAATGGCTACGCCATTTTTATGCCGGAGATAATATAAAAAATCGTACATTTTTGTATCGAATATTTCACAACATTAATCCAGTATTTATGCTTATATTTCATTTTATGAAAAATTTTGCTTTAAAAATTATAGAAAACCATTATCTAGGGGTTGAGAGCTATTCTCATGGTAAGGTCTTTAGGAGCTATATCTATATTCATCTGGAAATCTCTCTTTCTCTATATATACACAATAAAAAATATATATTAATGAATATTTATTTTCACATTGGGAATAAAAAAAAAAATCCTACTACGTTTTTGTTTCTTTTTCTGTCAAGAATGACGTAGTCTACTGAAATTAAAAAACTGGGTTCTAGGGGGTTTCTTCTTAAAGAAGACTGACTAAAAAACCAAGTTATACAGAACGTTTATTAAAATCAACACAACTTGCAATAATTGTAAAAAGTAAAGCGCAGAATCCGCACCCTAACGTCACATGAAAACGGTGTGGACTACAATTGTGGGTTAATTAATGGAAATTTTATCGCAGCAACTAAGAAAAATATTCCATAAATGAAATTATGCTTTACAATAAAATTATAAAAGTCGTTGGCTTATCACGACCCTATATGTAATTTTTAAATATATTAAAAAACGCCTTCTGTTAAATACCATTTACCATATTGACTGAAAAATAGGCATAATGTATTTGTTTACTTGCAAAAATAAACACGATAATCAGAAGCATTAAGCGAGTTTATTTAAAGGAAAAAAGAGAAACCGAATATTACAATCGTAACACATACAGATGAAATGTATATTTATACTTATTCGTATTTACTAAATGTAATAAAAGAAAATTAGTAATACTTTATAACGAAAAGAAAAACATATATTGCATGCAAATAATGAAGTCGCATTTGCATATATCGCGAATTATTATATAACACCGTTGTACAATTCGTGAAATGTGCAGAATTTCAAACAATCCATGAAATACAGTCGGTTTGCTCATTTCATCTCATCTCATCTACTGTATAGTTTGCGTAACTTACAATTTCGTTCGCATGCTCGTTTATTAATTTTAAGTAATAAAAAATGAATACAAAGTAATTTATTTTAAATTTGTATTTCTTAATTAACGTGAATTATACAATACATGAAATGAATAAGCCATTATACGCATTTCACGAACAATTTTAAATGCTGCACATTTCATGAACTGTGCGGCGGTGTTATAAGTTCATAAAATGCGCAATTTTTGCTCATTTTATAAACTGTGCGATTTCACTATCGCAAGCACACACAAATTTTTTTAACGCACCCATCAACAGTAAAAATAAAAAAATAATGAGGTTAATAACAACAAAAATCTTAAAAGCGCGTTTGTTCTTGTCAATGTTGAACGAGAAATATTTGTTCCCGTTTGATTATTATAAAGTATCACTAAATTTCTTTAAATTAATATTACGTGATTATTTAGTGTCTGATACGGAGAGAACAATTTGTTTCTCTTCATGCCATTTTTTTACTTTTCTGTTTTTAATGTTTAGTATTTATTTTGATTCCCTGATTCATCACCCCTACATTTACTCTAAACTTATCTATTATATATTTTCTTGCGTTATTGATGATTGTGGGTTATTTTTGTGTAATCGTAATTGAGAAAAAAGAAAAAAAAAGTGTGCATTATCCCGTAGTTTTTTTGTTTTTTAAACTTTTACGCTCTATCGGCACGTGTATTATCATCCCCAACATCAAACATACCGAACCTGTCATTAATTAAATTATAAAAGATAAGAACATTGCGCGTAGTTATGGACATAATTAATTTTAATTTGCGACCATTTTTTATGCATTCAACTTAAGTTTACACATTATTAAGCGGTGTAGATATTCACGTCCGATAATTTTTTTACACTATTTTGAACGAAACTTTTTATTGTTTCTTTGATTAGTTAAATTCTGGAATCTTTTTCTGTGTGCAGTGAACTACCAACAATACCAAAATTACACATTCAAAAAGTTACAAATAATATTCAGAAGAAATATAATAGAATTTCGCGTAATAAAATTGTAAAAAAACAGACAAAGAGGTAAACGGAAATTATAAAACTACAAGTTTAATGCAATAATTTCACTTTATCCTGTAAAATGCAACGTTATAATCGTAAATTTAAAATTTACTATTTACAATTAAAAATAAACAATCAATAATAATTCGATAATTCATAATGGCTGTAAATATTAGAATTTAAAACTCTAGGAAAATATATCTTTTTTCTTTTCCGGATTACACGCGAAGTAAAAATATATGAATAAATTTTACAGTTCCTGCTTAATTATATACTGAACCCGCTCCATCACACGAAACATTATATAAGTAAAAAGTAAAATGATAATTTCGTACACAACAATTAATAACATCCGACTATGATATATAACAAAGTTCAAATGTTTTCACCTATTTTATCAAAAAAAAAAAAAAAAAAAAACAATAAATAAATAATTACGGGCTATATTACGGATGCAATTTGCGTAGTAACTGGAAAAAAAAAAAAAGTTTCCTCCTACTAATACAGCCAAAATTTAAATTTGTAGAAAATACCTTAAAATGAGACGTTAAACTGGTAAAATATATAGCAGCATTCATAAAAATGAAATGCTAATAAAAAAACGGCAGTCGTCTCTAAAAACGTTTTTTCGGTTTAAAAAAAGTAAATTTATAATAAAAATGTACTCATTTTGCATGCTACCAAAAAGTAAAATAACAAGAACGCATCATAATATGCGACAGACAAGTTGTTGGTACAAATTTATTCTACTATTACGGCGGTAAAAATGAAAATGTATTGTACGCACGTTTAAAAAATAGAAACATTATAAAATTAGTAAATTTACAAAAAATTAAACTTAAATGAACGATTATGAAATCATTCTTCTTCCTCTTCGGCATGTTTACGTTTTTTCCCACGTTTTTCTTCCACCTCTACTAATGGATAATACAAAAAAAAAAAAAAAAAAAAAGTATTGAAATACAAAAGTAAAACCAAACTGATAAACTTATAATAAAAGTTGAAATTCCTTAAGTTTATAAAATTTTTAATTTCAAAAATATACGCAAAAAAAACGGAAAAAGAAAGCTATTTTTCACATTAAATTATCCAATTAACGTAAAATAAAAATTTTCAAGATCCTATCCTTCATCAACAAAAAATAATTATTTTAAAATAATAGGTAAACGATAAATTAACATTAAATTAACTAAGTAATTCTGTAAAATATTTTAATTTCATTCGATCAGAAACAATTGAAGTGATATGAGTAAAACCATAGAATCATTATGTACAGAAAAAGATCGATAACTACATAACTGTGTTCGGTAGAAATTAAATTAGAAAGGAAAAGTTTATTACAGAGACAATGAAGAAAAACAGTGTAGTGACGTCTGTTATAACCTTGCATCGTTAGAAGACGTCAAACTATTATCCAAATGCATAAAATGTAGTGATTTGAAAACTTGAGCGGGCAAAGAAAAACTTCATTTTTAAAAAATACGAATAAACGACAATTATAAACATAATGTGCCTCCACAATAAATATAAAAAGACAAATTCAATCCATGCAAATAAATGAAAGTTTTCATCAATTAATTTCGTTTTCAATTTGTATAGTTTATTCTGTAGTTTATAGCTTTTCTTTCATTAATTTATTTTAGTTATATCTTAAGTTCCTTTATTTTCGGAGAAACATAATCAGCGGTTAATTCATTGCTATTTAAAATGTTTCTGATAGGAAGATTTCAAGACAATGTATTAATGCACGCGATACAGACCCACCGTTTACATCAATGCAATATTTATCAAATATATTAACGTGTGTAACTGCATCAGTTGGAGTATAATGATATGCGCAATAATTTCTCTTTTTACAAATTAACAACTATCTAATCGATGTTTAATATCAAAAAATCAAATAAAAGCTGACTAACTGATTTATCGTGAATACATTTATTTAATTATATTTTTTTGTAACATGAAATAGATTTACCGGTAAAGTTAAAAATTAATTGTATAAAACTTTTTTCGTGTTAACGGGAATTAAAGAAAAACTGCGCCACTTCAAAAATGTGAATAGTTTTATACGCTTGATGACAATAAAAAATTAATCAACGTAAAGAACTATTAAAAAAATATTTCTTAACGAAATACCCATAATTCGATGAAATGCAACAGTAGAACCATGAAATATCTAACCATATATCCGTATTTTTTAAATTTAATAAACCGAATTCTATTTTACTATTAAATTTTCAATTTTTAAACAAATATATGTATATATATATATATATACATATATAATGACCGGGAGGTTTAAAATAGACGTACCAACTTTTCCCTCCTGAATGTTTTAAAATTGTTATAATGTACCTTTTATTACATATTTCTGAGGTAAAATATCTGGTTAACTATATACTATTCTTGTTACATATATTATATGCATATGCATGCATATACGTGGTGGACACTAAAACATAATTTCGAAATTCCCGGTTTTCCTGGTCCAAATTCTTCCGATTTCCTGGTTACTAGGATCGTACAAAAAGAATGTAATTCTTTTGTTACTATTGATAATGTTTGACCGTCGCAGCACATTTTATATGAATAAAACAGAACTTCGTAATTTACTTTAAGTAAAATATAGTAAAAAATGCATTCATTTTTCGCTTCAAATGATTTTTTCTAATTAAAAATATCGTTTTTAGCTGTTTTTACGATTTTTCCCGAATTTACGACAAAATTCCCTGCTTATTCCCAGTTGTGTGGTCACCCTGATTATATATTATATAATATGTAACGGTAATTATTTATTGGATAATTCCTCTTTTTCCCCCCAATTATTCATAAGAGTTTACCGTTTTTAGAATCTTCATCTTCTTCGTCCACAACATCGTCGCTTTCATCCTCGGCATCATCGGCGCCATCATAATCATCATCATCACTTTCATCCTGGACAGATTACGACAATTTTCGTAAGTTTTGAAATAAGAATCTACATTATATTAACAAATAGCCTATTTCTGCTCTAAGAAGAAAAAACTGTTAACAAATTTTAGGCATACAATTTTTTAGAATTAAAAAGACGAAATACAAGTATACGTATTACAAGCTTGCAGATATTACCCAGAAAAATAACAAAAAACACTTTTTAAACATGTTTACTGTCCTCGGCGAATAAAACTTAAATTTTTAGCTCACGGAGAAACATTCTATTATTAATTATGCATGCAGATAATTATGGTGAATTACCTCTGGTATATCCTTGTATACAGCTGATAAGCTAACATCTTCATTATCACTATCATCTTCATCACCATCTTCTTCGTCGGTGGTGTCTGCTTCATCTTCATCAATTTCTGAACACACATAATATTTTATTTTTTATATGCAAAAAAGGAACAACAAAAAGCCAAATTAGATATTTGGCGATTATTTGATAAATACAATACAATAAACTAACCATCTTCACCATCGACACTATCGTCTTCACCGTTCACCCCGGCATCATCATCGTCAATTTCACTATCTTCTATCTCCTGATTTTTAATATCAAACCTAAATGTTTAATACAGAAAATTCTTAAACTCCGAACAGAAAGATACAATTAAATATCAATGTCATTATAAGGCATTAGAATTTAACTTACCCGTCTAAATATTTTAAACTCGGTATCAGACTAAAAATCGTATCCCTGTACTTCGCAATGGATGTAATTTCATTATTGTACAAGTCTAAATTTTTGATATTTTTTAATTCACTCTACAACATGGAAAATATTCACGATGTTCAAAATAAAATAATTAAATTCCTATAGGTTTTTACCGGATTTAAAAAAATGAATTCTTACCAAAGGCTTTACAGCATCTAAAGTTTTTAACCTATTTCCACTTAGATTTAAATGAATTAATTTCGGACACTGAGTCAAAACTTCTAGTCCATTTGTAATTCGATTATCGCTTAATTCCAACTATAAAAAAGAAATAAAAAAACAATCAAAACAAAATATTGTATAAAAATAATTTCCAAAAGTAATTTATAAGAAAACTACCGCTGTTTTTAATATACTTTGAAATAACGAATTAAAAAATAAATATCAATATTAAACTCGGATTTAATATCATATACATTGAGTCTTAGTAACACTTCCAACATTTATTACAAAGAAAGTGTTTAAATCAGTTGAAATTACTCTAAGTAACATTAACCTTTATTAGGTTTGGCAGTTTTGGAAATCCTTTTAAACTTGTAAGCCCGCAATTAATTAGACTCAGCATTGCTAAATTACAGAATTCCTCTGTTAAACCAACAATGGATGTGCTTCTACAATTGTCTAAATTCAATTCTATAATCTGAAAATTTAAAAAATATTATCATATTTGTAAAATTCATGTAAACATTTCCGCGGTATATTTTTTCACCGTTTAAATAATTAAACATTTATGCCCATTTAAATGTAACATTTTTTATATAATTGCAACGTGATTTAAAAAATTTTTCACTGAAATCTCTCTTTATACAAATTATATCAAATTTTCGTTAGTTTCATTCTGGTACGTGTCTAACGAAGTATGTACATTTTAAAACAAGACATATGCGCCAAAAACTTATTTGAAAACAGGAGCCGTTAATTTTTACCGGCTTATACCAAATAAAACTGGATTTACAAAATAGAGTCACCAAATGAATTTATTACCCTGCACAAAAAAAATAAAAATTTAGAATACATTTACAATTAAGTTTACACACTAAATATAATTACCTCGCTGGGACTCTTTCCGCGTGTTTCAGATTCAATTTGTTTCTCCATATTGGCATTCAATTATAATAAATGAAATAATTCACCGCAATTTATACTACTTATACGTTATTTTGAATTGAAATAAATACGTTTCATAAAACTACAGTTAAAAAGCATGCTATGTTAAACACAAACAACAAAAATGACGTACATAGGTGATATTATACCACCACAATAACAATGAAACAGTAATGGCTTCTTCAATGTTTGTTTGGTGGCCATTTATTGGCGGGATTTGATTGTTACAACTTTGTATGCAATAACAAAATCTAAAAATTTTTTATAATTTTCAGAACAATTTTTAACTTTTTTATTACATATTTAAATAAATTTGTTTTGTGTTGCGAAAAACGATTTTTTACAGCTGTTAGTTTTAATTAAACTACCATATGAAATTTTAAATAATTACTATAAAATCTTGTAATTATTTAAAAATTGATGTAATAATTCATTACTAGTTTTAAAAAAAATGTACTAACTTTAATGTAATTATTTAATATTAAGAGTTTCACATATAATTTAATCTGTTTGACAAGCCATCAATTTTGTTAAACACGAAAAACAATTATTTCATGACAATAATATAGCGCTTTTAGAAGGTAAACGGTATTTGCCGGTCATTTCATTATTTTCATAATTTTTACTGACAGTGTTGCCAGAAATTAATTTATTTACACTATATTATTTTTATTTGATGTTTAAATTTCAATATATAGTTTATTTTAAGAAATTTAATCATAAATTGCTAGTATATAAATATTTACAAAAACGAAACATTCTATTGCGAATAATTTATATTTTAGTTAATATTATATACTCAATAACCAGAAGTATTTTGGTGAACTTGATTTTTATTTCTTTTGGCCGTTTTATAAGCTTCTAACTGTGAAAATTAGGCTGAGGATGTCTTCCTTATTTGTAAAATATACAACTACTGTTAAAGGATATAACTTATTTTTATTTTTTGATGATTATAAAGTAAAATTACTGAATGATAAAATGGCAAAATTCGATTCTTTATAAATATGACCTCTGGTAAAAGAATATGGTTTTGAATTTTTTCTTTGTTTTCTAAAGTGAAACGTTTTTCTCTAAATATGATGCGAGATCAGAATTTTTTTTTCTTTTTTTTTCTCCACTAATAAATGATCAGAAGGCAACAAAACCAACTCAGGCCGATAAAATATGCCTCCAAAAGCAGTTGGATGAATGAGGAAATATTTTTCCATGGCTACAACATTTTAAAAAACATGTCCATCTGTCTGAAGCTCACCCTGTTCTACTAATATTAGATAGATGCAATAGCCACAACGAGCTGAATGTAATTGAATATACTAGAGATAATTATATTTACATGTTGAGTACACCACTCCATACAACACATAAGCTTCAGCCATTAGACCATATGTTTTTCAAGCCTTTTAAACAGACTTACGAATCAGTAAATGCATCATGGATGCGTCAGAATCCTGGTGCTCGACTAACAGATTATGACGTTGCTGGACTGACAAATATAGTGTTTACCAAAGCTGCTAAATTAGAGATAGCCTAAAGTAGTTTCCATTGCACAGGTATCCAGCCCTTTAATTGAGACTTGTTTTCAGACCTAGACTTTTTAGGTTCTGCGTTAACTGATATATACCGATTGAAGATAGATCTAGTCAGTCAATAATCCAGGCTTCTAGTCCTGCAGCGCCTAAAAATGAACCAGGACCGTCAACTAGCGATCTATCTGTGCTGCCAGCTGTCTTCCGACTTCATGAAGCAATACCAACCACAAACGTTGAACCAACAGCTAGCGTTCCAGCTGTGTCGTTAGCAACTTTACAAAAGGTAGTGCCAAGTGCAAGTGTTGATGTTGGGAATATTAATGATGTGCTTAAGGTTTAGTCAGTTCTTCCAGATGCCTCAAAGAAACGACTGACTGCTAGGAAAAGAAGAGCACAAAAAAGCGAGATTTTGACATCTTCGCCTTATAAAAAGGAATTAATGGAGAAGGCCAAAGACTCTAAAGCTGTGGTAACGGTCAAGAAAAACATGAAAATGCAGGTGAAAGCGAAGAAGATTGCATCTGAGACACATTCGTAACATCAGTGGACGGAATGCATCATTTGTGGTGAAACATTCCATGAGGATTGGATCCAATGCAAAATATGTCCAGACTGGGCTCACAAAGCATGCGTAGATATAAATCCATCCGATTTGGTCTACAATTGTGATGTATGTGTCGCTAAAAAACGATTTGGTCACTAAATACATAGGTGACCGGAGCTACCCGCGACCTTAAAAAGATTCCAACAAAATTTGATTAATATTTGAAGTGGCTTTAATTAGATTTTGATAATATTTTTGTTCAAGTTTTCAATATTTATCATAAATAAATATAATATTGATAATTTTTTTTTGTATTTATCTTAATAAATATGGTCATAACGTCAAGAAAAAAATATTGGTCGGGGCTACCGCCCTTTCCACTATATTCAAAATTAAATATAAAATGAAATGAAAAGTTATGAATATTATAAAAAAAATTATTAATAATTCTAAACTTTAAATTTAAAATGAAAAAAAAAGACAAAATAAAAACAATGCGCGCTTACAAATTTATAAACAAGTTATTGCATTTGAATTTTCAATAAAATTTTTTTACACTGTGCAAGTTTACTGAAATACGGTAAAATCACCAGATTTTTCAAATCAGTTTTCTAAAATTTTCAATTGTTTTTTTTTTTTTCTGCTCGTCAACCGGAGACCTTCACCTAGAAACAATTAGAAAAGGAAGGAGCCAATTATATCTTGATACGGTCAGATATTGTTAGGAAGAAGAAACAAAGAAACAAGTAATGCTAGAAATGTTTGGAGAAAGAAAAAATAGGGTATAAGAGGTGCAATATGAAATAGGAAAACCAAGTCGCAGCAAACTAAAGTAGAAAGCAGATCATTCAACAGAAAGAGATGAACACTCAAAGAACATATGATCCGCATCGTAAACACGGTCTTCGTCTGGTTGGAGAGAACAATATGTAGAGACAAAACTAAAACGGAAGGCAGGCAACAGATAATGGTTAAAGTGCAAACGAATAACGGAAACAACAACAGAACGAAAAAGTGAAAGAAACAAAGAGAACCATGGATTGACAGGAAGATTAGGTCAGATAAAAAGAACTGTTGTTAGAGAAAGAGAAAACGTACATACCCGGCTAAAACCTAAGACGAAAACCGTTGCACAGCGGAAGGAGATTAGATGGAACTTTTTTAAAGAAGAAGTGAGAAGAGGCAGCAATTCGAGTCAAGGAGTCCGCCGCTTCATTACTGAAGATGCCCGAATGGCTAGGAACCCACAGTAAATCAATTTGAATGGAAAGAAGGGAAGAAAGAATGCGGATAAGTGGACATGTATGGAGTATAATAAAATCACAGGAATAATCAGGTAGAGGAGAACAAATAGCCTAAAGGGCGGTCATGGGGTCAGATATAATTAAGAATTTATAGGAAAGGTGATTGGAGGAAATGAAAATAACGGAAAGCAGGATAGGCATCAATTCGACTGTGAATATGGAACAGAAAGGAGGCAGACGAAAGGATTCTGAAAAGCCAAAATCTGAGAGGATAAAAGAAGCACGACGCTTCGAACATAAACACAGTTGCATGCTAAGGAAATTGAGAATTGATATGAAATTTCTGTCTAATTGGGGCCTGCGGAAGAAATTTGGAGAGCGTAGGTATAGTAAACATATTAGGAGGATGGCAGAGTTTGGCGAAATTAAAAGAGAATGAGGGAGATTATCAAAGGACATTATGCAAGGACAAAACGAACTAAGCCGAAGAGAGATGAGAGATAAAATAGGGGGTTTCCGGGTGCGAAACGCCAGTTCCTAGAAATGGAAAGATAGGAATGGATTAGAGTAGAGGGCGGGAGTAGAAGACACTTAGCAAGAAAACGATAGCCCAAATAAGATCTGCGAATGGAAAGGGGTGGTGTATTCGATTCAGCGAGGACTACTGGAACTGGAGAGGATTTAAGAGCGCCCAGGCATAGACAAAGGCAAAAATTTTGGATTACGTTTAATTCAGAGAGTCGGGACTTAAAGGCACAACCTTAGAGAAATGAGCAGTAATCAAATTTTGAGCGGATGATGAATTTATATTCAGAAATAAGAACATAAGGATTACCACCCCATTTGATTGTAGATAGAGCCTTCAGCAGATTTAGCCTTTTAGTTGTTGAAGAGGAAAGATACTTGATGTGTTCGAAGAAGGATAAACGACTGTCAAGAAAGATCTCAAGATAACAAAAACAGTTAACACGGGAAAGGAGTGTATTTGCTAGGGATAGATAGACCGAAGCAGGATTATAAGGTCGCAGAGTAAATACGACATAATAGACCGAAAGCCAAACATATTGCTATGAAATACACTATTATGCTCTAGCCACCAAACAAGGCGCCTGTTTAACATACCTTCAAACAGTTTTCTGGTGCAGGATGCCAAGGAAGTAGGATGTAAGGAAAAACTTTTTTTAGGAATGGGAATAATGATAAAAGAATTCCGAGAGGGGGGAGTTACACCCCTAGAGAGGAAACAATTAAAAGGATCAAGGAGAAAGATAAGGGACTATTCCGACAGATTTTTAAGAACAAGGAAAGGTGTACTGTCAAGCTGCAGTGAGGTTAGAAGATTTGGAAAAGACGGATTTTAATTCATAAATATTAAAAGCAGAAGTTAGGAAATGTGTAGGGGAATTATGCGGAAGTGAGGTTAGATACAGTTCATCAATGTTAGGAACATAAGCAGGAGCAACGAAATCGGTAAAAAATTTTAGGCTATCTTTAGAAAGGTTCAGATTGGAGGGACGGTCAGAGAATGAGGATTTGAAAGCCCCTATTCTCCAAATATGAAACAGAAGGGGATTCCTACAGAATGAAAAATAGAAATTTTTCCAGGAGGACTTTTTTGAGACTTTCAGTTTATTCTATTCCATATTTATAAAATCAGTGCCAATATCGAAATCGGTTTGCTGTTTCCGTTTTCTTCCTTTGATAACAGAAAAAGTGTCATATGGTGCCTTTTTTTCTATTTACAATGTATCATTATCACATTTCTCTCAGAAGTCTCAATATGTTGTATTCCATTGAGGTCCCTCCTTCAGAATCCACTTTCACTACAATTGAACAGTAATACAGTTCCTAATAAAACAACAGCAACTTTCCTTGGCATCTTGATGAACGCCAAACTGACTTGGAAACCCTTTATATCTGATTTAAAAGCTTATTAAAAACACTTGATCCAATCTATAACGCCGCTATTCGCATGATACTTGGCGCCCATCGTACATCCCTAGTTAATAGCTGGTGACCCACTTTTATCTTATAGCAGAAAATTTTTTACTTACCGCGATATACTTTCATGAACTGCGGAGAATCACAGTGACGTAATTATAGAGCCTGAATTTCTCAAAGATAATTTACCTGAAGTCAATGCAATTTTGTTGCAAAATAACATAAAGCCTAACTTTACACCCGGAATGGACTATTCAAAACTACCTTCACCCTGGGATTCTTTTCAGGTAGAAGCTATTATAACCCTCACCGATAACAATCACCCACCAGCACTGCGAGGGCACACGGCGTTAGTCATTATTAATAAATACACCACATTTTTGAAAGCATACACTGATGGATTCAAAGTTGATAAGTCCAAGGTTGCCCCAGCTGCATGCGCTTTCGAAATAGACAGAAATCACAGAGAGCATACGGTTGAACAATGTTGTATCGATTCCGGAAGCCGAGATGTATGCTGTGTTGTTTTGTCTTCAGGCTTATTTAGAACTGAGACCCCAACCTCTCGGAATCTTACTGGTGACTGGTTCGTACTAATGGACGAAGCTGAGCGCTTTTGATTACTTGGTTGGGTGGAGATGGCTGGAAGTGCTGGAAAATTTTGATCGGTTATTGTATCTAAATGCTTAGTCTCGCCTTTTGTAAAAGTTTCAGCAGGTTGCGATATATTAGTGTCGACTAGAATAGAAATGGTTTGATCTAATTGACAAGCGTTACTTCCGGGATGATTATCTTGTTCTGCTTCGGTGTTTAAAAAGCAGTCATCTTCTTTGCGGTCGGTTCCATGGCGTCTGAAGCATATAAGCTCGTCCAGTGTTACAAATATTCTGTAGCTTCTTTTATTGTAGTTTAATATGAAAGAGTTTGGAAGGTTAACTTTATTTGACGTGTTAACGTAGACTTGTCGTTGCCAGCTTTCAATGTGGCCAAACTCGTCATCTTGTGATTGTACACGTAGTAATGAAATATGGCAGGCTAACTGAAGCTGGAAATTGTTTTTTAGGCATTGTTCTATTATTCGAGAGAATTATTTTTCTTGAAGATGAATTTAGTTTCCGAGCCTTTATGAAGTGTTGTCCGATTGCCTCGTGGCTGTGGACTATATTGTTAACGATGTCTTTGTTTGCCAGAAAAACTATAAGTTTATTATCACTGACGCGTGAGGCTGCAATAATGTTTTTCGCGTCTTTGATGATTAGTTTGATTGCTTATAGATGGTCTATTATTTCTAATTCTAGTGGATAATTTAGTATTATGCCCTGCTCTTCGGTTGGATGTTTAAAGTCTAGAATTGGTGTCATTTTCTTCTTTGCTTTTTCGGAATAAGATGTAACAGCGGAAGTTATGTCGTGGTTAATCATATTGCAATCAGTGTTTGCGATGTTAATTGTTGAGGAAGCGCATGGCGTTAGATCGCGGTTATCGTAGTTAGTTAAGTTCAGATGGTTATTATAGCGGTTTGTGTTAGTTATGTTAGTAGTAGTAAAAAGAACGGATTCACCATTATCAGTTTGAGTTGACATTGTGCAGGGGCTTACCTCCGCCTGTTGAATAGACGCGTTATATATCGTTTAAAGACAATACAATACGATTACGGTTCCTGGAATGTACACAGCTGGACCAACAAAGACTGTAGTGTAAAATCCCGGGCACACTCCATGAATGTCTGAACGACTCGGATGGAATAAATAAAACAATCATGTTCCTAAAATCTATTGAAATATTAAAGCGAATATAAAATGTTAATATGAATTTGTATTTAAGTGTATAAGTAATTTTGTTGCTAATTTCATATTTCTATTGTAAAATAATAATAATATAATTATGTATTGCGGTCGCTAATAACCTAGCTGTTGAAGCGACCTAAATTTAATATAAATAAATAAATACGATTACTTTGTTAACACGGAAAATACGACTTTACACGAAATACGTTTAACTTGCGAGTTTTAATCGATTGCTGATTCTATAAATATATTTATGTTTTAAAAAATTCAATAAATCGTACCTTCATTCACTTTTGCTGATCACATGAACAAATATGGAATTTTAAACATACGTGTTTAATTTATATAAAGAAAAAAACATAATCAAAAACATCGTATGAGTGTGTCAAAATTAGCTTGGAAACCGCTGTAGTGACAATACCAGCGCAATGCCGCTATAGATAATGCATTATAAATAAAGTTTTTATTTTTATCACAAAAAAGATTATTTTTTTGCTACCCACAATATTTAATTTATGTATATAAATATTTTTTTATAGAAAAAAAAAAAAGAAAAATTTATTAATAAAAAATAGCAAATATTAACATATATATATGTATATGTAAAATTTCTTATTTGACGTTAAATTTATGTAATATTTAGTTTGTTAGGGTGAAAAAGTTAATTTTTTAAAGAAAGAACAATTTAAATTTTATTAGTCATTCATAAGTACGCAGTAGGACACTTTTTTTTTTGCTTGTTTATTTGCACATATACGATATTGAATTTTTTTACCATTTTTTCTTCGAAGGGGCCTTTCATTTAAGTTTAGTCCCAGGCCCCGTAAATTCTTAATCCACTCCTGGTTGTACCTTAGGTTTTTGTGAACGACAAAGCCTATCCACTAATGTGTAATCTGCTTAAACCTTATAATCGAAAAAATTTGGATGCAGATAAAGAATATTTTAATACGAGGCTTTCACGAGCTCGTTGAGTTATTGAATATACATTTGGTATGTATGTAACAGTCGTATTGCTCAAATTCGAGCGTCGTGACTACCTATTCGTACATTCTAGTTGTACGGAATAGGCAGCGCTCATAGCAATTATTATATGCAACGCAGGTGTACACACGCAAGAAGACTACATTCGGAACTGATAGTAGCCGCTTGTTATCGCGCTACTAGTGCAGTCCCGTGTGTGTCTGCTGTGTACTGACCTAGCGCGCATATGACGTTGAACGTGGTGGTTTGCCATTGCCTGCCACGTGATTATTAGCGATTATTTATTTATTTATTTAATTCTTGTAATAAGTTTGTCGTCGCTCGGGATCGAACCCGTGACCGCCATATCGGAAGTCAAGCGCTCTAGCAACTAGGCTATCGCGACGAATTTGGTATAATTAATGTTAAATTTCGTATTTTTTGGAAAGCTGTAGAAGTACCATCAAATGCAATTGATAAAATAATTAAACGCATATGTCTTTCTCATAATATAATAATCGATAAAGAAGGTGGATCTAATTCGCCATCCTTGTTTATTCATAGATCCTATTTAGGCTATCGTTTCCTTGTTAAACGTCTTCCATTCGCGTCTTCTACTTTTATTCAGTCCTTCCTTCCGATTTGTAATAGCTGGCGTTTTACTCCTAGCAAAACCCTTATCCTAGTTTTATTTCACATCGTCTTAATTCATTTTGGCCTTACATTATCTCATTTAATAATCTTCCCTATTTTTCCTTCAACTATATTAATCTCTGTTGTCCTCCTAAGATATTTATTCTTTCCTAATTTTCTAAAAACCTTCCCCAAATCGTAATTAAACAGGTTTTCTACCTATTTCCTTCTCATGTTACCATTTACACGGATGATTCGAGGGGGTCTGGTGGTGTTGGAGCTTTCTTCATTCTTCCTGATTTTAACTTATCAGAATCTTTTCGCCTTCCTTATTTCTGTTCCATATTTATAAATGAATTATTAACTATCCTACGTTCTATTATTTTCATTTCCTCGAATCACCTTTCCTCCAATTTTTTAATTATCTCTGACTCCTCGAGTGTCCTTCAGACCATATCTTCCTCCCTTCTTAATCATTTGTGTGACTTTGTTATGCCCTCCGTATACGTTTACTCATTCATAATCTTTCCTCTCTCCATTCAATACATTGATTTGCTGTGGGTACCTAGCCACTCGGGTATATTTGATAATGAAACGGCTGATTCCTTGGCTTAAAAAAATCCCATCCGCTAACCTCTTATTGATATGTATGGGTATTTGATTGTTATCGTGTAGTATCAATGTGCGTTTACGTGTTAAAGTGATTAATTGTTTTTTGCGCTGATATCAGTGATAGATAGATAACGTTTTCAAACGGAAAATACGAGTAAGAAATATATTTATATAAATAATAATTAGTACCGGAATATAAAATTAGCGAACAAAATGCCAAGAGCGAAAAAAACGGTAGCGCCCCTGAAGTTAAATTTAAACGAATTCAAGAGGCAGTACAGTGAGAGCAGTGGTAGCGGCGTAAACATCCCTCACAAAAAAAAGAATGAAAAAGTAGAAGAGGCAGAAACGGACAGCGAAAGTGGAATAGACATAGCCGAGAGTCTGGAAGAAATAAAAAGAGACATAACAGAAATAAAAAAGTTTATCGAATTCCTGTCGGCAAAATATGACGATATGTATAAAATGCATGAAATGTTGATAGAGGAGGTAAAGGGGCTCAAAGAGCACGTGGTCCTGCTGACGGCGGAAATAAGGAAAAAGAATGAAAAGATCAAAGAACTAACGTGTACAGTTCATCAGCTGGAGCAGTACGGACGGAGGGAAAACGTGGAAATACACGAAGTAACGGAAAAACCGGAGGAAAATCTCAGAGAAATTGTAATCAAGACGGCCGCAAAAATCAATGTAACGATAAAGGAAGAAGACATCAGTGCGGTGCACAGACTACCGTCGAAAAGCACCACATTGCCAAAACCGATAATTGTAAAGGCAAGCAGGAGAATAGCCGACGAAATGATGGAAAAAAAGACAGGGATAATAATATGGGACAAAGACATTTCAAACGCTGAGAGTAGCCTAAAAGTGTTTCTGAACGAGAACTTATCCAGGTTTTACAGAGGACTTCTATGGCAAGCAAAGCAGAAGGCCAGAGAAGCTAACTATAATTTCGTATGGTTGAAAAGAGGAAAGATCTTTGTGAAGAAAAACCCGCAGGGAAAAGCAGTTCAAATAAAAGATCCGGACGATTTAAGCAAACTATATATAACATGTTAGAGTAGCGGGGAAGAAATACGGGAAATCGCGGAATACGTAGTTGTAAGATTAAAAATAAGACAATATTCGAAAAGAATTTTAATAATTCGATTGCACAAATTAGTTATGAATTGTAGAAATAAGATTAGAATAAATAAGACGGGACTGAGCGAACATGTGTATATGAGTGTAGACAAGGGTAGCGTAATATGGTGCTTGGTGTGCGTGTGTTATTGGGATACTAAGAATTTACGTAGCAGGTGTGCGTATGTGTGCGCGAGAGAAAGTGTGTACAGGTGTGGTTCTAGGAATAGTTGCGGATGGTGTGTTGTATATATGTGTGTGTGCGTGGGTGTTCGTGTGTGTTATCTGGGTTTGCGAGTGGTTTTTGGTTACGGTGTGTGTGTGTTTCGGGTTGGTGGTGTATGGTGGTTTGATGTAGAGGTGTGCGGTGGCAGGGTGGAGGCGGTGTGAACAGTTTAGGGGAGAGAAAAGGAAAGAAGATAAGTGGGAAGCGAAAAAAAGACAGTAAGCGAACGAAGGAGCAAGAATAAGAGAGAGAAGCAGATGTGATAAGAGATATGCAAAGAAACAATGATGAGGGGGCAGGTGAAATAGATAAGATGCGCAGACGTGCTTCCACCGCGCTGCTGCAGGCCTCTAAGGTACGTTATAAGTTATGTTTATATCGTAATCTAAACTATCCGTTTAAAAATGTTGTTAATTTCTTGTTTTCAGTCTTGGTGCGTTAAAAACTAACAATCTTTAAACAAACAGATAAAGGGGAAAAAGAGAGCCAAGGAAAGGAAGGAAGAAAGATAAATATAAGGTACGAAACAAAGAAAAAAGAGGTTTAAATAAATAAATAAATAAAATATAAAAAAAAAATAAAAAAATAAATAAAAAAAAAAAAAAATAAATAAATAAAATATAAAAAAAAAAAAAAATAAATAAATAAAAAAATAAATAAATAAATAAATAAAATATAAAAAAAAAAAAATAAATAAATAAAAAAAAAAATAAATAAATAAAAAAAAAATAAATAAATAAAAAATGATTACAAAATTAAATATAGCACACATAAACATTAGATCAATGAGGAAAAACTGGGAGGAAGTAGAGATATTAGAGGGAAGACAAGAATATGATATATTAATTTTAGGGGAGGTAAATATAAAAAAGGACGAAATAAATTTATATAATTTAGAAGGCTATGAGAAATGTCACAATTTAGATGCAGAAAATGCAAAACTTGGGATTGTGATATTCTTAAAAGGGGACAAAAAAATACAAACTCAAATTAAAAATAAAAATATGGAAAATGCGGAATGTGTAATAATTGAAATAACTTGGTATGAGGAAAAACTATGTCTATGGGTGTTATACAGATCACCATCAGGAAAAGCAAACAAATACATTAAAGAAATAAAGGAGATTGACAAAAAATACATGGAAAACTGTTCTACTATATATATAGGAGACATAAATATAAATACTGGAAAACATAACTCAGTAGCAACAAAATACATGAACACAATGGCAGGAATGGGATATGAAAGCAATTTAGAAGGATATACGAGAGAAGAATGGAGAGAAAACAGGTTCACACAAACCAAAATCGACCATATATACACTAAAAAGAAGAAAAGAAACATCGACTTCGAATATTATAATACAGATATTAAAATAGCAGATCACAACATGATAGTGTGTACAGTAAAAATGGAGATGGGAAAAATCGGAGGAAAACAAATGGAATTAAACAGAAGTTTTTTAATGGAAAATAAAGTAAAAAACGAACTAAGACGCATAAAGTGGTAAGGGAAATCAGATAAATTGGACGCTGAAATTTTATACGAAAGCATAAAAGAAAAATTTGAAAAAGTATATAAAGAATGTAGGCAAACAAAAAATACGTCAGGAGAAGGGAAAATACAAAGGAAGAAAGAATGGATGACGCAAAAAATAATTGAAATGATAAAAAAAAAGAGACAAACTGTACAAAAAAGTAAAAAAGAATAATCAAAATATTGAGTTAAGAAGAAAATACAATAAATTCAGAAACCAAGTGAATGCAGAAATAAGACGGCAGAAAGACATGTTTGTCGGGAAAAGTTTTAAAGTGGCACAGGGGGATATCAGAAAAACTTGGTTAAATATAAACAAGATTATAGGAAAACAAAGGAGTCTAGGAGTAGATGAAACCATAAGTAAATACTTTGGCAAGGAACAAGAAGCAAGAGAAATTGCAGATAAATTCAGTAAAGAATTCAAAAATGGTATAAAAAAACTAGAACACAAATGTAATAAAGTGCTATTAGAAAAAAGAGAAGAAGATGAAGTAAAAGTAAACATGTACTTACCTAAAGCAAACGTAGAACAGGTGGGGAAAATAATCGATGGATTAAAGGAAACAAAGGCCACCGGAATCGATGGAATAAGAATAAAAGATGTAAAAACAGTAAAAATATATATAGTGAAGGAAATTACTAAGCTAATTAATCAGACGTTAAAAGAAGGGAAAATACCAAATGGGTTAAAAATATCGAAAACGAGACCAATATACAAAAAAGGGAAACACAGTGAATATGAAAACTATAGGCCAATTGCTGTAAGCAATGTAATTGCAACAATATTAGAAAAGTACGTAGCAAATAATCTAACGAAGTACCTACAAGAAAATAGGATAATTGACAAAACACAATACGGGTTTCAAAAAGGAAAATCCACATCGAAAGCAATCGGCGAGCTTACTGAAAAAATAAGAGATAGCTTTGAAGAGGGAAAGAAGGTGTTGATAACCATTAGAGGAGATAGGAATAACGAATAATTTGAAAAAATGGTTTCAAAGTTATTTAACACAAAGGAAAACATGCGTAAATATCTTAAATGTGCAAAGTGAAAAGGAGGAGATGGATGTAGGAGTTCCGCAGGGTAGCAACCTAGCGCCAATACTGTTTATTATATATACGAATGGTCTATATAAGGAATTAAGTTACAGTGAGGTAGTCGCGTACGCGGATGATATAGCAATAGTTACGTCACATAAAGATATGAAAGAGGCAGAAATAAGGATGCAAAAAGATCTAATAACAATAAGTAAATGGGCACACGATAAAAGTCTAAGAATAAATGTAAAAAAGACTAAAGCAATGGTACTGCGGAAAAAAAGAGACAGCTCTGATTTGTATTGTCCAAATATAATAATGCACTCAAATGAATGTGTACATTCAATGGGGGAAAGACGCGAATGCGAAATGAAAAACTGTCAAAAGTTAGACATAGTAATGCAGTATAAATATTTGGGAGTAATGATGGACCAACACTTAAGATGGGACATACACATGGAATACATTGCAAAGAAAATAAGAGCAGTTTTACCAGCTTTATATACATTAAAGAAATATGCAACAAATGAAACATTAAAAGTAGTTTATTATGCGCTAGTAGAGTCGAGGATCAGATATGGAATTCAGGCGTGGGCAATGGCTAGAAAAGCATACTAGGGGAAAATAAATAAACTGCAAATTAAATGCTTGAAATTAGTACCAAATCCTTAAAGGGAGAAACTGAAAGGGAAATAATTAAAAAAGAAAACGTAATGAGCATAAGAGGAATGTACTTATTACTGAAGATATGGGAGTAAATATCAGCAGAAAAGAAAATTGAATTGGAGGAAAGAATAAACACAGAATACGAGTTGAGGGAAAAACTTTCGTACCAATTGCCGTTAGCAAGAACAAAGATGGGGGAGCAAACGGATAAATATATTATAACTCAGATGTTGAATAAAATACCCAAAGAAATAATAGAGAAGGAAAAAATCGGGGAAAGAAAAAGGAAAATAAAGGAATGGCTTCAGGAAGAAGAAAATATAAAAAAAATAATAAACATAAAATAAAAAGACAAAGCGCAACAAAAAAAGCTAGGAAAAAAAAACAAAAAAAAAACAACTGAATATAGAAAATAGAAATAGATTAGTAATTATTGATAAGTAAAATAGATAGATTAAGTAAATATTACACGATCATGTATATGTATAAGTTAATTTAAGATGGTAAAATGTCAAATAGGATAATTCGTCGACAAGCGTTTTAGCTTGACGAAAATTTTTGTATGTAAAAAATTATAAATACATATTTTTTCAAAAAAAAAAAAAAAAAAGCTTACATGTCAGGTATTGGTCGGACACCTACGCTTTCTCCTTTTCTAATGATTATTCATTTCATCTGTCTGTTCGGACTACTCTCCTCCCTATTATGGTTTCTTTTGTATCCCTCTTTTCAACGTTTTGATGTTGTCTCCGTTGTTCGTATGCGTTGTGGCTATTCTCTGCTGTATTTCTCCAGATTTCCTCTCCATCCTGGTGACGCCGATCTTCTTTCAGTGCTTATCTCTTTCTGTGGAGCGTTCTGCTTTGTATTCCTATTTGGTGAAACTTGGGCTTTCTATTCCTTATTGTGCTTCTTATATCCCATTTTTTCCTTCCCCACTAGTTATTCCTACTACTTTTTCCTTTTTATCAAAGATTTCTGACCGGATTGAAATATAAACAACTTCTTTCCGTTCTATTTGTTTCTGGATAAAGGTCATTGGTTGACGAGCCCAAAAGGTTTATGAAAAAAAAAAAAAAAGGAGTTAATCTAGAAAATGAAAAATTTATTTCACATTACAGAGATGTTATTTTTTTCTTAAGAAAATAATAGATCAACAAATGCTGCAAATTTGGTTAGGAAAATACATAAGATGTTTTTACGTCAGAATAAAATTTAAATTAGTTAAATAGAAAAATGAAAGACTTTTCCACCAGTAATTCTCAAATCCTATTCCCATCCTTCCCTGGCGATCCACTGGTCAAAGCTTTAACTTTTCTTTCTAAAGTAAGCATAAATTGGAGCGACCATCTGTTAATCTCACCACTACAGCGCCCTGGAATCATGTCACAACATCTATAAACTTAACCTTAGCAGATTCCTTAAGAACATCTACAGGACCGGATTATAGTCAAATGCCGCTGTGGGTCAGTTATTTCTGCTGCCCTTGGAATAATTTATAAATTAAGTAATAAAATATACAATCGAGTAACTAAATAAGAAAGGACATAAAAGTTAAAAATTAATTTTCAATTAAAAGTTGAAAAAGTTTTCAACTAAAAAATTTCATACATTTTTAAAACATACCTAAATTTTATTATAATTCTACACATACACATTATTTTTACATTTTTTTACGACGCAATTTTAGAGATGCAAATTCATTTATGATATCATCAAAGTTTAAATTCTTTACTGACTGTTCTTTAATAAATAAAACAGATAAATCATTTAACTTTTGATGAGATATTGTTGATCTGAAAAAGTTTTTAGTTCTTTTCATTGCAGGAAAGAAGCGTTCTGCTGAGCAGTTTGTTTAAAATAGTGAAAGATAAATTCTAAACGTAATGTCTAAATTAGGAAATACATTTTGTAAATGTTTACTTCGTATTAAACTTGCCATTTGAATAATAATATTATTTTCATTATTATGATTATTTCCAGTTTTAGGGTTATTTGAACATAGGCACAATTTTTTTTTACTATTCTCGTTTAAATTTTTGTTCTTCAAATTAAATTTAACTAAATGAAGTTTATCACGTATGTATGAATGATAAATGAATACACATTCTGAAGTTAATGAACCTTCGAAATCTGTAGGGTAATTATTTATGAGGTTTTTTGCATATTCTTTTAGATTTACTTCAACTTGATTTGACTTTTTTTTTTTTTTTTTTAATGGGCTCGGTGTTAACACTGACCCAACTACATGGACTTGGAAAAAGAGCAGAGCATTCAAAAAGGATATGGTTGGGGTCGCATATAAAAGGAGGATCAGTAGAGTGGTGAAGGCAAAAGGGAGAAGGTGAAGGAGAAAAATAAAAACGAGAAAAGGGAAGGAGGGAATGACCAAGTCTCAGTCTGATTAAAGAAACAATAGCTGAGCGCCGAGAAAAGGAAAGAAATTGGCATCAAGGCTGTGAATTGGGAGTAGGCTGTAGAAGAAGGTAGAAGGAGGAGCGATTGGCAAAAAAGGAAGGGTAGATGTCAACCCATAGTCTGGTATGGAGACTTGCAGAGAAGAAAAGGATGTCTGAGGCAGGAAAATGCGGAAGGAATGGACCATTGAGAGACGCCGAGCGTGCTAGGAAGTCAGCTGCTTCGTTGTCCTCAATGCCAGAGCGGCCAGGAACCCATAAAAAGTCAATAAGGATAGAACGAGCTAAGCGCAAGTTGGAGATAGAAGCACGAACAGAAAGAATGATATCATTAGTCGAGTGGGAAGTAGGAGAGGAGATAGCTTGCAGCACAGATTTGGAATCAGTAATAATGAGAAATTTACAGATCCCTCTTGAAGAGGAAATAAAGGAGACAGCACGGAGAATGGAGACTGCTTCAGTAGAAAAAATGGAACAAAAGGAAGGAAGTTTGAAGGATTCCGAAATATGTCCACATATCAAATTCTTCATTTACCCGTCATGTAAAAATTTTCACTGATGGTTCCAAAAATGATAGCGGGGTGGACGGTGCTTTTACGGCCCCCTCGCTTAATCACTCGGAATCCTTCAAACTTTCTTCCTTTTGTTCCATTTTTTCTGCTGAAGCAGTCTCCACTCTCTGTGCTGTCTCCTTTATTTCCTCTTCGTTTGAAGCATTGCCGTACAAGAAGTCCAGTTTGGAACGAATGATGGATTTGTAGAGAATTAGGAAAATATATGGATCACCGCCCCACTTGAGAGGACATAAGGCTTTCAGGAGATTCAGTCTTTTAAGACAAGATACATAAAGGTACTCAGTATGTTCTTGGAAAGAGAGTCTACTATTAAAGAAAAGACCAAGATAGCATATGGAATTAACAATAGGAATAGGATAGTTGGAGGAGATGATGTTTACCAGAGCACGATTATATGGGCGGAGGGAGAAAATAATAGAAGAAGACTTGGAAGGAGAAAGAGAAAGAAAAGCAATGGAGGGGGAACTACTGAGGACTGATAGAGAACAATTAATCTCCTCGTTAGCTGTAGCTAGCACGTCTGAAGTGGAGTAGATAAGGATATCAACCGCAAAAAGGAGTGAAAAAGAAGGAATGCGAAGAGTAGCGATATCAAGGAGATAAACATTAAAAAGAGAAGGACTAAGACAGGAACCTTGAGGCAAGCCGCGATAACAACGTCTGATTGTTGGAAAGGAGGGAACAGAAAGAAAAAGAGATCTATTTTGGAATAGATTAAGAATAATGGTAACGAGAATAGAAGGAATATTGAGAGAAATGAGCTTAGAAGCCAGTGAAGAAAGATGAACATTATCAAACGCAGATGCGAGTCGACGAATGTAGCAATAGTAAACTTTCTATCTAGGAATGATTTGTAGATGTTCGATAGAAAAGTACTAATGCAGTCGATTGGACCAAGACCAGGGCGAAAGCCAAACATATTGGGATGGAGAAGATTGTTATGCTGCAGCCACTAGACTAAACGATTGTTGATTAAGCCTTCGAAAAGTTTTCGAAGACAAGAGGCGAGGGAGATAGGTCGGAAAGAAGACTGGTTTCTTTTAGGAATAGGAATGATTATAAAATCATTCCAGGATTTAGGAGTGTGACCAGAGATTAAAAAGGAGTTATAGATGGCTAAGAGAGAATGCAACGAGGAAGAGGAGAGATTTTTAAGGATTAGGTATGAGAGGCCATCTAATCCGGGGGTGGAGTTAGTGGATTTGTTAAGAACGGATAGGAGAGGAAAGAAAATGGTCTTCAGGGGTTGAGTAGTAAGAGGGAGAACTAATTTCTTCAAGAGAAGGAACATAAGCGGGCGAGATAGAGTCCAAAAAGGAGTGAAAATGTGAAAAAGCAGGAGAAGAATGAAGGGGGCGCTTGGAGGAGGGAAATCTAAAGGCCCTAGCTAACTTCCAAATCTGAGAGAAGGGCGTATCTCTAGAAAATGAGGAACAGAAAGTTCTCCAAGAATTCTTCTTGGCAGCCTTTAGGATGCTACGGGCTCTAGCGCTAGCTTCTTTGTGAGCTAGGAAGTTAGACATGGAAGAGCGGGAGCGAAAGGTTCTATGATTTGACATTGTTAAGATTAAAGTTGAATTCTTATTTAAAAATACAACACCAAATTTTATGTATCGATTAATCGGTAAGTGATAAATTTTATTCAGCGTTAATCTTTTTTTATGTTTTTTCCCATTCTGTTATCACGCTATTTTTATTGTGTTTTTTTGTAAGAGTTAGTTTTTCCAGTTATATTGAGTTTCTACTTTTGTTTGTTAAATGATTACAAATGAAATAAAGTACATTTATTTATAGTATGTTATTTTCGTCGTTAGCGTGTTTATTCATCAAATTCAGCGTTCAGAATAGTGTCAACAGATTATGGGCCCAGCACGCTTCCACTGCACAACTCTGCTTTGAGCACCTTTCATCGTTTGGTACGGCACGAAATAATATAAATAATTCGTCGAAAAATTTTCTAAATTTGGTCGTATCATGACTGGATGTCTCAATTGACCTTTCTCAGGGAATTGAAACCTACGACAGAGCCATGGTGGCCTCCAGTCGAAACGGAACGCCGAGTGTTCTCGGCAGTCAATCGCCTGAGAACGGGACATACGTCTTTTTCCCACGACTACATCCTCAAACAAGCTCCAAAGCCAAATACCTGCCCACTTTGTTCTATCGATGAATACCCATCAGTTTCGCATATCTTGCTGAAATGTACACGTCTAAATGGGTTACGACACGACCAGATTACATCGTTTGCAGACATCCTCTCAAATACCCTTCTTTTTCCACAAAACTACAGGCCTATATCTCTCATAAGTGTCCTCCCAAAAACGCTGGAAAAAATGGTTAATCGGCATCTCCTTTTCTTCCTTGAACAGAATAATCTCCTATCCTCGTCACAAGCCGGAGGGAGTAAGAGGCGTACTACAGTTAATCATCTGCTGAGCCTACAAAGGCAAATATTAACAGCATTTCACAGATGCCAACATGTATACTCCGTCTTTTTCGATATAGAAAAGGCGTTCGACAGAGTATGGCGATACGGCCTCTTATCCAAGCTGGCAACAGCTGGTATAAGTGGAAACATGGCCAAGTATCTGAATAATTTTTTAACAAACAGAACGCTCCATGTTAAGATTGGTTCGTCAACATCGAACACCATTCAAACTGAGAATGGCTTACCGCAAGGATCTGCTCTTAGTGCAACCTTGTTTATTTTTTATATCAATGATATAAATGATTGTATTGCTCCGCCTGTAAACGCCCGGCTCTACTTTGACGACTTAAACATTTCCCTGTCTTCCAGTTTTCCAGCAAATGCTCAAAAAATCCTACAAAAAACTATTTCAAAACTACAATCCTGGTGTAACAATAACGGTCTTGTGTTTTCTCCATCTAAGTCTATCTGTGTTGATTTCTACAGGAGACGTCAAAACTCTTCCAGCATCCGCCTCAATTTAGAAAATTTCTCACTTCGTTTCCACCCTACTGCTACTTTCCTTGGACTACTGTTCGATCAAAAGCTAACTTGACGATCTCACATATCCAATCTTAAAGTTAAATGTCATAAATTCTTATCTATTCTTAAATATGTATCAAACACAAAGTATAATGTACCTCCGAAAACTATCCTCTCCATATACAAATCTTTAGTCATTTCCAGAATAAACTACGGGTCCCAGGCGTATTCGTCAGCCAGTCCTTCTTTACTTAAATCCCTTGATTCAATACACCACATGGCGCTCCGCACGATACTTGGCGCACATAGAAATTCCCCGTCTGTAAGTTTGTCTGCCTTGTTAGGCACTCCCCCACTAAAGTATTTCCGAACTTTTTATTACCATCGTGAGACCTTCGCTCTTTTCTCTAGTAAACGTGCCTGTCCTATTGACACAAATGACCTCCCCAACACCCCAGAGTTCCCTAATGACCCTCTCCCAGAAATCCTTGCCCTCCTATCGCAGCACAACGTGAGCGTAATCCCTTTCCTTAACCTAGCTCCTAACACCATGATTCCGCCGTGGGTCCCCTTAAACATTGATGTTAATTTTTCCCTGACGAAGTATAATAAACCCCTGCACCCGAATATCGTTCAGTTGATAGCAGCAACAATGCAAAAATACCCCGACCACTTCATTTTCTACACGGATGCTGCCAAGGCTACCCCAGAGGCTACTTCATCCCCAACCGCCTGTTCCTTTGAAGTCAGCGACGTGATTCGAAGCATTCGACTGAATGACAATTGCTCGGTACTGGATGCTGAAATATACGCAGTATTTTTCTGTTTGGAATACTCTCTTTCTACAGAGCCTACATTACAGAAAGCCCTGCTGGTATCTGATTCATCCGCGGCTTTATTGACAATCTCTAATCCCCTCACCAAACATCCTGTAGCAATTCGAACCCAGCAGGTATTATACGAACTTATTAAGAGACAGTGCTCCGTATCCTTTCTGTGGGCACCCAGCCATGCAGGGATTCCTGGAAATGAACGCGTCGATATATCCGCCCGAGCAGAAATCCCTCGCCTAGTAACAGCCCACCTCCACCTTATCTATCGAACGTAATCTTCAATAATCTCACGTCCTCATGGAAAGTCCATTGGTCCTCGTGTCAGACTTTCTCGAGGTTAATTAAATCCTCAACGGAACCATGGTGGCCAGAAAAAAACATTTCCCGCAGAGATTTCTGTGCACTTAGCCGCTTGCGCACAGGTCATACGGCCATGTCGCATAATTTTATTTTGCAAAGATCCCCCCTCTCCTATGAATTGTCCTTTCTGTGGCCAAGATGTTGCTCCCTCAACTCCTCACATACTGTGCGACTGTCCAGCACTATCACCTCACCGGCCCTCTTCAATTAATAACAAAACAGTCACCAACATTCTTGAGAATTCCCCCAATGCAATTTTATCTGTAACATAATTTATCAGAACTAGCGGAATAAGCAGATATCTATAAAAACAAACTTCGCATCTTCGTACTGTAATAGCCATAGCAGTTAAACACGGTATAGGATGTTGCTTTCACAAGAGAAAAAAAAAAATACCCGTACCGCTTTGAACGATCTCATGACTTTCGTTCAGTCTAACGAGCTGAGGAGTCTGTTTTAAAACGTGGGTCCACTCACTACGATAACCTAGGTAGTTACATGAAGTGTGTGGTTTAGTACCCTTCGTTAAATAAAAAAAATAAAAAATAAAATAAGATACCGCTACTAGCCTTGTGAATTTTCAGTTTTTCTTCCAGTCTTGTTTGACCTCTTATCATGCCGACCAGCCATTGTGCATAGTTCGAGAATTTCCTTTAACTGCTAATATAGCACCGTTTTGCCTAATAATAATGCAAGTTCCGGTTTACACTTCGTTAATTTTAAATTCATTTCTCGATTCCCCTGCTTACATGTCATTTGTCTCTATAATCATTTGGAAATTTTACCTAAATCAATACATTCCCGTTTTAACTTTTCTGTACATTAATGCAAGTTAAAACATGATTTTATCGCATTCCTCTCCTACCATGTTGTGGTTGAAACACTATAATATGAAATAATATTTTGGAAATTTTAAATATTTTTCAAAAGAAAAAAATGTTCAATCTCATGCAAATTCGCCGCCCTTCGAATTTTTCCGCTGTGGGCTATAGCTCATTTAAGTCCGTGATGTAAGTCCAAGACTGTCCATGTCTCAAGTAGTATTAAATAACCTTGCTTCCTTCCCTAACTACATTCACACGTATACAGACGCAGCTAAAGCGAGCCCTACTAATTCTCCTTCACCAACTGCACGCGCTTATGAAATTGGAGGCGTAATGTACACCGACCGTCTAAATGACTATTGCTCTATTTTAGAGACTGAAATGTTTGGGATCCTTCTCTGTCGTGAGGCATATTCTTTAAGCCCAGCGTCTCTAAATGCCCTTCTTATTATCGATTCACTTCAATCTATTAAAATCATCCAGAGCATAGAAAATTGTAACTCTCTAATAATTATAATAAAAACTCTTATTCCAACTTTCACAATCCGAGGTATATGTCACAGTCTTGTGGGTCCCTGACCATGCTGGGGTTACTGGCAATGATCGGGTTGACTTGGCTGCTAAGGCAACTCTATCTAGCCCGATGCCGTTCAACACTATACTGCCTCGACTAGGACCATCAGTTTTTCTGATGCACTTTTCTGAAGAGTGAAGCAAATTATGGTCAGAACAAACGACTGGCTCAGGTTCATAAAGTCGAACACTGACCCACAGTGGCCGCCGTTCCCCATCTCACGGAAGGATTTCTCGATCCTGTCGGGACTACGCTTGGAGCATAATGCACTGTCTGAGAGCTCTCCCTTCGCCTACCTGTCCTCTTTGCGGATTCGTGGCCTCGCCAACCATAGAGCATCTGTTGAAATGGTGCCGACATACTTCCCGTACTTCTGGCTATGCCTCATGTTATCGAACACCCGGAATATGTTCGGGTAGTGTTGAATTTTGCAGCATTCAACAGACTGAACCGCCTTCTGTAATTTCCAGTGAGTCTAGGTGCCGTAATAGCCTAGGTAGTTACACAGAGCGCTAGTTTTATATTTGTATATAAAAAAAACTAAAAAAAAAACAAAACTAAACGACTTTTGAAATAAATTATTACAACTCTCAGAAAATGTAGTAATTTTGGAGATAAAAGTTATATGGGGCAAAATAAAATAAACTAATCATATTTTTCCCCTTTAATTCGATCTGCTGTATGATTTTAATAATTAATTTACATTTTTATTTGATTTTTTAAGTAATTAAATTATATTCAGTTGTAATATATATATATATATATATATATATATATATATATATATATATATATGTATATACAATTTTACATCGCTAAATTAAAGTTTTAATATTGTAAAATTTTTTTTAATAAACTCATTTTTTATTATTATTTTCCAACTTTGCTCTTTTAAATAATTAAATTATTAGTCCGGTCAAAGTAGACATCCACCTTTGCATAAATTCCCAGAAAGCTGAAAATTGGCATAAATGTTAGGGACACCATTGTAATGAAATTGTGAAAAGTCCTTATCGATCCCCCATGTATGCAAAAAAATTTATTCAAAGTCAAAGTTGATAAAAATGTGATTTTTTGGATTTTTCAGCGAAACGGTTAGTTTTATGATAAAAATAGTTCAGACCAAAATTATAAATTATATAATTCTCTACAAAAATTATTTTTACATTTTTTTTCCGAAGATTCACTATTTCTGAGATAAAGAGATTCTAAAATTTACTAAAGTTGTATTTTGCATAATATGCACGACTACGCTGCCTAGTATTGGACGCATAATAAAAGTAAAACTATTGGTCTGTGTGACTGATACCTAAATATTGAATGATACTGAGAATATAAACTCAACAGAAACCCAGTCCCTCATTTTATGTGACCATGTGGCCCCTTGAGCAACATCTGTCTGCTGTTCAATTATATCAATAAAACTATTGGTCTATGTGACTAATACATAAATATTGCATGATACTGAAAATATTGCAATGAATACCGTTTATGAAGCATTGGAATATCTCGTGAATGTGATAATGGATACAACAGATCAGCATGTTGATGCAAGTGACTCACGAGTAAAGAAAGATGCTAAAAATGTACAAAAACTTCCAGAGTGGTTTTCATCACATAATCCTTTTCCAGAGGTTAACAAAATTCTGTCTATTGCCAGTGGAGTCGTTGGTGATGGTAAAATTAACTGTCATAAAGTTCGCGAAGTTGGGATCGCCACCATGTCTGAAATGACAGGACTGACATTTGATAATGTTAAACTTAAACGTGCCGATAAAATAATTACTCTTTTAGTTATGAGTAGTACTATAAAAGTTCATGATGAGAAAGTACCTGTTGACCCGGTGTTATTATGTCAATGCATGAGTATTATTACGGCATTTGATGATGAAATTGAAAAATATTTCGAATACGAATTGGCTCAATACTCGTTGGAATGCGGAAAACACAAAAATCAGCCATTTATGATTGTTTTCAAAACATTGATATTGACAACATAAATGCTACATACACTATCGATGGGGAATATTTATTGCACCGTGTTGTCTGGGATCTAGAAGATACATTCAACAATATTTCAGATAAGTATATTCAGTATATACGCATAAATTCTGGTCAAAGAGTAACTGAAGTATATGATGGCTATACCGATTGTACAAAAAATATTAAAGCCGTAGAACAACGTCGCCGTGTTGCAAAAACATCGGCATCTTCTGTTATTATCTTTGACCGATTTATGACAGTCCCAACTAGCCAACAACAATTCCTGGAAAATATTCATAATAAGTCTCGGTTCATTACAATGTTGAAAGAAAAATTTACCACTGAACATATTTTAGTCAAACAAGCTGACAATGATGCTGATGTATTCATAATTGATACTGCAATAAATCAATTCAACCCGATAGATGTAAATGTTGTAATTGGTAAAGACGTTGGGCTGTCGGTATTACTTACCGCTGGATCTCCAACAGGTGGCGTAAAAACATGTGCATATTTTGGAGTTTAGTCAATTTTAGAATCGCTTTATCTCAGAAATGATGAATCTTAGGGGGGAAAAAATGTAAAGACAATTTTTGTAGAGAGCTGTATGGTTTACAATTTTGGTCTGAACTATTTTTATCATAAAGTTAACCGTTTCGCTAAAAAATCAAAAAAAACACATTTTTGTCAACTTTGACTTTGAATAAATTTTTTTGCATACATGGAGGATCGATAAGGATTTTTCACAATTTCATTACAATGATGTCCCTAACATTTATGCCAATTTTCAGCTTTCTGGAAATTTACGCAAGGGTACCCTTATTTTTCAGGCTAATTTGACCGGACTACATATTCAGTTGTAATATATACAATTTCACATCGCTAAATTTAAAGTTTATTTTCAAAACTAGACATTCTTGTTTCGGATTATATACATTTGACATAATAAAAACTTTTCAATATCTTGCGCATAAATAATTAGAAAATACTTACATAAATATTTAAATCAACTGTAATACGCATTTACTTGCAGAATTCATTCGTTACCTATTTCATCGCAGAGTTTATCCAAAAAAAGCGGTTACGATGATCTTGATTTTGTTGACCGCAATATGATATTCGAACGAAAACATGAATTCTTTATCGCTTTCTGTATAATTTTAGTTGAAAGATTATAATGAAAATAATTTAAGATCGCGGCTATTACTTTTTCTCTAAAAATAAAAAAAATGAACTCTGCAGAATTCTTAAGAGAGAGCTGTTAATAGTAAAGAAAACTGATTTGCTTGCAAGTAGTGAAACGTTTCATGGTCTCCTAGAAGATTAATACTTATTTTATAAACAAAGACTGAATAAAAATTACTACATAAACATACTCTTTTAAGAATACCCGCGTGATCATTTATCGGATAAATGAACATTTTTTTGAATTGGCAAACATTTCATTTTTTTGCAATATACTAGGACTGATGGTCTAATTGCGGTATGTAGAGAAAAACCGAAGAAGGAATGAAAGCGATATCGCGGTGAAAACGAATCAGGTTGAATTCTCTGTTGCTCGCTGATAATAAGATCTGGCGCAATCATCTTTAGCGCACCACTATATTCACTTCCATTCTTTGTCAACTTACTCTTAGCTTTTTGTCGTAGCTATCTCTGCCATCTCATTATGTTCTTAGCTTAACAGAGATTTGCAAAGCACTTTTCTATTTAAAGTTTTCTTTCTTCTTTGGTATTTTTTTCTCCCTTTTTGGCCTTGTCAACGATTACCTAACAACGAAAGTAAGATTCATCAAAGGAAAGGAGACCTGATAACCGATTCATTTCTCTTTCTAATTGTTTTTGGCTGAAGATCGCTGATTGACAAGCTCAATAAAATAATAAAAAAAAAAAAAAAAAGACCCCCGGGGCACAGAAATGCAAAGAAGAAAAGTACACAGTAACCAATAGACGTATGTCAAGGAAAAGTACATTGAAGAAAGACTGCGCCTAGAGTAAATTCAAAAAAAAACAAAAAACTAATGGATAAAACAAGGGAAAAAGTGAAAAAAGCTAAAGAAATTCCTGAAAAAGGTTCGGGTTTCACAGCGCTAAAGATCGCTCTACAGCGCATTGGAAGCTGAACTATATGGAATCCTCTTTGAATTGAAAGCATGTGGGAGGTGTGAGTCCAATAAAAGACAATATATAATTATTACAGATTCTCCGGCTTTCCTTCAAGCTATTCGGTCACTTACCATAACCGGTCCACTAGTATACAAAATAAGAACTACGGCGCATCGCCTTACCCAAGAGGGGATGCAAGTAGAGTTCCTCCTTTGGGTGTCGGCACATGTTGGAATAGCCGGAAACGAATGTGTAGACCGGGGCGCCAAGTCAACGTTGTCTGCCAATGCTCCATCTCTAGAAATAGAGTTTTCTTCCTACATAGAAGTATGAAAGAACATTGGATATCATCCTGGTCCCAACAAGTAACCTTCTATGGAATATAAAACCAAACATTGAATCTTGGTGGCCACCGATCCAAATGTCCAAAAAATAATTCTCAGTTCTTACCAGGTTAAGACTGGGACACGCATCCGTATCACATAATCATATCCTTCAGAGAGCCCCTCCGCCAATTTCTTGCCCATTTTGTAATGCAGCAGTGATACCTTCTGTCGAGCACATCCTGAAACAATGTAAACAATTAAGGAGAAATAAGCACGAACTGCTACACATTCTTTTGTCCAATCTCCCAGAGCTGGTTCAAACGGTGCTATCTTTCCTCAACATAAATAACCTTTAAACTGTAACAACTCCTATTCGTGCCTTAATGACCCTGGCAGTTATACACGGCAAGTGAGTAGATAGTATAATAAAAAAAAAAAAAAAAGATCGCTCACGCAGGTTACCCCACCATGTAACTCTAGTCCGATAGACAACATTTGTAGTAGTTCAGCACTTGATCCACGGGTGTCACATCCTATAATGCACAGTATGCGGTTGAAAGAAAGCTTCTTGAACTTATTACCAAAACTGTAAAAGAAGAGTATAAAGTATGTAAAAACTGCAGGAATGAAGAAATTCTCATCCGACATTGCGGTCACAACTGGAACAGCAGAGCCCACAATGTCAACAGCTAGAGAAGAGAGACTACCCCTTTAAACATAGTGACCGTGACTGCAACATCAGCATCCACAATGCTAAAAGGGAAGGATATGGGGAAATTACCCCTTGATATTTTCAGTGTCTGCTGGGTACTGTCAAAATTATACTCGTACTAAAGTTTATTATCGGTATAAATATTAATGTATAAAGTAAAACTCACGGTTTCATAAGGCCTAAAAAAAATGAAAAAAAAAATGCATTAATTAAAGGAAACGATTTATCCTGAACATGTTTTATCAGTTGCGAATGGGGAGAAAAATTTAGAGTGATCTATAAATGCGGTAGCCGGTGAAGGTTTCTGCGGTTAGACAATTATACTGATAAACGATGTAGCGTAATTGTGGATTTTCAATAACGCCGTAAACGCACATCAAGAAGATTAATAATAACGGAATTTTACATTCAGCAAGGATTACTTAGAGTCTGTCACCGAATATAAATATCTCGGCTTAACAATAGATCAAGCATTGACGCGGAAAAGTCATATTAGAGGAAATGAGCAATGAAATAAGACAAAAATTATTCCAGCGCTGTATAGAGATTTTAAAACTTACTTTACCCCTTATAAAGCTGTACGGTTGATTTTTGACTCTATAATTATGGCCGAAATTGTATACAGAATACAAGTGTGAGGAGAAGCAAAGAAAGGCGAGCTAAAGAAAATAAGCAAATTGCAGACTGGGGAATGGGTAAAAATGACTCTATTTGGTGAAAGGAAAATAAGGAGGCTTTACAACAGCAAATGCATGTAAAATACACCTGCCTAGCATAACTAATGAACGGCCAACAAGGAATTCTAAAGATACACATATTTTATCTGGGCCACAGCAATAAATAATGAAGTTGAAAATGTTCATCGATTTGATATTTACGAAAGTAATTGAAGTCGTATCTCCGGACGTACATGAGGAAAAGAAGATAAGATTGTGGAAGAGTTAAAACGAGGTTAGTGGTGTAAAAAGTAGGCTAAACATGTCTTTGTATTGAGTAATGTATATATTCGATTTGTTTGTTATACGCTTTTCATAATTCATCCCTCTATATTGGATGGTGTGTTACATAAAACTAGTACTTAACGCTCTAATGCTACAGTTTAAGAATACTTGTGTAATACTGGTTTTTAATAATAAAAGTTGATAAGCGTATCAGGCATCGGCACTACGGGTAGCATTGCTCAGCGGGACCCTCGACTTATTTTAAAAATTGAAATAAAAAAATAAATAAAAAACAGATTTTGAGTCATTTTATAAAATTAGTTAAAAAAAAAACCGAATTTTGGAAGAAATCGACTTCTGCTAATTGTAGTTGAACGTGAATTCGTAAACCATTTCTGTTCTATCATAATGAGAATTTTTTAAACAAATAAAATAATATAAAAGAAGTTGATTATCCCCGTGTGTGTGTTACATTACAAATTAAACATTTAAAATAATTATATAATATCAAGACATGTTTCTGGTAGAGGCTTCATATTTCATTTTCACATCAAGAATGCGGAACCAGTTTTTCCAAAACATGTGCCAGTACTATAAAATTATTTTAAATGTTTAATTTATAATATATAACATCCTTTAAGCAGTGGCGGATCCACGAGGTAGGGGAGACGATAAGGGATATTTCCCTCCAAAGAACCAAAGCCTCTATGAAAAAATTTGTTATAACAGTGAAACTTGAATTATGCTATAAAAAATTTGTATAAATTTCACTTACGGATTTAATTATAACTAATATAATAATGTTTTCTAGTAAAACTATTAATGTTCCTTTGTTATTCTATTTTAAACACAACTGTCGCCGATTTGTTGTCATTTTTATTTATTTTTAATTTTTATTTTGCAATGTAAATTATTTTTTTTTTTTTTAAAGGTGTGTATGAGGGTTTCCATGTACCGTGTTTAACTACTGGGGCTATTGCAGCACATGAAGCCTACTTAGGGGGATTAAACGCGATAGTACAAACCGCTGCTCCACATGAAAGCTAATACAGCTGCGACCGCGGACGGAGCATTTGACAGTATTTTAGAACTAGAGGAAGTGGTAAAGTGAATGGATCGTGGTACTGCAAATAAGGAACATTCGAGAAGTAGGTGAGAGGTGGGTGGGACGCTCGATTGACTACAAGAGGGGCAGACATTTGGGGGTACCTGGCTCGTGAATATGTAGCTGTACGAGAGTGTTGTATGTCCTGTTCGGAGACGATTCAGGACAGAAAAATCTCTGAGGGAAACTCCGTCTGAGGGTCACCAAGGCTCCGTGGTTGTTTTTATGCTTCGGAGAAACGTACTTGAAGATCTCCATTCCTGTTGTCATTCTTCTTAAGTTTTCTGCATAAACAAATGAGCTAATGCAGGGGGAAGAGGGGGGTTGTATGGTATTGGAGAGAACAATGTCGCCTGAGCTGCTCGATTGACACGCTCATTGCCTGGAATCCCAACATGAGTCGGCACCCATAGGAAAGACGTTGCAGAGTTTAAATGTGATAACCTGTATAATAGGTAATGGACCTTCCTAATCAAAAGGGTTGTTGGATTTAATCTCTGAGATGAGTTAAAGGGAGTTTAGAGAGTCGGTTATGAGTAGGGCCTTTTGGGACTGAGGATTGCTATCGGTGTAGTGTTGGATGCAAAAAACCATCGCGTATATTTCAGCGTCCAATGTTGTACAGCAATCGTGCAGTCTGACTGACTCTGCTGCCCCTGAGACTTCGAAGGAGCATGCCGCCGGTGACTGATAACCTATTGCCTTCGTTCCATCTGTGTAGAGGCATGCATGGTCTGTGTAGCTCGCTATGATATTTTTTGCTATTTGTACTATGTTTGTACTATGTTTGGGGGGTACTGGGCTTTGTTAAATTTTGTTAGCGATATGTTTATGTTTGTGATTGGCTGACTCCAAGGTGGTGCGGTTGCTGCGAAGTCTGGCAGAGTGCTTGGGATTGAAGAGATTTGGAAACGACCCATAACTGAAAAAAGTTCAGGCACTGGGTCATTCTCAAACCTCATATTAGGAGATACGATAGCCAGCTCGAGTGTCGGGGTTTTGGTACTACGAAGGAGGGTGCTCACTTCTTTAAAGTTATAGTACTTTCTATAGTAGGACAGCGGAGGACAACTTGCCAGTACATACAAACTTACAACTGGAGGAGAAGGATGAGCAGAAAGGATAGACCGGAGGGCCGCAGAATGTATAGGATCTAAGGATCTTAGTACACTTTTAGCGGCTGAGGAGTACACCTGAAACCCGTAATTGATTCGCGAAAGGATAATTGATCTGTAAATTGTAAGGAGTAATTTTGGGTTTATATTGTACTTGTAATTTGATAGATATTTTAGGATAGACAAGGAGTTTAAGCATTTGGTTTTGAGCTCTGCTAATAATGTAAATGAAAATAGTGCAATGAGAAATAAATATATTTTTTTACTTGCTCATGAACAAAGAATTCGGATCGGATTACTAACAAAAATAAAAAAAAAAGTAAAGTCTAATAAATACTATCTTTCTTTCTTTTTTTTTTTTTTTTTGGGCTCGCCAACCGGGGATTTTTACCGAGAAACAATTAAATAGGAAGGAGTCAATTATATCTTGATACGGTCAGATATTGTTAGGAGAAAGGAACAAATAATAGAAACAATTCGTGGAGAGAGAACGTAAGAGGCGCAGTATGGAGTAAGAAGACCAAGTCCTCAGCAAACTGAGGTAGAAAACAGAGCACTCAGCTGAAAGAGATGAACATTCAAAGAACACATGGTCCGCATCGCAAACATGCTATTCGTTTGAGCGGAGAGGAAAATATAGAGAGGCAACCAATAAAAAAGCGAAAACGGGAGGAAGATAATAAAGTATGGCTTAAGAGCGCAAACGAATAACGGAGACAACAACAGAACGACAAAGTGAAGGAAACAGAGGGAACCACAGATTGGCAGGAAGACTAAGTTGAACAGACAGATAAAAAGAACAATTGTTAAAGAAAGAGAAAGCGTAAATTACACAACGAAAAGGGATTAGACGATGGCACTTTTTTAAAGAAGAAATGAGAAGAAGTAGCAACCCGAGCCAAGGAGTTTGCCGCTTCATTACCGAAGATGCTCGAATGACGAAGAACCCACAGAAAATCAAATTGAATGGAATGAAGGGAAGAAAAAATCGTGAATAAGTGAGCGTATGCAGAGTATGATAAAATCACAAGAATGATCAGGAAAGGGAGAACAAATGACGTGGAGGGCGGTCATGCAGTCAGATATAATCAAGAATTTATAGAAAAGACGATTGGAGGAAATGAAAATAATAGAATGTAGGATAGCCATCAATTCGGCTATAAATATAGAACAGAAAGGAGGCAAGCAAAAAGATTCTAAAAAGTCAAAATCTGGGAGGATAAAAGAGACACCGACACTATCCGGCCTCTTCAAACAATCTGTGAACACGGTTACATGCGAAGGAAATTGAGAATTGATAAAACCGTGGAATTCCTGTCTGATTAGGGCCTGCGAAGAAACTTAGAAACATATTTGGAGGATAGCAGAGATGGGCGAAATTAAAAGTGAAATAAGGGCGATTCTGAAGCGACATACTATTTCTAAATTACCATTTTAGCTAGAATTTTATAATTTCGTTTTATTTTAAGTTAAATTATAATAATCACGTATTATTAAAACATTTTTATGAATTTCTATAAAGGTCGCTATTTGTGATTTTCTTTATGTGAAACACAATGGGTATTTCCCAAATCTACGGCCTACCGTAGAAGATTTTACATAATTATATAATCCTCCCTCCCCAAATGTCCTTATTATAATCCCCCCACCTTAAAATGTCTTTCTAGACCTGCCCTTGCTTAAAGGATGAACAATTTTCTTTCGTGGTTTTTACATTTATTATTAATCGGGAAATTGTGAGCAGAAATAATTAACAGAATGCTTCTGCAAAATATTCAAATATTTTAAAATTTTCGCCAATCAACTGAAGAGATTTTTGAAAAAAATTTCTTTGACTTTTACAAAATAATCCATATAATCTGATTAACAGTAAAACGTGAATCTAAGATTCGCTAATAATGAAATTAATCGATAAAAAATTTTAAAAATGTAAATTTTAAACGTATTCACAGCCAGAAAAAAAAGTATTGCAGAGGTAATAAAATAATTTAAATTATATCAGGAAAAAAAGAAGTGATATAATAAAAAACTCTTTGTTGTTTTAGGAATTGTTTTGTCATTTTTTTTATCAAAGTGAGCGTAGCGAAAAAAAACTAATTTACATAACAAGAAAAAAAAATTTGCATGAAATTTTCATTCATAAAAGATCATTAAATAATTACGAGGGACAAGCTTCCACTTGCTGTTCAGCGTCTTTCAATTGCTGTTCAGCGTCTTCCAGTTGCTGTTGAGCGGCTTCCACTTGCTGTTCAGCGACTTCCACTTGCTGTTCAGCAGCTTCCGCTTGCTGTTCAGCGGTTTCCAATTGCTGTTCAGCGGCTTCCACTCGCTGTTCGGCGGCTTCCACTCGCTGTTCGGCGGCTTCCACTCGCTGTTCGGCGGCTTCCACTTGTTGTCCAGAGATTCTAGATTGCTGCCCAGAGGTTCTAGATTGCTGTTCAGAGGTTCCAGATTGCTGTCCAGAGGTTCTAGATTGCTGTCCAGAGGTTCTAGATTGTTGTCCAGAGGTTCTAGATTGCTGTCCAGAGGTTTTAGATTGCTGTCCAGAGGTTCTAGATTGTTGTCCAGAGGTTATAGATTGCTGTCCAGAGGTTCTAGATTGCTGTCCAGAGGTTCTAGATTGCTGTCCAGAGGTTCTAGATTGCTGTCCAGAGGTTCTAGATTGCTGTCCAGAGGTTCTAGATTGCTGTCCAGAGGTTCTAGATTGCTGTCCAGAGGTTCTAGATTGCTGTCCAGAGGTTCTAGATTGCTGTCCAGAGGTTACAGATTGCGGTCCAGAGGTTACAGATTGCTGCCCAGAGGTTACAGATTGCTGTCCAGAGGTTACAGATTGCTGTCCAGAGGTTCCAGCTTGCAGTCCAGAGGGTCCAGCTTGCAGTCCAGAGGGTCCAGCTTGCAGTCCAGAGGGTCCAGCTTGCAGTCCAGAGGGTCCAGCTTGCTGTCTAGAGGTTCCAGCTTGCAGTCCAGAGGGTCCAGCTTGCAGTCCAGAGGGTCCAGCTTGCTGTCTAGAGGTTCCAGCTTGCTGTCCAGAAGTTCCAGCTTGCTGTCTAGAGGTTTTAACTTGCTGTCTAATGTCTTCAACTTTCTGTTTAGCGGCTGCAACTTTCCAGACTATTTTATCAATAAAAACTAACGAATCGTTATACTTTCGCATTAATAGTTTGGTAAGAACAGCAAGCTTCTTCGCCAACTTTTTCGTTCGTTTTAACTGCAAAAGAATAAATTCAGATCTTCAATATTTAAAACGATCAAAAATAAATTTATGAAAAATAATAATTTGAATATAAAGGGCGGCATTTCATTTCATTTGATCCTGATTTCACTGTTTTTTAATCGTGCATTAAAAAAGAGTATCGCGAAAATGGTTATTCCAATTATCGCCGAAGTCCTGCTTTAGGAACGCCGCAACCAAATTTTCTGCTTCCTAATATTAATACTCGTTCTAATAGATGCTCCTTTAAATTTTGGTGATATATTTATCCTTTTCTTTTTTTTAATCTCCAGTCCTTTTACCTCTTCATTCAGCTTCTTCTTCTTTTTTTTTCTTTTTTTTTTTTTTGTTGGGTTTGTCAAAAAAATACATTGGTCCGAAAAAAGAGAAAAGGATGAGAAATGAATTAGATATTTACGCGATTAGATATGGAGGATAGAAAAGACTCGCGTGCGCTGGAATGACCGAGGGTGATGACAAGGAGAGGACAAAAGATGCACAATACGGAGTTGGCAGACCACTTGACAAAAGACAAGAGTACAAGGAAGAACGTTCGGAAGCGATATAAGTGCACTCAAACAAAATGTGATTAGCGTCACCTATAAAGTTGTGCGAGGAAGGGTGTAGGGGACAGAGAGGACAGGGAATAAAAGAGAAGTATAATAAGGAAGTAGGAAGCAAACTGGCAGCCCAAAGCGTAGGCGAAAGATTGCAGAAAGAGTCGAACGCCGTATGGAGGGAAAATTGAAAACCCAGGGATGATAATAGAGTAGAGATTAGGCTGGATAAAGAGATAAAAGGAATCCGGATGTGAGAATGAGAAGGACTATGAGAGATGAGATGAAAAAACGTCGAGAAATTCACCAGTAGAAGAGGATGAACGAGCCAGTGCATCGGCCGAGTCGTTGCCTTCGATTTCAGAGTGGCCGGGTATAGGTCAATTTTGACGGAGTGAGAAAGTAAAATGTTATGGATAAGAGAGCGTATGGAAAGGATTATGTAATCAACAGAGGGAGTGGGAAAAACAGAGGAGACGGCTTGAAGGACACTGTGGGAATTTAATATAATAAGGACTTGATGCGAAACTGGGGATGAAGCAAAACAAAAATGACGGCACACAGAATAGCAGTAGAGTCGGCATAGAAAACTGAGCAGAAGGAAGGAAGTTGGAAGGTTTCAGAATAGTATTTAAGGAAGGACAAAAGAAGGCTGAACCAACTCCATTGGGTCCTTTAGAACCATCAGTGAAGATAATCTCGTAAAATGGTAAGGGAAAAGAGAGCCGAAGGTACATAAAAACTCTGATTTGACATGATGAAGGAAAGGTTTGGTAGGGTAAGTTAAGAATAAGCAATTGATAGGATGCGTAGGTGTGTGAAAAAATTAAAAGAAAAGTATGGCAACTTGTCAAATGAATAATTGTATGAAGAAAATTGAGAGAGACGGGTGTAAATGAGAGATAGTATTGGAGTTTTGTTGATGGAAAATTGCCAGTTGCGGTGGATGTAAGAATAGGAATTAACTAGGGAAGAAGAAGAAATAGGTAGACGTTTGATTAAAAAACGGTAACCTAGATAAGACCTTCGAACGAAAATAGGTGGGATGAGTGATTCGGCATGTAAAGCAGGGATAAGAGTAAACTTCCTAGCTCCCAGACAGAGACGAAGACAAACATTTTGGACACGGACGAGTTTGGAGAACAATTTCCATAGATAAAACAATAATAATCAAGGATAGAACGAATAAAGGGGATTTGTAGATCATTAGTAGAATGCATGGGTCTCCTCCACCCCAATTACTAAGGGGAAGAGATTTTATCCGGTTGAGCCTCAGCCTTTCCCTATTATCAGTCACAGTACCATTTATCCCCATCGTCAATCTTTCATTTCTTCTATTTGTTGTCCTTGCTTTGGCCGTAATTTTCTCGCTTCATTTTTTTTTTTGTCATTGTTTGTCAGTCCCATCTTGACGCCAAAAAGTTGCAACGCTAATCACATTTTCTTTCAATGTTTCGTTCTCTCCATTGAATGTTCGTGTTCCTGTCCCTCCAGCTCTTAAGCTTGTCTCTTCCTACGTCTCATAACACATCTTTCATATGCTTCGTTTATCTTCCGCGGTTGCTGCTATTTTTATATTAAAACCATTAATTGTGTTTTGAACGGTCGCGTCTATCTTGCTGCTGTTCTTTTGTGGATTTATAAAGTGCAAATTCTGGAAAAATGTCAATACATGTTAAAAGTATTGTCAATAAGCTTGTAATGTTAAATTTTAAAATTCTGAAAAATGTTATCTCTGCCGATTTACATATATCAAAGCAAAGGTACGTAAATAAATTATTTTTTCTCGCGTTCAAATTGGCTCGTTATAGATGAATCATATTTTCACGTGCAAGAAGTGCGATAAGACACTATTTCTGCGGCGGAAGATTACGCGGCCTGTTGTGCTTGTCTATGGCAGCTGCATTTTAGCAGCCGAGTTGGAATAGCGGCGAACACATGGCGCCAGATGAGCGATTCGAAAAGAGCGATGTGGCGGTGTCCTGACTGCCGCAAACGACACGCGCAAGAAATTAACTGACTTACTCGAGAGTAGCCCATCAGTTATGGGCACGGCAATTCAGCCAGCAAGTATTGCCTTCACGCCGTTGCAGTCAATTATTAATCAGGCTGAGTTATCAAAGCCGGGGCTATGAATAGGATCTTGTCAGAGTTACGCACACTAAACAATCGTCTTAGTGCACTTCAAGTGTCAGTCGAGGCGCGACTGAGCGATGTACATATTAAATAAGTTAACGGCCACAACTGAAGAGAATACCGTACTGCGTAACGAAAATGCGATACTGTCCGAGCGAATTGATAAATCGGAACAGTACACGCGGAAAATGACTTAATAGTTTCAAACAGCCTGTAGCGACATCTGAAAATCTTAATTATAAAAATAGGAGAGGTCACAAACATCACGATCACCGAGAACGACACTGATATATGTCACCGGTTACCCAAGTTTAACAATTAAGCTCATATCCCGGTATAATATTTAAATTCTATAGAAAGAACGGTCACAGTCTTTTGGCTAAATATGTATAACAAAGGTAACGCCATGAACATAGCTAAAAATTAATACCTAAATAAACATAAAAGTAATTATATTAAACGACCAAATCCCAAATAACAATAAAAATTTTAAAATATGTTATTTATTTTTATATTTATATTATTATTTAAATTGATCATTAAATTTCTTAAATATTATATATTATAGTCTATGTACTTAACATCTGTTTTAATAGTTATGGCCGTTGACTCTATAATTGTTATTTTAAACCTATCTATATATGTATAAACCATTTTATTCCCTAATTGACCTCAGTGTGATTTAGATTTTGTCTCTGATTATACATAGTGAATTGTGTTTTAGCCGATGATGAGTTATGCCCGAAAACGTTACTAAGTAAGAAATTTATTTTATTCTTATATTGTTTGTTATAATTGTTTATTATATCGGTTATTATTAACTTATTTTATTTCTATACATATTTAACAAACAGAATGGAAAAAGATTCTTCATTATTTATACAAACTTTAGATGCTTAAGACATATTATAATTTTACACGGGTGATGTTATAACATAATCACTAAAGATTACTATAAAAAGTGTTGCTATGCTTAAATGTACTGTATACAAGATTAACATTGTAACTGTGTACAAGTGAAAGTACATAAATGTCCATAGAGCTTGTTATCAATACTTATTTAAAAATTTGATATTAATACTTACGTTATATAATATATAAATTGGTTTGCTTAATTATCTAAACCATGGTTAAATTTGCAAACTTATGATTAATCAGATAACCAGTTTGTAATTAAGCACTGAGAATGACATGGCATTTGTACATATTGATCTTTTATATTATTTATAAATTTGTAGAAGAGGATTGATCAATCAGTTTGAGTATCAATTACATCATGAAAGAGGGGTTTAGCGTTATTTTAGTTGATTATTGTTATGTTTTTACTATTTAATTTATGCGGTTTTCATTGAATTTTTAGGGATTACACTCAAAAAGAGTGTGTGATGTGTGTTGTCAATAGTACCGGATGTACAGTGCTGACAAATGGGGGCGAGTTTGCTAATTTAAAGTGAGACAAATATTCTTTAAAAATCTGTGCCCTGTAAGAGTCTGTGCACTGAAAAATGTTGTTTTTAGGGTTTTTTAGTTTCAAATTATATTTAATATTGGAGAAGAACATTGATGCAGATTCGGTATTTTATCTAGCGATGATATCGAGCTAGAATTTATTCTCCGATTAAAATCATTAATTTCCGATCTCTCGTCATCATTAATATTGTTCGTTGTCGGCAGCGGAGAATACAGCCGGGATATAAATACACGGCCGAATATGTAATTTCCGATTTTCATTGAATTTCTTGGAACCCGTTAAGAGATTGTGCTCGTTATATCCTGTCTTTTCCTTCTACACACTTATTATCCCCTCCATTGTTTCCTTCTGATTGACGATAGCTGATCGCCTCGCTATATAATAACTTTCGTATTCCCTTAATTGCTTCTGGGTGAAGGTCCTCTCGGTTGACGAGCCCAATTAAAAAAAAAAAAAAAAAAAAAAAGGTTATGTAAGTATTCTAGCGTGTGCGGTCTGTGACAACTGAATAGCGGTGTATGGTTAGATGATCAGGATATGCCCATAGCGTTATCTTAATTTTTAAGTTAATTATTATTATTAAATGTTTGATTTGGAGCCCAGCTTGCGAGCGAAATAAATCACTGATACTCAGATATAGTTACCGTTTTTCTATTCGAAATAGCGCAACGCTGTGTCTCGCGTTTTCTTACCTAATCATTATTAATTGTATAAAAGTGTTATCGCGCAACTGTCCATTCATCTTTAAGTTGTGTGCCGGCTTTTGATATACTTAGCGAAATCGAGTGTTCACAATCTGGTTATTTTATTCGCTTATTTTATCCGAAAATCGCATTGTTGTTTCAAAGGAAGAGAACATACACACATTTAGTACCATAATTTTTCTATACCTTAATTTGTCAACTGCGATCGTTAGTAACACTCGGTCTGCGTCTGGATGACATGACGCCTAGAACGAGTCATTTCACTGGTCCGAACACTTTCTGTGAGAAATACAGAAAATTGTGGCTTTTTTTTTTTTATTATTTTAAAGTAAGTCCTCTTTAAAAGGAAACGATTCATTTTGTGAAGAAAAGAGAATTTATTTCAACATGTACATTTTTAAATCAGTATTGCCTTTACAACAATGTGACCGTTAGATGTTAGTGTATTATTAATATGCTTTTTAAGAATTCCAAGTGGTGAAAATCCAATGCCGATGAAGTTATAGTTTATAAGATATTTTATAGATTTAACCATCCTAAGATTCTTTACAATTCTGTATTTAGATACATCGAGTATCCCTATTAGATAGAGGTCCCCATTGGCGTTATATTAGCTGAGGTACATGTTTCTGATGATGGAGCTGTTCTATATAAAGAGGATATGTTTAATAGGCACTTCATTTGCTGTTTGTATGCTGATAATAGAAAATAAAATTTCAATTTTGTTGGATTCTGATTATTTCTAACTTTGCAATAATATGAAATGATAGCTCAAGATTTGGCAATTTTGAAATGAATGTGAAGATAAAATTGTATTATATATTTTTATCGATATTAAACCTATCAGTCATTCCCTATGCTGTAGTTCAGAGTTATTTGATTAAATCCTTTAGGTTTTCCATACATTTGGATATATATATATGTATATATCTATACTAATATTATAAAGAGGAAAGATTTGATTGTTTGTTTGTTTATTTGTTTGTTTACATTGAATAGGCTCCGAAACTACTGGACCGATTTGAAAAATTCTTTCACCGTTGGGAAGCTACACTATCTCCGGGTGACATAGGCTATATTATATTTTCAAAAAAATTAGCGATCCTTACTAAAAGTCCAATAATGTAACTCAAGGTGTAAAAAAATGACCTAAACAATTCCTTACATCGCGTGCGCTGCAAAAACTTTTTTTTATAAAACATTAAAATATCAATGTTAATTACCATCAAAATGGAAATTCGGATAAAGATCGCCTTAGCATCGTTTACAAGCTCATCACTAATGGAAATAGTGTGTTAACGTAAGGAATGAAAATTTTCGAGCTTTACCGTTATCTTTTCTAAAAGGTACAAAATGCCCAAAAGATTAAGATCTCAACTTTCCCAGAAATAGTTCACAGGCGAGGGCATCAAAAATACGTCGTAATGGAGAATCTTCGTTAGAAACTGAAAATCGTCTTGCAAGTCAGAGAGAGTACGCGTCGAAATCGCGTGCCAGAGAGTTGAGTACCGAGCGTTCGCAGCGGCTTGATGAACAAAATTTGAGAACTAATATTATAAAGAGGAACGATTTGATTGTTTGTTTGTTTGCATTGAATAGGCTCCGAAACTACTGGACCGGTTTAAAAAATTCTTTCACCGTTGGGAAGCTACATTATCTCCGGGTGACCATAGGCTATATTATATTTTCAAAAAAATTAGGGATCCTTACTAAAACTCCAATAATGTAGCCCAAGTAGTAAAAAAATGACCTAAACAATTCCTTACATCGCGTGCGCTGCAAAAACTATTGATGATAGAACAAAATAATGTACTACGACTTTGCAGAACACATCATTATCTACAAAAAGTGTCGCGTCAGCATATGTCTAACTATTATAGTTATATCACAATAAGTGTTCTTTTATTTTAAAAATCTAATTGAAATGCTGCCGCTAGAAAAGGCTCTTTATTTGTACCTGGGTATTAATCCTTATCAAAATACATTACTTCATATTCAAGACTGCTTCAATACCTTTATATAACTTTTTGAATTATTCAATTCGGACATTTCCTTTGAAAGATATCACGAGTTTAAAAATGTAAGTATTAGAAAGAAGTCGTGTGGTCGCCGCTCATCCCGCTCGGCTAGCTCGGCAGCACCATAATATGCGATGTAGGCGTCACTGGGGTATGGGAGCGGAGTCAATGTTAATAAATAAAGTGCCGCGTAGCCCATTTGCGTGGTCGGCTCCCTATGCAGCGGCTTGAAAATATTTTAAATTCCCTTGAAATTCGTTTAGTAGGTAATTAAAAGCAAAAGCAAAAAAGTTATTTTTAAAACTAAACAAAAGTTCATTTCATAACTAAACCCACTTTTTTTAAAGTGTTCTGCCAAAAAAAGGGCCAATGAAACTAATGGTATGTGCTGCGCTTCTGTCCCAATATTCAGGAGCCGCCACAGCCAATAAAAAATCTTTTGACATATAATCATTCACTGATACTCTTACACAGGCATGAACTGAATTCCGCATGGGTGTAATTTAACAAAAAAGTAATTTTTTAGAATCATAATTCACGCGAGCAACGCCGCGGGCACAACTAGTATATATATATATATATATATATATATATATATATATATATATATACTTATTGTTTATTTCTTCTTGATGCACATTAGAATTTTAATTTATTATCAATTAGCATTCCAAAATATTTTAATTGATTTATTAACTGAATAGGCTGCCAAGAAAGAATTCTTAATTTTTTAAGTTTCTCAGATTGTTTTGGTCCTTGCATTTCCCTAGGGAGAAGAATGGCCTAAACTTTGTAATTATATTTTTTAGTACTTTACACAAAAGCTCTATTGTTTTTGCATTTGTGTGTCAATTGACATGAAATAGGGTACGCAAACCATCAGTGTACCAGATTATTAGTGTTATATTTAAATTTTATTTTTTTCCCATTTCCTCAAGCATTTTAGCATACAGGATGTTTCAAAGGGATATAGATTCCTAGGATAAAACGTCGAGGAACACTCAAGATATTTTTCTCATACTAGTATTAATTTGTACACCCGCTTGTCTATCTCTGAAAAAATCTTTAACAATGTTAATCGTTAATTTTCATATTCGTTGAAACATTAATTGTAGAGAACACCATTTGCAGTTGTTAAAGGCACCCCCCCCCCCCCCCGCTGAAATCATACAATGTAATGAAAGTTGCAGAGCCGCTGGCAATCATGTTTTCAATAGTACATATTAGTTTATACTAGAGATGCGCAAATCAACTCTGCCAGAGAGCAGTTTTGGGTATATATATATATATATATAGCAGTATAATAACTAAAGACAGTTGCCCACTTTGATTAAAATCTGTGTTAGTGAAAGTAAAGCTCCAATCACCATTAGCCAAAAGAAAGACTGTAAGTGAAACAAATTCAAATCAAAGGTAGTCAGGAGGGGCCAATGGAAAATGTTTTATTTCACTTTCCAGTGAGAAATTTTATTTATTTTTTGTGAAGCGAAGGGAGAAAGAACTGTATTTGATTTGCGAGTCGAGTGTTACAAGATAAATGAGACAGGAGAACTAAACGTTTTAGGAAGCACCAGAAAGTATTCAGAAGCAATTGACTAAGAATGTACTTTAGCAACAAAAGATCGTTCTTCCTAATTTTCACTATTGCTTCTGCGTATGTGACATATTCAAAAGCGGTAATTTTCTTTAGTTTCTTTTGTGTGTTACATTCAAATTTGTCGCCGCATGTGGACCAAGGCGTAGAGCGCCTATTTTTGCATCATTAGAGAAGCGGTGAGACATTGCATGCTGTTCAATACATAGAAACGCATCTATTTCTGCATTATTTTTGCTATGTTCATAATTTCAAGCTTGTAAATATATAGATCCACCGTGATGGAACGACAATTACTAAAATTTAACTGACGGCAGATTTTACAGATAATAAAAAGACAGAAATACACTTTTTTTAAGAGCGCAATGTAATTTTTAAAAAAGAAAACAGAAATCTTCCGCGCTTTAACGAAATAGATAACACTAATTAGTCGATCATCCACAAATGGAGCAAACCTTAATTCAAGTATCATTTGCTTATTAATCCTCTCTACACTTAGGATATATAATTATATATACGCTTTCTAACTTCTACAAAAATTATCATCGTCATATCATCGTCATACTATCGACCCCCCTCCGCCCCCCGAAAAAAATAGAAAGTTACTTCTTCAAGAAGTCAGTGTTCTAGATTTATTTCATTTCATTTTTTCGAGCATAGATATGTTTCTGGACTAGGGTCAAGAATTTCTTTGCTTTTTTAACGTGACGATTTCGCGTCACACTTTTCTGACATAAAAACATCAGGAATTTATTTGAATAATAAAATGCTATATGCAAACTGAAATGAAGAAAGCGACGCAATCAGTTAAAACCGAATGTTCTACAACAATTGTAGAATTGCGACCATTTTATGTGCTCTTCAGTCGAATAAAAATCCTTTTTCATTTGCTTGATACGTCGAATATTGAAATGTGTACGTCTCTTACCGTGAAAGTAAACGCGTCGAAGATGAACGTTGCTATAGTTCGAACAATTTTTTAATCGATACTCAGTTGCTCAACGAGCAAAGAAGAGAAATTTGGAACATTCAAATTTCGATGTTAACGCGAGCGAACGGATAACCGGAAATGCAAAGGCGACGAACGAAGTCATTGGTATCGATGCAACAAGAAATATGTACATAGAATGTCTGATATGGAAATTATATCAAATGCCGAAATCTAAGTCCCGCTAAATATATATTACAACCGGATCTCGTTCGAATTCAAAAACATAATCTACATATTTTTCATATTACTTCTACATATGTATGTATATGTAGCGGAGAAATTGAGTTTTTAATACGGGAGAGTACATTACGAGCAAAACGACCACCAAAAAGGAGAACACAAGGCATGTCTGAGCGAGGTAGAGGGGGGGTATTTCGAACGGTTATTATTGAAGTTTACACGTTATATCTGCGTAGCAGCATTTTTTCTTATAAATCGTAGCCTTCAGTTCAATTCAAATTTCACTCGATACGACAAATATTATTACGTCGTTTTGAGCTAATATTTAAAGTCCGCTAAAATATCGAAATTGCAGACTCGGTAAGAATTGGGAGATTCGACATTAAATGTTCACAATTTACACGTTAGGCTGAGCACGCACAAACGGTGTGCATTAATGCGTCGTTGTTAACATCGAGCGGGGAAGTTATACTAAAAGTCAGAGACGGTCGACAATGGACAGGCAAGTGTGTGTAAACGTGACAGTGATAAAGCGTTTGGTTTTTCTACCGTTTGCTACTAGTGCAACATCGTCATCCGTTACTGCAATGGGCCAGCATGGAGCAACGTCAGCGTTATCTAGATTTTTGTTCTCTCGCTATTACCACACGCCCTTCCTACTTTCTGCGTCAGTTCGTTTTTTAGTGATTCGCTGCACTAATTATGTATGTATATCTCTGATAATAAAAATCGTCGGATTTTTATAATATATATAGACGCCATTTTAAAGAATATCAGTCATAGGCGTGCACAGACTTCACATCCTTTGGGGTTACCGTGAATGAGAAAAAGTATACGAAATGGTCTTTCAATATGTACTTTGAAAATTTTTTTTCAATTTAGTTTAAATGTGTATATTATGGTGTATATAGAGTACAAAGATAATCAATTTTATTTTATTCTGATAAAAGATACTTTATTCAACTGATAAAATTTACATAATAATTTGACTTAATAATTATCACAAGAAGGACTTTCATTTTATTGCAATAACAAATTTTCGTTTTTTCGTTTTTTTTTTAATATCGAAAAGTGAAGCTTACAAAACCATTCGTCTTCCGGTTCCAGAAGGTACCATCCTTTTGAATTCTTCGATGATATCATCATGGTTCACTTGAGTCACCAGAGCCTGCTCTATAAATATGACTATAGTAGCCCAAATAACCTATCTTGCGTCATTGTAGTGCGAAGTTTTGCGAGCGGTCTTTGCAGTTTAGAGAAGCTGCGTTCACACGTGCAGCTGGTGACCGGAATCGTCCAAAAATTGATTAATAATTTATACATAGTTTTGAATGTTGCTTTTTTCTCTCTTTTGAAACTTCCATCTAATTTATCGAATTAAAAATAGATTTCAATTTTGCGGTATCATTTGAAGCTTTCAATAAATTCGTCTAGTTGTTCAAACCCCTGATTATCATAAATTAAATATGAAGTAGCGTAATAATATTATAAAAATTTTACGTATTGTATTTTTTTTTGACAAAGTCAAACTTTCCAGACTCTTTGGGGTTACCGGGTAATCCCGGTATGTGCGCGCGCCTTTGATATCAATTCGGAGTAAAACTAATAAATGCAATGAAAGAAATGTTTTCTCTCCAAAATTGCCTTTCCGATGCACATATTCTTACGTGCTGATGGCTAATCGTATATTTGTATCCCTCCTGAGGCTGTATCATCAAATCCAGCACTAAGTTCACTTCTAAAGTAGCAAAAAAAAAAAAAAAAAAAAAACTTTATCCTTACACAAGTTGACGTATAATATGTTTTAAATTCAATTTTCTGAAGTTGAGTTTTAATCCCAATAGGGGGGGGGGGTACTTAAAAGCTTTTTTTTTTTTCTCTCTCTCTTCTTGCCGTGCAAATATTTATAAACTAAATATGAAATAATTAAATTATTAACTATGCCATTAATCCTGACAATGACAATAATAGGAATAGGAAACATGTATTTTTGAAATAAGGCATTTGATGTCTGCAGTACTTCGTATTGTTAGTAATGCAATCCAAGAGAAACATAAGATCACAGAAGGAAATGTGATAGGAATTAACGACTTGAGCTCCGGAATGCTGGTTAGCCGAGATAAAGGAATATAGGAAGAGAACGACAGAGTAGAAATTTGGGAAAAAACATAAAATTCATTGACAAGAACCATAGCGAATTTCATACATATGCAAGAGAAGACATTAGAAGGGAATTTCACAATCATAAGGACCATTAACGGAAATACAGGAAGTTGACCAGTTACGTAGCCGTAGAATTCAGAGGGCAGTGAGCAAATAATAGTTGGAAAAGCTTGAGCGGTGCCAAGCGAAATTCAGGATTTTGACGTAGGTTAGGAGGGGTTTTTTGAAGGTTTAAGATGAAGTCTAGTTTATCGGCAGCTTCTTCTGCTGACATGGGAACGGAGGAGTTGGGATTAGAAAAACTTAGAGGAGTTGGTACCTGTTGCTGCAAGCAAGAATTAGGGGTGTTGGGAAGAGAATAAGAAGGAACGTTATGAGACGACACACTGATTCGGGGAAGAAGAGGTCGTTACGATAATTACGATTGTTTGACGGAAGAGGAGGGAAGTGCTGATGAGGAATGGGAAAAGATTTGGGAGATCGTGACCGATAGGGTCGGCGAGAAAACTTGGAAGGAGAAGAATAGAGGTTTTTTTGAGCTATATCGGAAAAGGAAAAAGTTGAGTTGGCAAGATTGGATTTTTTAATTATACTAGCTTCATTATAGGACACGATTTCGTAAGCCATCTTGAAAAACAGGACACTGTCTATCGGTGCCTAAATAATTACCCTTGCAGTTGAGGCATTTAGAATCTGACGGCTGCGGAGCTGAACAAGAATCCAAGGAATACAACTCATTACACATAGGACAACGTGGTTTACTGCGACAAAACTTGTCGGTGTGGCCAAAACGAAAACAAACTCGGCATTAGATAGGAGGTCTTACGCTGGGTTCCACTGCACAACGAAGATGAAAAAAATGAATATAACTGGGAAGGAAAGGTGATTCGAATTTAATTTCAATTAGGGGAATTGGACGGAATTTATCGCCAACTCTTTTCTTGAGTCGTCGGATTGAAGCACCGGCACTTCCGCTGAAATATCTTCCAATAATTCATCTTCGGTAATATCTACAGGTACATTACGAATAATGCCAAAAGAGAACAATAGATTGTTAGGAATGGACTTTAATTTTCGTCTTATGAATCGTTATCTCGTGTGCGTTCGCGTTCCTGTTATCAGCTCGGTAATCAGTTGTTTCGGCAGACCGGTGAGATCGCTTCATTGTTATCTATTTAGATAAATAATTTCGGTTTCTACGCTGTCGCATTTAACTTTTACTTAGTAACTAATAACGATCTATTTTACGTTTTTTTTTTCGCCTTTACATTTTAATATTTCAGTTTATCTTTCGCTGCTTTAAATTCACTTCGCTCTTTTTTTTGTTTTTTTTTTCTTTTTCTTTTTATTTTCCTCTCTCTTTTTTAATTGATCGATGAGTTCGTCTAGTGGAGGCCGTCCGACGGCCTCCTCCAAATATTTAAAAGCGAAACCGAATGTATCACTAAACTTGATGGAGGTTGACGCTGTCGGCAAGCACAAACCTTCCGGTCCTCTCTCGCTGTCCGCGATTTTGCCAAGCAAGGATTTGCGGCTATCTCAACCCGATTTACCTAATCTGGCCACTTCAAATAATTCTAACAACAGTGCTAATATAGCTGTCGAGAATTTTATTATCGATAAAAGTAAAAATAATAATAATAATAATAATAATAATAATAATAATGATAATAGTAATATTAATAATAACATCAGTTATAATAATAGTAACACTAATAATAACAGCAATAGTACAAATAATTATAATAATAGTAAAGATGATCGTCCAGGACCTTTCACCTTTCACGTCGAAAATGTTTCCTTGGATAAAAATTTAGACAGCCTTCATCCTTTAGCACCTGCCAGGCTGATCAATTCTGTTTCCTCTTCCCCCATGAGCATTGTCCTTCAAGGTAGGGGTCGTGTCTCGGTCAAGTTTCCCTCCGTCTCCTCCGCTAATTCCTTTCTGTCTCATCCTAATTTTTTTGCGTCGCATAATATCAAAGCGTACATTCCAAACTCTGTGTTATTCAGAATGGGCATTATTTCCGGTATCCATCCGTCCTTTTCTGAAGATGAAATCTTGAAAGGAATCGATTTCGCTTTTCCTATCGCCTCTATCCGCTGTATACATCGTTTTTCTGAAGGTAAAAAAAATCCGACTGGTTCTGTTGAAATCAAATTTCATAACACTTCTCTCCCAGAACACGTTACAATATTCAAAATTCGATTCCTTGTTTCTCCCAGCGTTCGTCTACCTCCGCAGTGCTCTAAATGCTTCCTTTTTGGACACATCGCGAAGCACTACCGTGGTTCCTATGCCATCTGCTCCCACTGTTCTTCCAGGCACTCAGTCTCGGAATGCAACAGTCTACAGCTTCCTCCCACTTGCCGTAATTGCAAAGGCGCTCACAATGCCAATGATCGAGCTTGTCCCAAGTGGCTCAAACAAAAATAAATCAACCGTATTATGGCATTTGAAAATATCACATTCCAAGAGGCTTCTCGATTTAAGAAAAGCAATTTAGTCTCTCAGGCTTTTTCGTACGCCGACCGTGCCTCATCTTCCACTTCTTTCATTAATACTTCTTCCATTCCTTCGTTAACTGCTCCTTCTCACTTCCGACCCAAATCTCCCACTTTTCATAAATCCCGTAATTCCAAACCTTTTCATAATTCTTCTCCTCAATTCCCCCCACTCCCATCTAATCGTCTCCCAACTCCCTCTAATGGTTGGGCTCTTAACAAACCTTCCTCTTCAAATACTCATCTTCTCCCAAATCATACTAATCTTTTCGCCTTCCTTATTTCTGTTCCATATTCATAAACGAATTATTGACCATCCCTCGCTCTATTACTTTCATTTCCTCGAATCAATTTTCCTCTAAATTTTTAATTATCTCTGACTCTTTGAGCGCCCTTCAGGCCATATCCTCTCCCCTTCCTGATCATTCGTATGACACTTTGTTGTTCTCCATATACGTTCACTCATTCACAATCTTTCCTATCTCCATTCAATCAATATTGATTTGCTGTGGGTACCTAGCCACTCGGGCATATTTGGTAATGAAGCGGCTGATATTCTTTGGTACTCGGGTTGCTGCTGCTTTCTCTCGTCTTTTTTTTAAAAAAATTCCATCCGATAACCTCCTATCAATTTGTAAAAGCTTTCATATCCGATTTTGATCGGACACCTATGTTTCCTCCTTTTCTAATAATTATTCATTTCATCTGTCAGTTCAGCCTACTCTTCCTGCATATTCATGGTTTCTTTCGCATCCCTCCCTTCGGTGTTCTGATGTTGTTTCCATTCTTCGTATGCGCTTTGGTCATTCTTTGCTGCCATTATCTAAATTTCGTTTTTCCTTGATTTCTTCTTCACACTGTCCTCTCCATCATCCGGACGATGCAGTTATTTACGACGCTGATCATGTGTTCTTCCACAATGATTATCTTTTTCTGTGGAGCGTTCTGCCTTATATTCTTATTTGCTTAAGCTTGGACTTCCTACCCCTTATTGTGCTTCCTATATCCTGTCCTTTCCTTTCCCACTAATTATTATTCCTGCTATTTGTTCCTTTTTAGATAAAATTTCTGATCGGATCAAAATATAACCGACTTCTTTCCTTACCTTTTGTTTCTAGGTAAACGTCCTTGGTTGACGAGCAAAAAAAAAAAAAAAAGAATAAAGGCCTTAAAGCAATTTTTACTAAGAAAGTTTCAGAATCAAGAAGAAAATCATTTTCTGAGCTAATATCATTAAAAAAGAGTAAGTCTATTGCTGCCCGCTCGGAGGATTTCTGTAACTGATTTAGTTCTATTATAGAGAATTTTAGCATCAGCAAAGGCATGTAAATTTCCTATATTATGCTCAGAGAGTAATTGCAGTATAATGTGTATAGAGCCATTATACTGTACAGGGAAAAGAAATTCCTCATTTTTATTATTAATTTTGTACTATTATTGATAATGTCGTGGGAAGTTTTTATACTGAAATTTTTAATAGCTTCGATCATTAGAATTATTTTTACTAAGATTATTATTATTATTATTATTACTGCCGGAAAGTTTCGATAAATCAGACTGTGACAGTCGCAGATCTTTGTTAGGGATCGATGCGACCGGAGAAAGGGTACCGGTTGGTTTACGCTTGGTTAAAGCGTCAATGTCCGTTTGAAGAGTTAAACTCGTTTTTGCTGGTTTAGTATCTTTGGCGGAGGCCGCAGGGCGGCCCTCACTAGACGTGCTCATCGGTTAATCCAAAAAAAATGGGAGGAGAAAAAAAGAAATAAATAAATGATAGGAAAAGAAAGACAAATTAAAAAATAATAAAATAGGATAAAATAGATAAATAAAAATAAATACTGTTCGAAACTGATCGATCTGAATAATCTTAAAAATCGAAAGGTTTCGCGACAGTTCAACAGTTTTATATCAGAGATTTGCGCCTGAAATTTATTATTATAATACTTATCTAATATAAGCTTAAACTGTTTAAGCGTTAACGAGATTTTTATGTGTTTAAAGTAAGGTTGTTGATGCTGTACGCTATGGAATTCATGATTTTTAATATGATATTTTATTAAAAATATGTTAATATGTTTCCGTATTTTGTAAGTTAATGGTTTAATAACTGCAATGACACAGTGTTCGCTATGTAACTGGTAGAGTTCTATAAGCTTTAATCATTTTTATTGCAATAGTTCTCTGAAAACTTTTTAATATATTTTGAAATCTTTTAACTTTTAAAATGTCTACATATATTTCACTACCATAAAGTATGTTAGACAATATGTTACGCTTTTATATAAGGTTAGTCCTTTCTTGTAATTTAATCGATTATTATTATTATTATATAATTTGTTAAATATAATTAAAAATGTATTTATTTTTTTATTGATATGTAGTGAAAATGATTATAAAATTAAAAGTTATTGTCTATTAATATACCTAAGTATTTGGTTTGACTAACCATACTAATATTTAATCCGTATTGGAGCAAATTTAATCTTTTATCCTTTAAGTTTTTGTTAAACAACATATAAGTTGACTTAGAGATTCGTTAATATTTAAATTGTATTGTTCATTTCGCGATTTCTGTATAAACCTGGTAAAATTTATTTTCCAATACATTTTCATTCTTATCGGCTATTTGCAATATCCGTCTACGAAAGTGAAAATGTTTACCCATTAATGGATAATCTGATGTTATACATTTGAGAGAAAACTATGTTCCAGAAGTACGGTCCTAAAACAGACGCTTGCGGTACTCCCGTAACGGTTTATTGTTTTTTTGAATAATTACCGATTTGTTGTAATACAGTGTAGCGATTTTCGAAATTACTTTTGTTTAGCTTTTATTACCTGTATATGCAATTTCAGTTCATTAAAATGTTCAGCATACAATCAGAGTTTATTTTTCTTATATGTTTTCCTGATTTTTTTTTTTTTTTTTATATACTTGAAGTTACCAAATCAAAAATCCAAATGTGGTGTAAAAGCCGCAACGCGCCCGCCCATGAAACTCAAGCAAGCGCGCCCACTGAAGGGTTAATTCGCGCCAGAGGCAAGTTGTCGCTTTCAACTATCGTGACAGGCCAAGTCTGACGTCTTGTATTACATTTAATGCTGAGTCGTTTCCTGCATTTTCTAAAAGCTGCGGACAAGTCCGCGGACGAAACTGCACGTGTGCGGCAGTCTATTGTGAACTAAAGCATTCTGATTAAATGTAATAATATAAACTAAATGGTATGTACGCTCTTAAAACACATACATAAATGAGAACGTTTTCTCATACATAGATATTTCTATGTTAAAAGATTCTTGTACTGCACGTAAATATTTTCTTTCACAGAACGTATGGTTTTGTTCATTTGGCATTATTTCGAAATGTATATAATTTACTAACGTATATACAACATGTTTTAAATTCAATTTTCGATATAATATACGCTTATTAAAAATTAATGAAGGATAAAAATATTCCATTCTATAAGAAAAGCTTTAAAAGTTATATAAAAAACATACTTCGAAATCCCATTCCTGTTCCATATTCTTAAGCTGGCGTTGATAGACTTCTATTTCTTTCTCTAAATACTCCTTCTCTTTTTGAGTTCTTTCAGTCAGCATCTGATGTTTTCGATTGACCATAGTAGTTTTCTCTTCTATTTTCTTGTTGAGAGCTGCAATCTGCAACAGATAAAAGAGAAATGAAATTTTAATCTCGATGCTATCGCAATAATCGGATAACGTTAAAAATGAGAACTATCGGATAATTAAGTGTATATATATTTTTTGAGGGGGAGGGGGACACGTCAGATAGAGACCTCTTCACCCGTAAATGGTATGAAGAAGAGTTAATACTAATTGGTACCTAATTCGATCGGAAATCGGTTAAATCTGGCATTGAGGGCAATGAAGCAGCTGACTTCCTAGCTCGCTTGTCGTCTCTCAATGGTCCATTCCTTCCGCATTTTCCTGCCTCAGACATCCTTTTTCTCTCCGTACTTTTCAGTAGCAATAAGTTAAACTAAGCAAATAATATAAATCAAAGCGAGTAAAGGATAAATAATAATTTAGAACTAACAAAGAAATTAGAACTATATGAAATGCCATTAATTATTTAAACAAAAAACATTTTTAATAAAAAAAACACCGAAATGTACGTAATTTGTTTATTAAAAAAAAAAAAAAAAAAAAAACTCGCTCATTAAGCGAAACAGCGCAGGAAACACAATTTTCCTCGCTCGCTTCTTTCGGCTATTTTAAAACTTGCTTTCGCTCAAATGAACAGCGCGCCCATATTTAAATATAATGAAAATCGATTTTCAGAAAATGCACTCTATAGTTGTTCACATTTCTCGCTCAAGTGAGCAACGAACCTAAAGTAAGATTTTATGCTTGCAAAGTGAAGTAAAATTATAAAAAAAAAAAAAAAACCGTTTTAAATGAAATATTAAGTATATTCGCTGACGGAGAAACCAGTGGGAAAGCGAAACGAGATGCTAAGATTATCGTTAACGTTATTTACATACTGCAGATACATACTTCCTTATCACGTTTCTCTAAATGTTCATCCATTCTTTTGAAACGTTCGACAGCTTTTTCAATTTGATATTGATACAGCTCTTTTACTTCTTCAGTTTCTTTTGATGCAGTTTCAAGGATCTTTTGTTTCTCTTCTTCGAGAATTTTCTTACTTTCCCTTTCGTGCCAAAATTCGATTTCTTTCAATTCGCTGGCTAATTTTTCATCGAGAAAGTCTACGCAAATCAAAACAAAAATTTACGTACAGTATTTTTATAACGACCGTTTTATAGTTTTGCCTCTTACTGAGGGAATCCTAATCAGATGTACAAGAGACGAAATTCGAAAATGCGGAGATGGTTTTCTGAAAACACTGGCAAATTTTAAATTATCAATAACAAAAAAAATCAGTAAGTAGGCGATGACCGGTAAATCACTTCATCATTTATTAGTTCGCGAAAAATTGAATTAGAAAAAAAGCCTCTATAATTTCTGAAGAATCTTCAGTAAAATTTCTAAATTTGATTTTTCCGAAAAGAAAATTTTAGAAATTTTCTTTCCCCCGTACTAGAGGAGCTCTACATAAAATTCTAAAATAAATATATTAATTGCGAGTATTTTTAAACTTGGAACGAGTACATACAGCGTTAAAAAAAAAAAAAATGATAGCGACGTAACGAGGAATGTTTTTCCGGCAGGCATTTAAGGAGAATGAATATTATTGTTTCAGTTTTTTGTTATTTTCCATCGGACAAGAATGTTCGTTAAAAAGCCAATCGAGTTTATAGCGGTAGTTCGAGTTTGCGTAGCATCGAAGACGGCAGGTGGTAGTCCGGGGTTTCGATTATCGATTAATTATTAACGGAACGAAAACTATTTACAAAGTAAACCCTGGTTGTAAATCGCGTCTCAAAAACATATAAACTCGTAACGAGACGAAATTACCCATTTGTTTTAAACTTTCTTCGCGATGTTTTTTAAGTAGATCTTGATAGTGGGTTTCCATGTTTTTGATCTTCTCTTCGTTCTGTCGATATAAATTCCAGTACTTTTTGATTTCTTTTTCCAAAAAATCCGTTTCAGGATCTGGGTTATCGAGACCTCCGTCATTGAATTCGGGCATTTCCATAGGCGACCTCCCCGCCATTCTACTGTAAAAAACATAGAGCAAATAAAAAATTTTTATTAGTTTTTTTTGGTTTTTTGGACTTGTCAACTATGAACTTTCCGCTAGAAACAATTAGGAGCGGAAAAATCAATTCAATTATGAAGTAATAAATATAGCAGTAATGCGGATATAGCATGAAGGAAAAGACGGATTTTTTTGTTTTTTTCTTCAGAGTAAATATGAATAGAGAACAGAACGCTACATAAAAAGAGAAAAAAGCCCTCCAATGACACTGTGTCGCAGAAAACTGTATCTTTTGAATGGAGAAATATGCAATGGAAACTCTTAAGAAAAGTAACAGCGAAATGATGTAAGAGGTATTATTAAACGTAGACGAATAATAGAAACAATGAAATAGTACGACGTAAAGTAAAACGAAACTTGAAAGGGAATCGGTCATATCGGTCATCAGAAGAAAGGTCAAGTTGAAGAGAACAAATGAAATAAATGAACCACTAGAATGTAAGAGGTAAGTGCCCGACAAAAATCTGAAACAGAAAGTTTAATACAGCGATAAGGGATGTAGAAGTTTGGGGCATATTGTTTTAAAAAAGCAACGAGAAGACATTGAAATTTGAGTTAATCAGCCGTTTCGTTACTGGCCATGACTAAACAGCTAGGGACCATAAAAATACCAATACAAACGGAATGGAGATAAGAACGAATTACGGGGGAAAAAAAATAAGGTCGCCAGGTGGGAGTTGTTAGAAAGAGGAGGAAAAATTGAACTGCATTTATTTAAGAAATAGTCAAGAATTTGTAAGAAAAAGCAATCGGAGGCCATAAAAATAATGGGTCTTTTTAAGTTGATTCATTTGTAGTTGCTTTGTTTTTTGTTTTTTTTTTAAATGAGTTTGTCAACGAGAACATTAACCCAAGAAATCGGTAAGACAGATAAAATAACTTAAACATTTAGGGAAGAGGATAAAAATAATTTTTGAGGGCAAGAATAAGGAGGAGAAGCAGAAAAAAATAGGAGGATACAAGAAGCACCGATAAGGGGAGCAAGGATATCAAGTTTTAGAAGAGACGAAGAGTAGAGAAGAAGAATTGCTCAGTTGAAAAAAAAAGCCGAAGATTGAAACAAAATATGATCAGCATCATAAAAGGAACGCGTTTGTGGAAGGGGAAAAGGAAAAAATGGAGTATATATGGATAAAAATTGAGAAAATGATGCAGGAAAAAGAATACAACTAAAACGAAGACGACAAATAGTCGAGATGATGGGGAGCATTTAATAGAAGTATCTAGAAAACCGGAGACAAAGAAGAAGAGATGGTTAAATAAAGAGGTAAAAAAGAAGCCGGAATTATACAGTGAAGAGGAATAGGAGTTGAGCGACTGTTTAAAATGAGTCATTTAAGGAGAGAACGGCGGCAAATATTATGAGCTGAAAATGTAGCCAAAAATCGACCGCTGGAAACGAAAAAAAACAGCTAATGAATATTCACTATGTCTAAATGGCGAGGAATCTACAGAAGATCGAACACGATCGAGTGAAGGAAGAAAAATTCATACATATGAGAAAACGTATGAGAAGTATATTACATAAGCATAAGAAGGAGAAGAAAGAAGAGAGATGTTATAGGTTGCAGAACACTTTTAGAATTTGAAATTCTGATCACTTTGTGGGAATATATTGATGAGGAAACAAAGAGAACAGCGCCTAAGCTAGCTCAACAGATTCCGCATAGGAAATTGAGCAAAAAAAGGGGAGTTTAAAATATTCAAAATAATTCATGGGGGGACAAAAAAAAAAAAAAAAAAGAGAGAACCAACTCCATTTGGCCCTTTAGAACCGTCAGTATAGACACAGTGATGTGTGTAGAAAAGAGAGAACTTGAAACGTTGGAAAATTAAAATCTGGCAACATGTTAAAGAACATATTCAGAATAGATCGGTGAAAAAGAAACAGTTATTACGAAGATAACTGAAAAAACTGAAAGAAAAATAAATCTTGATTATAAATATACGATGAAACTGAAGGAGACGAACAGACGTAAGGAATAGAATTAGAGTTTTATTTAGAAGAAAATCGTAATTTATGAAGGAGAGAGAAACAAATGAAAAAGAATAAATAAGCAAAAAACGATAACCCAAGTGGGATCTACGAATGAAGACAGGAGGAATGTGGAATACAGTAAGGATAGCCGGAACCGGGGTAGATCATCTCGAGCAGTAAGCAGAGAAGTTCAAAGCGGTCTAATTTTGAAAAGACAGACGTGAAGAAATCAAGGAAATACGTAAAAAAGAGCTAACAAAATTTAAGAATTCAAAGCATATAAGCAGAAAAGGAATATTGAGGTAGATAAGGAATAATAGAACAATGCATACCGTTGACTAATAAAATGTCTAAGACTGCACAACTTGAGATCAAGCTGATATTCTGTAGTCCAGATTAAAGATTTCGAACTTACGAAGAGTAGTTAACAAAAAACGGAAATTAAGTCATTGTTATCGAGAAAAACGGCATATGGGGTTACAGAAACATAATTGTTTACGGTCGGCGATATATACCGAGATATTCATTGACTTAGAAGAAGGTAGAGAATCTCAGAGGGGGAATTTTTAAGAAATTACTGACCGGAAACTTTTTCAATCGTTTTTTTTTTTTTTTTTTTCCCCCCTATTCCCGAAATTTCGGGTAGGGTACATTTATTTAATAAAAATATTGATTCATTATAATAATGGAATTAATATAACCCATCCAATTAAGTATTTGGTATTATATTAATTATCGTTTTACAGTTGTTTTTTTTTTTTTTTTACAATATCTACATATATTTTTACTATTTACTTAATATAAATGTACATTATTTTTCCGAAATTTTATTTCTTCTATTGTAAATTTATTAAATTCATTAAAATAATTTTGAACAAGTTGTGTTATATCATAATTACCGAGTATATTATTATTATTATAATTGCATCCTTGTAGGATATGAAAAACATCATCTCTATCGTTATTCATTGTTAAGATGGAATAATAATATTTGTTGAGACTAGAATTGTCAGGGACCGGTCAATACCGATCGCAGGTGCAGATTTAGCTATAGAATGAGAGAAAGGTAAAAATATGTGCCTATTGTCATAGCTGGTCTTTACAGCAATGATCGTTAAAAATAACCATTAAAATTCCCTTTTTGTCTTATCACAAGACGAAAATTAACAATGGAATAGTTAATGCTGCACTGATTTTGTTATTTTTCAAAAAAATGTTTTGTTAGTTCCAAAATATTGACAAATTTATATTCATTTGTCTGTGTAAAAAAAAAAAATCATTTAATTCATAGATTATAGCAAATATATTTAAAATATTTGTAAATTATGATTAAAGAATAAACATAAATTCTCAGTGACTAACTAAGATGGTGAAATGTATATGAAGATTTACATGTGAATTTGATGAATTTTTTAATTATTCATAATAATAATAATAATGATTAAGAGTAAAGCAACGGCGCTAATAAAAATAATAATAAAAAAATGAGGAAATAAATCTTGAAAGTAAACTGAAAAAAATATAGAAATATATAATTGATAAATATATAATACACTGAAAACCGAGTAGAAATCTTTTACAAGAAACATTTTGTGGCTTTTGTGGCTTTTTTGTATACTAATCGTACATTATTTTCGGTGAAAAACACGTCACAATTGTTTTCACGTTGACGTTTCCAATACATTGCAGTATTCATCATCAGAAAACACGCAAACACAATGAGCTGGACAACGTTGAACTCTCTTCTTAAATACATCATTAGCGCGCTCATAGGCGTACACGACTGATTGGTTAATTACCGGTCGCTAACTTTGACATGGTTGAAGTTTTATTGAAGTTGTATCAATTTAAAGCGTCTATGATACGGATTTGTATAATAAAGAGAAAAATAATAATAGTTGAAATAATAATAACATTCAAAATAATTCCCCCGGAATCTGATATTCGCTGGCGTTCGTATAGAAAGTGTGTTGCAAAAATAAATATAATACGCTCGCGGTAGTGCGTATATTTTTACCGTTATTAAATCGATTGAAATCGGATAAGGGAGATCGATAACTTGAAAATTTTTTTTTTTTTTTACACAATTTTTAAAGACTTGCTTTATGTCAAAAATAGATTATTAATGACATATTTTTATCTCATTTATTTTCATTCTGTAGAAAAAGGTACGGAGGAAACGAATTAATAATTAAGCTAGTGCGTAGATGCAAAAGTATTTAAAACCGTAAACAACGGTTACGAGTAATGGCTCAGTGCTGGAAGATTTTATTTTGAATCATAATCTCTCCCACCTCAACGACTATTTTCGCACCTACTTCAAAAACACTTTCTTCTCTCTGCTTTACCTCCCCCCCTATAGTTTCCAAATGCTTCTGGAGCACACTTGATGGCACCTTTGGTAATGATCATACTCCCATTCTCTTAATGATGTCTCCCCTCCTATCCAATTCAGGCCTCTTCACCCCCCCCCCGCGCGCTAGATTCTTTCTAGAACTGATTGGGCGAAATTTCGTTCACTGATGGACGCTTCTCTCCATCCTATCCTGGCGAATCCTGATCCTATAGCTCAATACAGTTTGTTTACTCAATCCCATTATTCGTCCCGTTCTTCATCCGCCCCGTTCGTTCTCAAAAATCATCACCGAAAAGCCCCTTCTGCCTCCTCACTCTGGTGGAACGAAGAGTGTAAACAGGCTTTCACTCAAATAATTTCGTTCGCGATTTCAATGTCCAACTTTCTCGCACGCAAGGAAGCCAATGCGAGGGCCCCGGTTTGTTCTTAAAAAATACTAAGAGGAATTCTTGGAAACAATTTTGTTCCGCTTTTTTTCTAAAGACACGTCCTTTTCGCGGATTTGGAAGATAGCTAGAGCGTGTTTACATCTCCCCTTTCTAAGCGCCCAGTACATTCCTCTCCACCCTACAACAACTTCTTTCCATTCTAGATTTTAATGCGCCCACCTACGCTCCTTCTCTCTCGAGGAAAGCTCGCTTCCCGTCCTTCCAGCCAACTCAGAGTCGCACTTCTTATCTCTTCCTTTCCGCTATGATGAGCTACTATCTATCCTTAATAAATCCTCCAACTCCTCGCCAGGTTTAGATGGTATATCGTTCCTTATACTTAAAAATCTCTCCACTCTTTCATTGCATATATCTTTAACTCCTTCTTACTCTCCGGATGCACACCTAAATCCTGGAATAACTTTATTATCATCCCTATTCCTAAAATAAATCAATCCACGCTCCATCCTATTTCTTCGGCTTTCTGTCTTCGTAAACTCTTCGAAGATATAATGAATCTGGTGGCTGGAACACAATGATCTAATACCTACTGATATGTTTGGTTTTCGCCGGGTCCCCGGTCGACTGCATCAGTATTTTCCTATCAGACGTCTACGAAGCTTTCCTAGAAAGGAAATTCACCGTTGCTACGTTTGTTGATGTCTCCTCTGCATTTGATAATGTCCACCTTCCTACTCTATGCGCCAAGCTTCTTGAGCTTAATATTCAATCTACTTTCATCTTTCTTATTCTAAACCTGTTCCAAAATAGATCCCGATTCCTCTCTAGTCCCCCCCCCGGGCGACATTTCCAGATGCATCTACCGCGCTAACTCCCTCAGGCATCTTGTATTAGCCCCATACTTTTCAATATCTATCTTCTAAATATTGCTTCTCTCCCAATGATTTCCTCCTGTCTCCTTTTCGCAGATGATATTCTTATCTACTTCAGTTGTAGTGATGTGGCCGCCACCAACGAAAAGATCAATAACTCTTGATCTATCTTTAGTATCTCCCTTTCCTCAATTCATCTTTCTCCCTCCTTCAAGTCTTCCTCTATGGTTCCTTTCGTCCTTCTACAATCAAGCTTTGGTAAATATTATATCATATAACATATTCCGCTCGTCAGCTTCTTCTGCTAACTTGGCGTCATTCTAAACAACCGACTCACTTTCCATAAACACATTAACTATCTCTACAATTCCTCCCTCAAAAGACTCAATCTCCTGAAAGCCCTATATTCATCCAAATGGGGTGGTGGCCCTTCTATTCTCCTAATCCTTTATAAAGCTATAATTCGTTCCAGGATTGATTATTGTTCCTTCATCTATGGAAATTACACTAAATCTCTCTTCGCCAAACTGGACAAAGTTCAATATTGTTGCCTTCGGCTGTTCATTGGAGCGCTAAAATCCTCTCCTATTCCTGCTATCCTCTCTGACTCTGCGATACAACCGCTTTTTATCCGCAAGGTGCAGCTTGGTTACAATTTTCCAATTAAACGTCTTTCTATGTCCTCATCTAATCTTATCTCCTCCTATCTCGGTATTAAAAATCAGTGGCGTTTTGTTTCTCATAAAATTCCCGATTCTCTCTCTTGTAGCAGCTCGAGTCTCCAATTTTTCGCCTCATGTTTTTTCTTATTCCAGGTTCCTTACTTTTTCCATGATTTTACCAGCATTCGGCAGACTATTAATCTCTTCTCTCTCCCTCTCCAGACCAGCTCTATCGCACATTCTACTATCCAAGCTGAATTCCTCCACTTGCTTGATACATCCTTTCCTTTTAATCCAACATTCGTTACTGACGATTCTAAAAGTGAGAACGGGATGGGCGGCGCATTTACCTCCCTCTCTCTCTCTGCATAATTCTAAATCCTTCAAGCTCCCTTCCTTCTGTTCTATCTTCACAGCGGAGTCTATCTCCATTTTACGCGCAATCTCTTTCATTCTATCCATAAGAGGGATCAGTAAATGTCTCATTGTCTCCGATTCCAAAAGTGTTCTTCAAGCTATTTCTTCTCCTCCTTCTCATTCCTCCAACTCTATTATTCTCTCTGTTCGTTCTCTCAACTCTCATTGCGCTCTATTACTATCGACCTTTTGTGGGTTTCTAGCCATTCGGCATCAACGAGTTAGCGGATTTTTTAGCCTGTTCGGGCACCCGCGATGGCCCTTTACTCTGTAATATTCCTGCCTCGGACATCCTCCTTGCTTCCTCAGCCAATTATTCTTCCCGACTATGATCAGACATTTATCCTTCTTTATTTTCTAATCCAGCCTTTCATTATCTTCAAATACAGCCAGTTTCCTGTTCGCAGCCATGGTTTCAATCCTCTTCTTTTCAACGCTCCGCAATCGTTTCCGTAATCAGACTGCGTTTTAATCACTCTCTTCTACCCTCTTCACATTTCCGTTTTTTCTTGTCCTCCTCTCCCAATTGACCCCTTCATAGTTCTATCTCTACTCCATTATATACTGCAAACCACATCTTCTTTGAATGCCTCGCCCTTGATTCTGAACGCTCTGTTTTGTACTCCAAAATCTTAACACTGGGTCTTCCTGCTTCTTATAATTCTTCCTTTGTCCTTTCCTTTCCATCTTCAGATATAATTCCTGTACTTCAATCTTTCCTAAGCTCTGTTTCTAATCGTCTCTCTACTTAACCCTTTTCTATAATTTCTGTAGTTCTTGAGTCAAAGCCGCTGGCGCGCCCAAAAGATAATATATAAAATAATATTATTATTATTTTATATTTAAAAAAAAAAAAAAAAATCTTTAAACTTCTCTCCTTTTGCTCAATATTTCACGCTGAGTCTTCTGCTATTCTGCGTACCCTTTTTTTTTTTTTTTTATCAGATCCTCACCTCGTAGCATCCTTATCCTGTCGATGCTCAAAGCGTGCGGTAGGTTATCGCATCGCCTCTTCCTTTTCACTCAACCGACTACGTCATTCTTCTTATTCACTTCTTGATTCATGAGCTCTATTTTTCTCACTTAATACAAACTTATTTCTTTCGGATTCGTGGTCATGCTGGAATCGAGGCTAATACGTCAGTTGACTCGTTTGCTCGGTTATCTTCCTGTTTTCTCAGCTTTTAATATTACCCTTCTGTCTGCAACTACTCTTTCCAATCTGTAGTTTAACTCCTTTGTCTCCTCATTCTCCAACCTGGATTCCTTTTTCTTGTCTAATCGCTAATAGAATCATACGGAAAGCAATGCGAAACTCACATGTACTACTACCATCTAGTGGTTCGTAAGATAACGAAGAATATAAATAGAAATGAGTTCCTCCAACGCTATAATAGTTCGTTCCAGTCCAATTGATGACGTATCTATGTTACTTCGCTTCGCCCGTCACCACAATGTCACAGAGATGAGAAGTAATCATTTTAATTAAAAGAACTGAATGAACACTATATTACTAATCTTAGAACTAAAAATAAGCGAAAGAAACGATTAACTAGACAATGATAGCGAACTATGATCGGGAGAAATTGAAGCACAGATGACACTCACCTTTTATCTTTATCACTTATACAATTCGTATGTATATATTACTCACACTGTTTGCCTTGTTACTACTAGTCATAACTCACTGGCTTTTACACGATCCTGCATGCGTAGTGCGATCAGACTATGAATAAATCGACAACACCAATCTACTGTAACTATAGCTGGGAACATAGTTTTTCGGTTACAAATTTAGTTACAATAAAGTAATAGCGTACATGTTTTCAATCCGTACCGGCAAAACTATCGTTGCGTGTACGTTATTAATTATCAGTTGGAAACAACGTTATTTACGTGTTTCGGTTAAATTTTTGTACTCGTATTTTAATAAGCAGAGCACATTACACTTTACATACCATACGGCGTGATAATGATGATCACGCATAGTACACTATCATAATGGCTGGCGTTGATACGTTACGTTGTGTTACACTATTCATATAGCACTCTGGAATTTTACACCATCATTAAAAATTTTAACAGCGGCTTTGTGAAGTAGTATTGATATTTTTTACTATTTTTGAGGTGTTATAAATTCCAAATCTACTTAATTTTATTTGTGTCTGTTTGTCACGTTTTGCTGTTTCACAATTTGTCTTCTGACCTATTTTATTTTTGACCTGCTTTAGCAAATTAATTTCGAGTTTTTAGTTTTCAGTTTAAGGTATAGTTAAATTTAGATGAAACAATTTCCTTCATCAACCATAAGTAATAAAAATTTTATAAAACAAAAATTTTCATAAACCCCAAGTACAATAGCGTTTATTAGCATAGTGTTGACGTTTGTTTATTTTGCAATTTATAAAAATTTAATATTTAAATCATATAAATAATTTAAATTCAGCTAGTGCATTTATTTTAAATGATTAATCAAAGTTTCGGGATATTAAAATGGAACTATGATCTACGGACTCTAAATCGTTTTGGCTTTTAATCATTGCTATTGTATTAATCTATGTTTTGTTTGTTTTTGTATAATTACGTTTTGCAATATATATATATATATGTATATCTAAATTTATTTCCATTTCGTTTATAAAAATTACTCTATTTTTAACAGTTTGCAACATTGTAACTAGGTTCCTGTTATATTACTAACCATTAGGTACCCCTGTGAGGTGAAATTCCAAAACACTGGAATTTTACCCATCACTAGTACCACCATATGCACGCTGGCTGATGTATAGCAGACAGACACACACGGGGTTGCATTTGTGTATCGACAAATCAAACATTTATAGTCAATTCCGAGTGTAGTTTTGCATCTACATTCTAACGTCATGTATTAACAATTGCCATGAAAATCTAACAGCAGGTATAGCACCTCCCAATCTGCCCGGTCAGCACGGGAGATTAGATCAACTTATCTCACCAGGGAATGCCTACACCTTCAGCAGTGGATTGAAAATAAGCAAAACGCGATAACGTGACATATCATAATGTATGCGATATACATATATTTTGTTTGAAACACCGTAAAAACTCTATGAAATAATAAAAAATGTGTGAAAAGAAAAAAGACAATGAGTAATTTTTATTCACAAACTGTATATTTTTTTTCCAGCTGACCACCACGTTACATTACACAGTGTATTGTGTTATGCTCATATTTTTCTTCAACTTGAGTATTGCAAAGAACCAAAATATCTCGGAATTACTCTTGATCGATCATTAAGTTTCCCAAAACACTGTGAGAATCTTAAAATGAAAGTAAAATCTAGGAATAGCTTTTACTGTAAAAACTGATATCTTCTAAATAGGGAGCAAAGCCAACGGCCCTTCGCACCTCAGTCTTAGCGCTATGTTTCTCGGCTGCTAAATATAGATGCCCCATATGGGAAAGATCGATGCATACTAAAAAGGTTGATACCTGGATTAATTCGAATAGTCACTGGATGCTTAAAACCTACTTAAGTGGATAAGCTGTATGTTGCCTGTGGCATAGCCCCACCAGATACTCGATAATCCGTTGCTACTGATGCAGAAAAAACAAGGCTAGAGACAGATTACAGGTACCCAACGTTTGGTCAGAAGGCTGGCATATCACGCCTTAAATCCAGGAGAAGCTTCCTACACTGTTCAAGACGACTGGACGAGCTACCACAAAAAGCTCATGCACAGAGATGGACAGAAAAAGATGGAAATGGAAGTAGGTTGAAAAAATTCAAAATATAAACTAAAATGCAGGAGTCCTTTCATAAAATCAAAAAATTACAGTACAAAAATTATGTAAAGTTGTCGAAAAGTTTAAAAAAGCGCAAAAAATGACCCCCCCCTAGCGTCGCGAATATTATAGCTGAAAGTTTTAAACGCGGTTAAAAATATGCGTATCCCCGTATATTTCTCTAGTTTGAAACATCCGGAATTTCCAACTTTAAAATCGGACTTTTGGGACGCCTAAAGTTCGAAAATTTCAAAAAAATATTATTTTTTCTGATCATGTGATATATCAATGGAAAGATCGCTATTTGTTAGGAGAACAAAACCGTATTTCATTTCCTTAACGAAACTTTCAGAGTTAACAAAAAGTTCAAGAGAGCGCGAGAATTGATATGTAGCCTCCCCCCATTTGCGACCTGAGTATTATAGCTAAAAATTCTGAACATGATTAAAAAATGCGCAACCCTGTATATTTCTCTAGGTTAGGACAACCGAATTTCCATTTTTTTAATTCGGTGCTAGGGGCGCTGAAAGCTCAAAGATTTTGAAAAAAATATTTCTTTTTTTCCGGCTATGTGATATATTGTTGGAAAGATCGCTATTCGACGGGAACAAGCCCATAAGTCATTTCCTTAACGAAACTTTTGAAGTTGACGAAAAATTCAAAAAAGCGCGGATGGATGACCAATGTGTCCCTTTCTGGATGATGCGAGTATCATAGTTAAAAATTTTGAACAAGGTTAAAAATATGTACATTTCCGCACATTTTTCTAATTTTCAGCATCCGAGTTTCCAACGTCAGAAGTAGACCCCGGGAGGCGCGGAATACTCGAAATTTTTGAATTTTTTTTTTCCAGTCATGTGATATATCTTAATTGAAAAATCGCTATTTGTCGGGAACGAAACCGTACTTCATTTTCGTAACGAAATTTTCGAGACGGCGATAATTTCAAAAAATCACAAAAAACTACGTTCCTCTTTCTCTTTGCAGCGGAAAAATCAGATTCGTTTGTTTCGAATTTAGCATTATGTAAATATAAATTATAATCACGTTAACTTGCACACACGGAATCCTCAGCGCATGAAACACCATGCTTGACTGAACGCTTAAATGCACTCTAATTTAGAAAAGCTTTTAAAGTTTACTTAATAGTAAGCAAACGAACAAAACATAATAACTAGTTAATCTAACTATGATACGAGTAAGTATCTTCAATGTTCCAATTTGATCGAACGTATTTTATTTTTAACGCTAAGTTTTTGAAGATGTTAACGTTTTTATCTTCAAGGTCGATCATTGAACCATTATCGTATATATTATTATTAATTATTACAATTAAACGTAGCATCGGATACACGTATTATATCAAAGACATTTTTAAGCGGATTTTTTTTTTTTTTTACTCATTTTAAATCATATCATAAGCATATTCGAAAACTTAGTTTCCCTAGGATGTAGGTGTGGCGGTGAGTATATTAGCTAAAAAAAAAAAAAACGAAAAAAGGTTTTTTTCTTTAATTTCATTGAATTTAATTTAAGAACAGTACGGGTATTTTAAATAGCATATTTGCGCAGATTAATAATGAAAAATTATTCAAACACAAATTTAATCACTTCCACTATGTAGTCGTAAAAGTGATCGTATCCATAAAATCAAGAAAAATAATCAAATATTTTCTTTTGTAATGTTTTTAAATATAAATGTCAAAAACGAAAAACAGACGATATTTTCACGGTTTCTTACCTTTCTATAAACAAAAAAACAGTTCTTATTTTTCCGTTTTTTGGTTTTATTTTATATAATAAAGAAAATTCTGTAAAATATTTCAACCTTAAGCAAACGGCCAGAAATAATTAATATGCGAATACTCGAATAACATTTTTGCTAGTTTAAAATGTAACAATGTTGCACAGGTACGATTGAAGAAAGCGGGAGCTAAGCTCTCCTAGTTAGTCCATAAAAATAACGATTTAAATCTTGGCTAAACAAAACGGTGTAAATTACATCAATTTAAAACTATTATCGATTACTATTACGTGCGCTTGGTAGCGTTTTGTCGAAAAACAAGTCCTCGTTTATCAGTGAAGCATAAATAAAAGTGACGCCGAAGGGAGGGCTGAGGTGAGGAAGAAAGCGGTAGAAAAATGTAGTCGCCTCAGTAATATTGCACGAGCCTGAAAGACTGGTGAGTTTTTATTTAGTTTTACCTGTAATTAAATAATACTAATTTCGCGAAAAAAGCAAATGTATTCATCTACGTACACCTCTTTCCACGTAATGAAACAAGAGTATTTACATCTTTCTCTTCAAAATACCCAACAAGTTGAATAATTTGAACAATAATTTAGTTAATATTTGAAATTTCACGAAATTTGTAACCAAACTTTAAGATCTGTTGTAGAAATCAATGGCGTGATAATAATTTTGGGCTTGTTTAATAAAAACACTCTCCTGTTTTGTTTTTTTTCGTTTTTTGGAAACTGCGACTTTAATATTATTATAAATTTTCACGCCAATGAGCTTTTCCCTTGCCTTTTTTTTTTTTTTTTTTTTTTTTTAAAGATACGAACATTAAAAGAAAGAAAAGTGAAACTAAAATTATTGGTTACATATTATTTTAAATAAAAAGCATCGCAATGCACTGAGATAATATAATAAACAGATATACATACTTTTTTACTTAAAATGTAGAACTTCTATTTTTTTACGAAATTTATATTATACTAACGTGGGAAATAAAATAAAAATTAACAATACGACATTAATTTACATAAATAGCCAGAAAATTTTGCATTAATTTCGTAAATATTTCTAGATCTTTAGATATTTTAGTTTTACTAACAAAATCAGAATTTTTTTATTGGTTTCTCTATAACGAATCGTTTACCGGTGTGATTTTTTTTCAAGTTAATATTGGATACCACTCTTTAAAGTTCACTTGGAATATTTTTCTTCAATTTTTTTTTTTTTTGTTTAAGGGGGGAGGGTGAGAATGGAAGAGCGTAATTGTCTTACTCGGGATGTTCAGTTGTTTTCCTGATAATGGAAGACATTAGCGCTCCCGAAAATCATTTTCTTAGAAAGGTATTACAAATTTCTAAACGCTTAAAATATAATTAAGGTTTTAATCGAATTTTATTATCGTAAATTTCATCAACTGTTTACTTAAAATCGATATTTTTACCATAATACGCACGCAATATTTATAAATATATAATATACTAGGGAATTGGTTTCGTTGGCCGCTTCGCGGCCCGTTCCTTTGGATTTCAAATAATTTTACTTTGTAAATTTTCATAAAGACTGCAGCGTTCACATATATTTATTTTTTCTTAAAAAAAAAAAAAAAAAAAAAGAAGTACACGAATACGTCAATTAAAAAAGTGAAGTTTAGATTAAAATATCTGAAAAACTAAAACAGCTAGCAAAAGGTAATGTATATATTACATTTAATTCTTTTTAAAGTATGATGTTAACAATATTTATTTTTTTAAATGCAATGTTTAAATTTGTTTTCTTTATTAGAAATAAACTGTAATTTTTCTTCTTCCACCTTACATCATATGTCAACAAAATATTCTTGCCCTAATTTAACTGTAATATTTTATCTGAGATATCTTTTTATTTTTATTATCTGCCATATCTATTTACCAACCAACTGAACCATGTGGAAATAATAATGGATATTGCAAACTTTCGTAAGCAGAATTAATTTTCTTTCTATATAATAACTTTTCTCGGATCGGCATTTGGAGAAGTATAGAGCACTTCCACAATTTCAGCACAATTTGGTCGATCACCAAGTACATGACGATGAGTTTTTTGAATACTTTCTTCAAATTCCAAATGTGACCGATTTCCCTTACCTTCTCATTAATTCTATTCTCTTCGTTAAACTTTCCTTCTAAATTTACAATTTTTTCCTGTATTAGTCCCTCCATCTTCTCTTCCAAAATGACTACGTCATTTTGGACCGTTTTGTGGGGCATAGTTTTAAAATTATCGATGTTTAGATTTATATTATTATTTATTTATTCTTCCTTTGGTTCTTCGAATTTTTTATTTAGAAATTCCATCAAACTTTTCATGTCCATTTGACTTTTAAATTTTGGGGGTCCCATATTTTCAATATATTTTAGCGATTCTATTAAATTATTTAAAAAAGGAAATGACCCTCCAGCTACCATGGAAAGAGCTGTGGACTTTTTTATAGTTTCCAGTTTTACCGCTTTCACCGTGTATCTTCCTAAATTTTGGTCCCTAAATATCAAAATTTTTCGAGTTGTTTATTGTCCCTGTAGTCTGCAGACCTTAATGTGCAGTTAAAACGAAAATCAATACCATAACTCATATAGAACCGGCTGTGGACTTTTTAAAAATATTTTTTCTTTAAACTTGATTTTCACATTTTTCAAAATTTGGGCACTTTAATTTTAAAATTTTGGGGATCTCGTATTTTTCATATATTTTAGAAATTGAAATACATCATTTAAAAAAAAAAAGTGACCTTCCAGCTACCATGGGAAGAGCTGTAGACTTTTTTTACCGCTTTAGTGCGTATTTTCCAAAATTTTGGTTCCTTAATATCAAAATTTTTCGAATATTATATTTTCCCTCTATTTTAGAGACCTTAGCGTACAGGTTAAAAAGAAAATCAATACCGTAACTTATATGGAACTGGCTGTGTAATTTTTCTTTAAAATTTTTCTTAAAATTAGATTTTCACATTTTTTAACATTTGGGCCTTCGAATTTTAAAATCTTTGAGGTTTCGTATTTTTCCTATATTGTAGCGGTTGAAATACATCATTTAAAAAAAAGAGGGACTCTCCAGCTACCACGGAAATGGCTGTGGACTTTTTTTTAGTTTCGAGTCTTACCGTTTTAAGCGTGTATTTTTGCAAATTTTGATCCCTAAATATCAAAAATTTTCGAATTTTACATTTTTCCTGTATTTTGAAGACCTTAGTATGTAGGTTAAAATAAAAATCAATGTCGTAATTTATATAGATCCGACTTCAGAATTTTTTTTAAATTTTTTCCTTGAAATCTGGTTTTCACATTTTTCAAAATTTAGGCCCTTTAATTTCAAAATTTTGGGGGTTTCGTATTTTTCCTATATTCTTACGATTAAAATACATCATTTAAAAAAAAGATTGACTCTCCAGCTACCACGGAAATGGCTGTGGACTTTTTTTTAATTTTCGGGGTTACCGCTCTAAACATGCATTTTCGTAAATTTTGGTCCCTAATTATCAAAATTTTTCGAATCTTTTATTTTTCCTGTATTCTGGAGACCTTAGTGTGCAGATTAAAAAGAAAATTGTTACCATAACTCATATAAAACCGGCTGCGGAATTTTTTAAAAATTCGTTTCTTAAAACTTGATTTTCACATTTTTTGAAATTTGGGCCCTTTAATTTTAAAATTTTGAGGGTCTTATAATTTCTTATGATGTGACGAAGAAAATACGTCGATTGAAAAAAAAATTAACTTTCTAGTTACTACAGAACGGTCTGTACGATTTTTTTTCTTGCAGCTTTATATAATAGATATATATATAGTAAATACTTCGTATATTTACTTGTCTATACGAATTACGTGCAGTGTCAGAAGAGCAACAAGGTTTACCTACTGCTTCTTATTTTTTAATGATAGCCGACAAACCAGTCTTCAATTAATTCAGTAAGGGTATCTAAGAGCGCAATAAACGACACTTTGTTTTACTAAAAACAATTATAGTCGTCGCGATAGCCTAGTTGCTAGAGCGATTGACTCCCGATATGGAGGTCATGGGTTCGATCCCGAGCGACAACAGAACTTTATTACAAGAATTAAATAAATAAATAAATAATCGCTAATAATCACGTGGAAGGCAATGGCAAACCACCATGTTCAACATTATATGCGCGCTAGGTCAGTACACAGCAGACCCACACCGGACGGGGACTGCATTTGTATATCGATAAATCAAACGATTACTAATCAGTTCCGAATGAAGTCTTGCGCGTGTACCCTTGCGTTGCATATAACAATTGCCTAGTACACGACCTATATCGGTACAGCTAAAAATGTACGAATAGGTAGTCGCCGACGCTCAGTCGCACCGACAAGGCTAAGCCTTTAGAACAAAGAAAGAAGAGAAAAACATTATTATAAAAAATAAATGCAAGGAAAAAATAAACCTTTAGACAAATAAAAATTTATTCTAGGAGATCTTTGTAACGCTAAATTAGTAATTAAATGTATTTACAAATATTTGTCGAGTAAGCTTTTAAACATATTTATATATAGTTTACGATATTACGTAAAAATTTTACATTTCTAAAATATAAATAATTTTCGCTAACTTTTCGTTTCGTATGTTCCATACCTACAACAGTTTTGCATATTAAAGCAAATGCTCTGCCGTTTGTATGGTTAAAAAAGGGAAAAATTTTTTTTTTTTTTTTTTTTTTAAATACACTTTACTTTACAATTAATACAATGCCTACCTATTCTAAGTTAAAATAATAACACACACACGCACACACATACTAACGCGCGCGGGAAAAAAATAATTTACGCAAATTACCGAAAATAAAAACGGATTGTATGACGAAAAATGCGCTGAAGTGTAAACCGAATATGTGAAAGCCGCAGCTGTTATTAATTTTAAGTTTACATATTTTAAACAGAATTTTAAAAATATTAAATTTCAATAAAATCTAAACACTTTAGATAATGCTATTTCCACTGTCGCTACTTTTCTAAATTATATATAATCTAATTGTGAACCCGTGTAAATACTTCAAAATCATCGTAATTTTTTAATTATTTAATTTCAAATAATTGTAATTAAAAATATTTTACGCTTTCAAAAAACTATATAAACATACAGGGGGTTGTGTTGATTTGTATACTCGCGCGCAATTACATAAACTAACCAGTTGCACACCGGTTAAGAATTAAATAAATAAAAATTTGAAACCAGAACGTGGATGTATAAGTCGAGCAGATGGTAAAAATTACACATTAAAACAGAATATAGTATTATATAAATAAGTTACGAAATAACCGCGATTCTCGGAGTAAGTTTAGTAAAATAGATTTAGTAAAAAAAAAAAAATCGAATTTAAACGAAACAGTATGAAAATCTAATTTCTAGTTAAATATAAGATGTGGATTTCCTCTTATTTTTTTATTGCATCTAATACCATAAAATCGTTCTATTTGCAGTAGTTATTTTAAAAAAAAACATGTATATAAAAAGAAGAAAAAAATGTAAAAATAATCTGACAGTTGGTACTCTTATCGGTTGAATTTTTAAAAATTCATTACTTTTTATTTTTTAAATTAATATTTTTTCATTTATACAATACTAGAGCTTACCGATCGATACCGGCCATTAGCTCTTTATTAGCAAGAGCAACGTTCATCTCTGGCTGCTTCTTATCAATAGTTTCATCTATTTGTTTTTGGATATTCTCGACGAATTTCGTACGATATTCCCGTTCTCTTTGTAACAGAGAACTTTCAATCGCCTCGTCTATTTGCTTCTGAATACTTGCGACGAACTTGGTACGATGTTCTATTTCTTTCTGTAATAATGTACTTCTCTTTTCCGATAATTGTTTATAGTGTATTGCTGCCTTCCTGGAATTTTCGTACTTTTCTTGTAATTTGTCTAGTTCCGTTAGTAATTTTGAATTAATTTCGTCCAATTTCACGCACTAAGAGTTGGAAAAAAAAAGTGAAAAATTTAACTTTAGAATTTTTTACAAAATTTTTATTTTACAAATAATTATACAAATATCTTAATGCGTTTATAGTTATTACTAGCATCCATATTTGTTCCGGTTTTTGGCGCAAATTATGCCCAAATTTAAATGCTAACATTTCTAGAAAAAAGTACGCCTTCCATTACTCGGAACTTTCATCTTGGCGCGAATTAACATAAGCGAGAAAAGTCATTATTTTTAGAGCCCCCTTTTTAGTTTTATTATTTGAAATTAGTGAGAAACACGCATTCTCAAAATTACTTCTGCATCGGTAGAAAGCATTTTATCAAAACGATGCAACTAACTTAATTAAACTGAAAATAATACGAATTTTCATAATTCGGAAGAGATAATACATCAAGCGGGGGTAAACAGATCGTTAGGTAGAATTAACGATAACGAGTTTGCACCCAGAGATTAGTAGCGCCGAAGTGAATAAAGTGAAGAAATGCGTGATCGGAAACACAATGTTTTTCAGGACTTAAAAATTTTGTAGAATTACATCGGCAGCTCGAAGTTCACACGTTAAGTGAGCCAACCAAATGATTTTCAGAAAAGTCACTCAGATTTAATTTAATTTGGAATTTGCGGCAACGCAATTGCCTACTATACAATTACTATTACTACTATAGGAAACACACTGAGATTTAACATTCGTTAGAAACATTGGCGTGTTAATCACATGCAAACATAAGGTCTTCTCGTACTATCCGACTCATCATCGATCTAGAATTAAGATATTCGCTGAAAATTCATTAAAAAAAAAAAAAAAAAAAAAAAAAAAAGGACAGAAAATAGATATATAGATTGTAGCGAATTAGATAGGCGTAATATTGCATTAAACATTTTGATAAATTAATAATTTTTCTTGCGATGCACACATCAGTAAGCGGTATCAAGTTAACAAAGCAGTCCAAAGTGTCCGAACCTGACAATATTGAAAATCGTTCAAATCGTTCTTGTATGCGTTTGTATGTGTATGTACCAGGACACGAGTGTCTAATCGCTTTAATAATCATAAAATACAAGTCTATGAGTACATTCGAAAACTGTAGAAATGTCAATTGATCGTGAGCGATAACATCGTGATATAATAAGTCAATTACCGTTTTCGCAAATATTTCTATAAGTTACGAGAGGTTTTGAGCATTAATTAATTTGTAAAACCCTTGTTTTAATTCTGATTCCCAGCTCTATACGTTGTAGATTTAAATTTCGTTTTTTTTTTCTTATAATAATACTCGAATAACAACATACTTTGTTTCGCTATTAATGTTATTTATCGAGAACTTAAAACCATGTCGTAGAGCATCTATTTTTAAAATTATTTGTGATGTACTGAGACGATTTACAACGGATCCAATCCCACAATTACTATCCTAATATAACATTAATACAAACTTCTGATACGAATCGATTGTCTATCTTAAAAATTTACAAGCTTATATGGCAGCAAAAAAATTAATAACATTAATCGCTTAAATTAAATACGATGATTCAAAACACCAATATCACGCTCTCGTAGTAAAATTGTCTGAATCACGTAATCTGAATATTTAGACACTTTAAGCGATTTGCGAATATACCAAATTAGCAATTGAAAAATTCAGTTTTAATCAATTAAGTTTGTAGCAAAATTTGTTTACCAGATCTGTTCCCTTGCTTGCGTTATAAAGGATACTGTACACCTGTAGGTAATAAAATTAATGAAGTTGTTTTGTTAAGTTCAAAAGTTTAACGTTAAAAAAATGTTGTAATTTATTCGCTTTAAATTGTGTGCTTTTTAATTTCGATAATTAAATTAAGGTTTTGTCAGTTCTTTTTTTTTCTTGATGAAATTATAACGTGTACAAACACGACCGTAATAAAATACTAAATAAGAAATGCACAAACTGTTCACATTCACTTATTTCGGAAACCCACTTAACATGATCTATACATTGTATTTTACATCTAAAAAAAAAAAAAAAAAGCTGCGGCTACGACAGCGCCCGTCGATTTTTTTTTTGTTTTTGTAATCTTTTAATCGACAGTTTCTAGATAATGCGACTCCATTGTAGAAATTTTGGACATTTTTCGATCTCTAAGGTTTCTCCAAGTATTTAATATCTTCATCTATCTCTTCTAGTTGTCACATCAATCTCCGAAAATATTAATAAATGTAATTTTTTCCGTCTAAATTCGATAACTCCGCATTTAAAATACATACTATTAACACCGGTAATATATTGAAGAAAAATAAAATCAGGTCTGCCTTCACATTTGATAAAAAAAATGAAACATCAGTGTTGTTGAAAAACCGGATTTTATATTGTTAAAATTTAATTTATAGAATAGGTGCGTAGCGCTGTGCATTCATGTAAGGTACACAGGAAAAATTAAGAAATTTATCGACATAAGAGTAAAACAATATATAGTCAACTGTCGCCATCTGTGCCTAAACAAAGTGTAGCTGCATTGACTCAACACCAAAAAGAAAAATAAGTAATACTTTTGAAAATTAGAACATTATCTAGAAGCAGCAGATACTACGAATTCGAACAGTTAGAGAAGCCATAAAAACTGAAAAATATCGTAGCCTCAAAGAGAATTTCAAAAAATTATAAAAAGATAATTAAAATGTAAAAAAAAATAAAAATTTTTATATTACATAATGCATCGGTTAATTTTATATGGTTGTAAACTGAAATTATTACACCTGTTATCATTATCAAGCACGATTTTTGTTTCCGGCACGTCTCAACCATGCATATTACCCCGGCGCAAGTGAAATTCTTGAAGTGTCAATGCGCGACTGTGGGATTCGAACCACTACCCAACCAACTAAGCCATAGCTGGCTAGAAACGGGGAAAAATGACGTATAAAAAAATAAAAGCTTCCCAGTTATACTTTTAATTAGGCATTATAAGCTAATTTATCATTGCCTCGGCTACGAAGAGTGTATATGCCTTTTCAAAACGTTAACATTGAATTTGAATAATGCTAATTAGATTAATTAATTCTGTACAAAGAAACGTAATTCTACAATTAAAAATATTTTAATAAAATACAATAAAAAACAAACCCTTCCCATAATTTCATCATGTTTATTTTGAACGGCCAATAATTCGTTTTCAAGATTTTTCGCGTGTTTTTGTTCGTACGAATCTGAAGTGTCAGTTTGTTCTAAGGATCTTCTTTTATTTAGTTCCTCTTTTAGAGTACTAATCTAAGTATTAAAAGAAAAAGAAAAAAAGCCAATTAGTTCAAATTATAAGGTATAACTATTCTCTATTCAACAACCGTTATTATTATTATTATTGATAATTATAACTAAATATTTCTTAGTAATGAAATAATAATGGAATAAGCAGATAAAAATATTTAAGAAGATAATATTTTACATTAATGTTACAATTTTTAGCGAAAACAGAAGTCAGTTATAATAGAAACTTTTGCCAAAACTAGTAAAAAAAAATAAATATTACAAGACGAAACTCGTTGCAGTGTAAAATTCTAAATTTTTCAAATGAAAATTATTTTCTTACATTCTGACTTTTTATTTTTTACGTAACTTTTATAAGACATAAAATTAATTTCGTTTCTTTCTCACGCATTTTTCGGCACTCCGCGAACAAGTTTTAATAATATTAGCATATAATTTCAAAATATAAATTACCGGGATTTTACTTAACTCTTGATTTAACTGTATAGAAGACAAGTATTTTTACGCCATTCTGCAAAACCGTTCGCAATATCCGGGATAATATATTTAGTCCGCTTTTCTGTTACTTGCAAGCATTTAAAAAAATACTTTGCCTTCTATTATGCCCTCGCTTGTATAATAAATGTGCAATTTGAATTCATTTTTGAAATTTTTTGTAATGATTTTTAAGAGATTTACACAATCATTTTCTTCATTAAAATTATGAAATTTTCTTCGCTTATGGCTCAAATATTACAGAACAATTGCAAAAATTAACGGTGTTATTATATGTTGAAGTTATTAAAAAAGGAATAAATATTATAATTAAAACATGCTAAAGATGAAAAAGATTTACATGAAAGAACTAAAACGATTAGATTTTTTTTTGTATTAAAAATCACAGTTATATTAACTATTAATTACAAAGATTCAATTAAACCGTAGCCGATAAAAAAATTAAAAAAAAAATAATAATAAAAATAAATAGGAACTTCTGTTACATTATGTTCTTACTAAATAATACATATTTGCTACCTCCACCAACGGGTCGGTACCATATCGCCGTGATCGACCCGCCGTAGGTTAACCGGCCGCAGACGAGTCGCCGTACGCTGAAAACGAAAATTTCGAATAACTTTTTGGACTACCTGCTGTTTTGTTTTGCCTGGGCCGAGTGTAAACGTGATTCTTATATGTTACTGAGACACGTGGGTTCTCAAACTTCTTTCTCTACATCGATTGACATTAACTTCGTGCTCTTTGAATAATTTTGCAGTAAATAATAAAAAAAAAAAAAAGGAGCAACACGTGTCTGTAACGAATTTAATAGTTCAAAAGATTGTGATAAATGCATCAACCGAAAATAAATTGGCATTTCTCGTGCTGTAATCTTTACGACTTCATACACTAATAATACATAAAATGTTAATACAACGCGATTTGGAAAACATAAAGAAATTAAATAAAATTCGACAGCTCTGCAATCGTTTAACATATAAATTTGAAATTGGGCACATAAGTCACGGGTAAAATGTTCTTCAAAAAATATACATGTGTCCTTGAATAAATTGATTACTGGGGACGGCAAAAATCGTACAAATTAATACGCACATTAAAAGAAAGTTGAATTACATAACCAATTTCTAACTTCCTTACAGGAGTTTAGGAAATTAAAAAGAAAGTTAATTTTTTTCTAGGGGTGTTGTATATCGATGGATAGCCCGCTACTTAGTAATAACAAATATACATTTTGATTTTTTAACACAATATTAAAAATTTGCAAGAAGTTCGAAAATTCACCGACATACGTACAGCAAAAGGTGTAAATTTAATACTGATGAAAAGTTAAGAAAAATATTAGCGTTCATCGGTAATAGCATAGCAAAGTAACGTTACACGTATTGGCTTTAACAGATGAAAATAAATAAATAAATAAATAAAAAAAGAACATTCGAATATCAAAAGTTTATAACTTTATCAATTTTTTATTTATTTATTTATATTCTGTTTCTTTCATTTTCATACACATTAAATAATTGTTCGAAAATGCGATATTTTAAAATTTCTTTATTAATTGAAATATAATTTTTTTAATATTATCGATGTTGCTACCACTAAGAATTTCTAGACAAACATAATTTTATGCGGAATAAGTTAAAATCTAGTAAGTTTTTGTATGATGACGTACAACCTTTTACATAAAATAAAATAATGTTAGAAAATCAATTTATCAGAAGTATATTATAAATTTAAAATTTACAAATATATTGTATATTATAAATTTAAAATTTACAAATATATTGTATATTATAAATTTAAAATTTACAAATATATTGTATCACGCTGATGTTATTAATCTTATAAGAAAATGTAAAATAAAAAGATTAATTTTAATATGTATTTTTGATAACTATTATTATTGTTATTTATTTTTAGTACATTTATTATTGAAGTTCACACACCAGCGATACAGGATCGGAAAATATATGGAATGGAAGCAAAATTTGTAAACACGGGCTACAAAATTTATGTCTAACATTTATATGCTAAATTCTTTGGTGATTCTTATACATAAAAGCAGCCCAAGTATATTTATTAACTGTTTGTCAGCATATTAATGTGGTAATCGTTAAGAGTACAGTTGACTCGCGACTATCCGAATTAATTGGGCGGCCAGCCGGTCCGGAAAGAAAAAAATGCGGATACGCAGGAGCTCAAGGGACGAACTTCTACAAAGCTACAGTAAGTATTTATATTAAATGACAGTACACTATTGTACTGTATATTTACATTATTGAGAATATGGGGTTAATGAAGATACTTGTACGGCTGTTTTATTAATTTTACAGCTGTATTAATATAACGCTACAACCAAGCAAATGAAATGTACAATATTTATAATTAATACCAAATTCTTAACAGACGTACACCACAAACCTTAAATATTGTAAATTAAATGAAAAAATGAAAATTATACTGTATATAGCTGCGGATTTCATAAAAGTGCTTTGGCTTTTTCTTCTTTTTTTTTCATCATTATTATTATTTTTTTTTTTTTTGAAAAGTCAATCCGGATAATACGGAGTTCGGATAGTTGCGAGTCGACTACATATTCTATGTTCTAATATAATGTGTGAATACAATTAAGTTTGTAAACATGAGGTAAGGTATTGTTTTTGAAATAAGATTTTATTTAATTATTTACTTATTTGTCCATGAAAAAAAAAAAAAAAGAAGAATAAAAAACACACACTGGCTCATGTATATTGGTTTACATATACGCTACTGGCGCTACCCAGCGCATAAACGATTTTTATCGTTAATTTTAAGATTATTTTGTTTTGTACAGTTTTGTAAATATATATATATTTGATTTGATTTGATTTGAAGCAAGAACAAAAACATAAACATAACATGGTTAACTTATAATCACTTCTTAAAATATTTCTGTTTAATCTTCAAATTTTATGAAATACAATTTTAACACACTAACCTGTTCATTTACGTCGAGTTTATACTGATCCACAGACAGCATTAAATGCTGAATAATACTCTTGTAATTCATCGATATTTTGGAAATTTCCTCATCAAATGCTTGCATTGTCAATTTTTTCATATCTCTTTCAACCTTATCAAATAATTTTCGATGTTTAATTTTTAATTGAGATATTTCTTGGGCGTGCTCTATCCGCAACTGCGCTATAAAGAAAAAATTAAAAATATCACATAAAAAGCAAACTCGACCAGAGGAATAACGGAAAAAAAAAGAAGAAAAAAAAACCTCGGATTACAACAATACTGGTTATGTTAACCAGTCAGAAAACGATCGCTCGTCCATTCAGCGGATTTTCGAATTTATAAATATATTGCATATAAACGTTTATCGAACTGCTTTAGACAATTACATTTTAACGAGAGAAATGAAAGTGTCTAAGTGGTCTATTTGTTGCATATTTCGCGAAGATTTATCCTACAATTTATATATTTTAAAATCAGAAAATTTAGTAGTGAGTGCAAAAAATATAGTGGTCAAATTGTTAAAAACACCTCGTTTTTTAATTGCTACACGCAAAAAAATGTGAGAAAAAAAATAGGAAAAATTACGCAGAATTAATGTCCTGTTCAAGGTCACTATTTTAGTTTCTATAACGGAACCGTGTGTACCTTGATCTTGTCACCACTGGGTGTTGAAGTTGTGGATAAGACAATAGCCTAAAATTTTTCCGACATTCGACTTCGAAATATTCCCGAAATTTGTGGATATTTTGGCTAGGAAACTATAAATCAATACCGAATTTGTGAAAATGTTAAAAATTATATAAATGTGAAAAATAATATTTTTATAAATGTATGATTATATATATATGAAAACAATTATAATATATGTATAGCGACTATAATCAAAGAGAAATATGTTAAGAAAATTAATTTTTTTTTAAACGATGTTTTAATAAATATGAATCTATTTTAACTTTCAGCGCGATTTCTTTCAAGTGAATTTAAATTTGTAAAAATGAAGAAATGTGACGTTGCCTGATCGTATTATCATAAAACCTATAAATTTCAGGAATATTTCGAAACGAAACGGCTTCTCATTGGAAACATTTTAAATGTTTTTATAGATAGGTATCCGGAATTAGTGACGCCATTAACTCCGTTAGGGATACGGATTCACGGATCCTACCGAATCTACTCATCATTGTTGTAAATAGTATATATATATATATTAATAGAACGAGAAAAAAACACAAAGAATGGAGAAATAATTAAACAGGTATTATAAAGGAAGCAGTACGGGGTATTAAAGATAAGATAGTAGTCGATGGATGCTTAAAATTCTTGTTAAAATCCGAAACCATGTTTTTACTGAAAATGTTTACCTCGCTTTACACTTACACAGATATTATTTTTAATATTCTATATGGTTACACGGTTTTGGTTAAAAAAAAATTGATATTTTAAAGAAAAAAAGAAGGTTAAATGGTTGATCTGATCATATTTGAAATTAAATAAATAAAATTAATATTGTAATGGAAGGGAAAAAATTATCTTGATTAAATTTCGAAAGAAAACTTATTTCAAAGTTTATATTTTCAAATTATTGATTGTATAAAATGTAACTCGAAGGGGAGACTTGTATCGATAAAAAGTTATAATTTTTTTAGTTAATCAAATCAATTAAGGTCGAACAAAAATGTAACTTTCTTTGTAAACGAAAAGTGGTATTCATTTGACAAATTCTTCGACTTTGTCTAATTGAAAAAAGAATAAATTATATTTTCTGAATTTGTTTAGCAAACAGTAGCTGATATCATGAGTCTTTTAGCAAATTCGAATTAATGTTAGAAGGATTTCAGCAGTTCTACAAACTATGCTCTCTAATTTGCACTATTTCTTTTATTATTCCATCCGCCGATGATACATCTATATATTTTTTAAAATTTTATGTTTATTATAAAACGTAGACACCGTATAAATATCACTTTATAGCTTTATAGTTATTTCATTTTTTTCCTTTTAATTTATTTTGAATTAGAATGGGGCTCCTATTTGTTGTTCACGTAACTGTTATTTACAGTAAAGGGTATAGCTGGGTTTATATGGGAAATCTGCCCCCGTGGGTTTTTTAATTTGCACTTGGAGAATCGTTTTGACATCAAATAAAAATAATTCAGCCAAATTTTCAGCTATTTATCTCAAACGGTTTTCGAGTATTCCAAAAAAAACTCGTTTTTTGATTTTATTATTTTTTTTAATAGTAAAATACAAAATAAATGAATAGCGATTTTTTTCCTAATTCTTAAGAGTAAAAGACATAAAAAAATACTGCTACTATGAATCTCAGGTGGAAAGCCAATTTTTAAGAACAGAAATAAAATTAAATCAATTTTTTGACCGCGTTTTTGAAAAGTGTCCACTGCCAAATTTTGTCAGAAAATGTCTTTTTTACTCCTTCACACTCAGGAATATTACCCCTTAATTCTATTCATCGTTAATCAAAAAGTACTTTAAACTACTATTATACCTATATTTTCTGAATGTAGTATTTTCATTTTTGTGATACGATCGATCATGTTCAGTTTTAATGTTTCAATATCGCGTAAATATTTATCGTTCAGCAACCGATATTTTTCCTGGTAATCGTCTATTCGACTATCCGCTTCACGTATTCGTTTAGTTTCGTCTTCGTTATTGACTTCTAATTTTTCTGAGCTTTTCACTTTTTCTTTTAAATGGTTTATATTGGATTCCTAAATTATCAGAAACGTAAGTTTGAAACAAATTGTATAAACATTCGAACATTATAATTGCATTATGCTACGAAAAAATTAGATTTCGAATGGTACGTTCGAGCATTAATCTATGTATCTGAAGATAGCTGTTAAATCTATTCCGAGTCGCTGAGTTACGTTTACAGGATTCATCCGGCGGAACTCTTGTTTGAAATATTCCCTCTCTCGATGTAAATGTATTATTAGTTTAGTCTCACGCTTGTTTCTTTCAAATTTAAATAGAGTTATAAGCATTTACGTATTTCTCCCCACATACAATATATTTCAAAAATTGTTTCCAGCTCACTAGGACTTTTTACCAAGTCAATTTTGATTACTTCTTTTTTTAATATTCCATATCATTTTGAAAATAATAATTACCGCATCCTTATCTATCAGACGTGAACTGGATTTAAACATCCACCATTTGTCCTTTTATATTTCGCTTGGAGTAGATTTTTTACTATATAACCTTCTTATTGAAAACTAGTTAATTAACAATGGCACATTTCCCAATAAACATTTAAGTATCAACAGATCCATTAATTACACATAGTTATTAGGCGCGCTATGCCTGGAAAAGGAAACATTTTATAGTTAGTCTACGGTTATTTATGTGTGGCGGTAGATTTATTAACGACACTTCCTTCTCTTTGACGATGATCAAAAAAGAAAAGTACGTGATTTTCAAATTTAAAACAGCAGATTAAACAACGGTATCCACGACGTCTGCATGATACAAACTGTGATCGAAGATAAACGCGCGCTGTTCATTTTCATACACCTTACATCCGATATTGCTGTACGTTACATTAGTCAGTCCTTCATTTTTTCCCCTTTTATATGACATTTGCATATGATGCGAGCACTACTTTCACTTGACACAAGTGTAATTTTTTTTCCTCTTCCTTTCGCTAACTGTTATGAAAATTTATTATGCAAAAGGAACTGTGAAATAAAATGTTTTTCTCAAAAAATCAAATACCAAATTCAAGATTTATTATAAAAATTTAATAAAAATGCACTAAAAAGTAAAAAATAATTATTCACTAAAAAATAAGATATTTCAGAGTAATGTTCTTTAAGGGATAATTCTTATACATTAACTTTTTAGAGTCGCTACCGAATTAAAATTACAGTACTAAAAAAAAAATTGAATGTGTTTAATAACGCAGTCGCTCGTTCTCTATAAGTTAAGTATTGGGAATTATAATGAATATTTAATGCAGTTTTTAATTATTGTAAAAATTTGAATTTGGTGCCGATTCCAAAAAATTAATGTTTATCACCTTAAGGTGTATCTTATTTTTCATCGAATATTTATGTTTTATTTTTTAATGCATTTTTATTAAATTTTTATAGTAAATTTAGAAATCGCTTCTTTTTTTTTTAAAAAAAAAAACCTTTTATTTCACAATTTTTAGCATAATACTTAAATTTTTTGTTTTCTTAAAAATCAACTTTGTTTTTTTTTAAAAAAAATAACACAAGCTTGTAAATGGCGCTACGGCGGATCAACTTTCTTTATTCAAATCTATATTTATCCATGTTAGATAATAGATAAATTGATAATATTTTAAGTTAATTGCGCCGACTATATTAATAAAAAAAATTATCTAAATGGACACCGCATATTTTCATGTTTTTTCAAGACCACTCAGTTTGCGTTTATCGATTTTCATCAGTACTCGCATGGTACCACCGTTGCATGATACACTTTCGAATGAACGAAGAATTATTAAAATCGGTCCATACCAGTAGAAATTATGCGCGAATAAACGAAAACAAAAAAAAGGGGGGACTAACCGGTAATAATTAACATCTATAATAACATCAAATAAGAAGAATAAATATACCAATATGAATAAGTCATAGCCAAACATAACGAAGAACATTAGTCATTAGTGAACTAAAACGCAAAAGAACGGTGGAAAAAAAATTGTACATATTTTTCATTAGCAATTTATTTTTAAATGTTTTTTGTTTGATAAATTCATAAAATTATAATCGGGATACAGTGTAATCGTCGCTATGATCAAGCGGTACGATGCACATTTAATAAACCAAGCGTCTTTCGAGACCAGCCACAGTAGATAGTAGTGGTGTATAAAATAACAAAGAATTTAACTTTGAAGGAGTTCCAGCTCCATAATAGTTCATTCCATTCCAATTTATAATGTATCTACGTTACTTGTTCGTTTCTCTCTTATATACCACAGGGATAATGAACAACCAAAAGAACTGACTAAAACTAAGTAACTAAACTTAGACTCGAATGAATTAAAGTAACAAATAACTATAACATAATAACAAAAACGGAAATCAAAGGTGTTGAAGTACAAATAGCACCTGTAACTTTCGTCGTTTATATAGTTTATATTATTAATTTCACTGCTTTGCCCCACTCCTAGTCACTATTCATTAGTTTAGTGATTCAATGTGCACTGCAACACACACACACACAATATAGTGTCTGACGATTAATTCGGCAACACTATTTTTCGCTGGGTCTGTGTTTTAGTAGCAGCTGGAAGCAACGCATTGATAAAATACAACTGAAATCTGTATGGAAAGAAAAAAAAAAAAGTTTCTTTGTACAGTACTTCTCGAAACAAAGAGGCAAATAAAAATTTATCCTACCTTTTACATTCCAACATTATCTTTCTGAATTTTTTTATCGCTAAACACTTGAACCACAAAAAGCAAGCACGGAATAATTGAAAAATACATACAACGAAGGAGGAATATATTTGAAAGGCAATTAAGAAAAGCAAAGCCTTTTCGTCTAATTCAGAGACATTTTTATGATTTAATTCATGCAACATTAAAGAACTAATAAATTGTTCTGTTTTATTTTACTATATCCCTTTTATCACTGTAGCCAATGAGGTAAATATTTTTTTAATCCCTTGTTATTTGGTCATAAAATCCTATCAACTCTTTTATTTTTTTTACATTTTTTTTTCTCGATTGCAATAAATCTAAAATACAAGGTTTGGCAATTAAGTAATGAGACTAATTTTTTTCCTGCGCGTAAGGAAACATTGCGAACTTGAAACTCCAACTTAACTTTCTATCCATCTTCTATCGATAGACAATTTTGCCAACCTCATACGACTATTGGTTCTTCAGTTGTATTGTGTTGTTCAAGTCTGTGTATGTGTTGCTTGCCATTATTATGTAGCGGCGTAATTTAGAGTAGTACTGCGTAATAAATTCTGCACAAAGTCGGCGAATCTGAGAAGAAAACGTCTTATAAAGCGGTTAAAGTGTTTGACCCATGATGCCTTGAGTCATGCTCAGGTATTCCGGCGGCATAAGGAGTTCAAAAAACGGTCGAGAAAGAATCGAGGATGAGACGTAAACTGGAAGGCCGATTGAAGTTCGAACTAACGACAACGTGCAGTGTGTACGTGACAGACGAATTGAGCACTGACCGCGAAACAGTTAGAAAGATTTTAACTAAAGATTTGTCCATGAAAAAACAACTTTGTGCAAAGATGATTCCAAAAAAACCCTTTGGAGCAACGAAAACCCGAGCGAATGTCCACCACGCAAGATTATCTTGAATAGGTTGAAAATTATCCAACTTTTCTAGATCGCTTAATTACTGGTGACGAAACTTGGTTTTTTCAGTATAATCCGAAGTCCTGGCTCAGAAAGACCAAATAGAAAAGTAAAAATAAGCAAATCAAAAGTTAAAACAATGATTTGCTTCTTTGATAGCAAAGAGGTGGTACGCATAGAGATTGTGACACCTCAGCAGACATTATAAATCAATATTTCTACCTCCAAGTATTTGAACAGTTGCGAAAAGGGTCGCTAGAACATTCTGAATTGGTAGCTGACATGCGTGCCAGTTGAAGCTTCCCAGAAGTGTTACAAAAAGTGGAAAAAGCGCTGGAATCAGGGTGTATCTACAAAAGGTGAATATTTTGAAGAAGATCATATTTATGTAACTTAATTTTTAAATATATGTGTTTTTGCCATCAATTTCATTACTTGTCAGACCACGTAGTTTTAATTTGAAGAGAAATCTGCGTTTTTTTCTCGGTTCAATCACTAACCTACCAATGCTATAAAAGCTAATCCTTTGTTTAACATCAACTATTTAATAAAATTTATAGTTCATTCAAAGGTGAAGATCCGGGGAGGAATATATATTTTTTGTTTTAATACGCCACGAATGAATGACAATATTATTTTAAAAAAGGGTTCCTGCGATATTATGAAAAATTAGCAACACTATAAAATGTAAACAGTTGTTTAAATACCAGTAAAGCAGCATCTAGTTTTAGTTTCAAATTTTCCTGTATTTTTTGTGTGACTTCTTCCGATTGCAATTTCATCTGTTGTTCTAAGGTTCCAATTAAATTTTTCGCCTGCTCCAGATCTGTTTCCAAATGTGATATCTACGCGATAAAAAAAACAACAATTATTTAGACAAAATTATTATAATTTTGTTCGCAATGCAAAGAAATAATTATAGTGCCGTAATTTATTTACCTTTCGATTACAAATTTCTTCGTCATGATTTTTGTACTTTTCCGTTAACATTAGTAATCTTTCGTTTTCTACAATACATATGCGCAAGTACGTATTACTAGTTAGATTATTAATTATATAATTTATATTATGAAAATTAAAAAAGGTACTTATTTTATTTTTATCGTGACTAAATTCGTACAATTTACGAATGAAACGGTTTCATTAAGTAATTAGTTTTAGTATTGCCTATGAAACGAAATTCAACTGGCCTTTTTTATATAATCTTTTTCTTTCTTCTTCTTTTATAATAATCTGATCGCAAATTCTGCTAAGAGTAAAACATACGATGTGCGATCGAATAAAGAAAAATAATCCGTTAATCATAGTTTAAGTCTTTAGGATATAACATTACCAGTTTGTTTCTTCGATTATTTTCTACATAAAGTATTTTTTAACTTTCAAATAAAACGATGTAGCGCGATAAAAAAATTACACATCTCAACAAAATAAACGTAGAAAATAAAACGCTTGAAAAAAGATTATTTATGCTATACCAACAGAGAGTTTCGCTTTACCCAAGTTTAAACAAATTGTAACACAACCTCCTGTTTACAAAATGATTTACTGAAAAAAAGCGCGCGTCCTGGCGAACTCGCACAAAATTATATAATTAAAGTCAAACGCAAAAATTCGAAAAGTAATATCTAAATTCATAGTAGAAGTTACGTAATTATTAATACGAAACATGTTCAAAAAGGAAGTTAGCAAGATTTAATGTGCTAAAATATCAAACAGAATGGTTTCAATAGTAACGGGACATTGTTGCCATACATTTCGAGTGGTACCCAGTATAGCATCGTCCAACGAGGAAACGAATAATAAAAATGCAACTCTGTACGTATCCAACTATCATAAAACGAAAACAATACCTTGTTATTTGGTTTTTACACCCTAAACAGATTAATCTGACACAAATTTACTACCAGATGAAAAAAGTACACGGCTAAGCAACGATGTCACGTTTTATAGCACGAAAATAGTACTATTCGACGAAGACGGAACATTAGCGCAAGATGAAAAACGCAGTGGTTATCTTTCCGTCATTAACGAAAATTGTTTAATGAAATAAATAAAAAAATTAAATAAACCATTGAAAACAAGTTAGCGACGTGTACCGACTTCCTTCGCGTTTTAGATTGCACAGGTTTTAGGTATCAAAAATTATATATTTTCGGTAAATATCAAAAATATAAGACAAAAAAAAAAAAAAACAACAAAAAAACGTGCATTTCTAACGTGATACTACAATTAAGGAGACAATTTTTTTGATGAAACTGTAATACGCAATGAAATGTAGATTAAATAAAATTGATTTTTTAAAGTAATGGAAACAACGTGGGTGGCATCTTTTTTCATTACACGTTTATAATTCTGTAAGCGGAAGTGTTTAAATAAAAGCAGGGGACACGTAGAAAAATTAAAAAATAAATATATTTTACTACTCTAAACTTCTGAATATTTTTTGGTCGTTTTACAGAATTAAGATCCCTATTAACTTATTTTTTGAATCCCTTTACACAGCTTCTACTACATTCAATGATAAAATCTGAACTTATTCACGAATGTTTAAGTTATTTGTAATTTTAAATGGCTAAAAATCACGCAACCACTGGAAAAAGAAGACTTTAATCGACCAAAACAAGAATTAAAGCGATGCATATGATAAGATATTCGAGCAATTTACAAATATGCTGCAAAAATTAAACAGAATATCAAAAAAATTAAAAAAGAAAAATACTTCATACAAAGCTGAAATAGAAGATCCTCAGGTAAGTTCAGATGGAAAAAAATATTGATAATTTTTCTTTTAAATTTTAAATACGCTTTTATCGAAACTAGTTTTTTCCTTTTTCTTTTTTTTTTTGTACTATTAACGTAACAAAAATAAAGATATTTTTTTATGCATTTTTATAATTTTTAAAATTAATTTTTCTCTAATCTATCGAGCCATTTTACTGATATTTCATTTAATAGAATTGTTATAAATAATGAAAATGTACGTTTTCATAGATACTTTTTTAAATTAAAAATTTGCTGACATCACGGATTTACTGAGATGACATTGAAGGAATACTTTTTAAATTACAATAAAATCAATGTTATAAATCTTTTATTTTACAATAAAAAACACATGTATATATTTTTTCTTTTTAGTGTTATAAACTATCATCGTTTGTTAACGTATAAAATTAAAACAATAATAAAACTAATTCGAAAAAATGTTTTTGGAACTATCTCATTATCAGGCATAAAAGTATGCGAATATAAAAAAGGCCCCTAAATTAAACTGCTTAATTTATTTCGGGTCTTTTTAGATTCGTGCATTTTATGATGAGATAGTCCGGAAAATGTTTTCTCGAGCTTCTTTATATATTTTTTAGTTTGCCATATTATTATTGTTTCAATTTATTTTTCTGTACTTAAGAGAGAAATTTTCATACACTACTCATACTTTACTATAATTTTTTCCAAGTAACTTTTTAAGCGTCTGTGTTTTGGAAACAGAATACATTCGAAAACATTCCACATATTTTCTTACACTGTTTTCATCACTTTTCCATTATAAACAATAATAATTAAATATCCGTACTTAACAAAACGTTCAAAATTTATTACACCGGAATATTGAAATTTTTTTAAAATTTAACAATTAACGGTGGAAACTGATTCATCAGTTTCATAAATGGAGAATTGGTTTATTACCGATTAAAAGATAGATAAAATTTATTATTTTACTAAATAAAAGAAGAAAAAAATAATAGTGAACATAAACTTTGGATAGTACATGGTATTAAGATTAAAGTTATAATTATAGATTAAAGATCGATTTCTACTGCATTAAATTAGAGGACAGCGAATAAAATGTTCCTTGTTTGTAAAATTGGATATCCAGCAGAATACATTTTCTTCGGTAGTATGTTTAAACAGCCAGAGTAAACAATTAGAATTATTATATTCGCCAACTTATAATTTCTTAAATAGTTTTAGATGCACTTTCTATAAAGTGTAGATAAAATTACTCAAGTTCCTAAAATCAGATATACAAACTAAATCGGAAAAAGAAAATTAAATAAAATATAAAGTAAATTAAGGTGCGATCATAACAGCAAAATTATAATTTAAAACGAAAAAAATTAAAGAAATAACGATATATACGAGTAGATATATAAAATGAACATATTACCTTCTTTTAATGCAGTTAATGTATCATTTAATGATGTATTAATATTTTTAAGATCATCCAATTCTTTTTTTAAATTTTCGCGCGATGAAATTAATTTATCTTTATTAATACAAGCGTCTGTATATAGTTCCTTGATTTCGTTACATTCTTTTACGCTTTCCTCTAGCCTAGATCTACCGGGGAAAAAATAATTAGTTACATTATTAAAATAGTATTTAACTTTTTTTTTTTTTTTTTTTACAAAAAATGAATAAAACACAAACGAAAAGTTCACGGAAAAAGTTTTAATAAATAGATGGTATTTTCATGTTTTTTTCAATGATTTTAAATAAATACCGATGAAAAAAAAAAAAAAAAATGAATTTTAATCGATTGCACATAATAAATATTCTGTAATATAGGTAACATTATAATGTAAGTAAATCTCATTTTAATTATTAATCATTTTTAACCATTAGGCACGTTCAATGTCAAACAGTGTAGGTCACAATCATTTCCATTTTCCTATGTTATTTTTATCCCTGGAATATTTTTTCTCCATTATTATACCCAGTATACTAGTTCTTCTTTCTCTCTTCTTCCTTCTAGAGAAACATGTTTTTTATTAGATTTTCTTTCCGGTTCGGTATGTGACCGTTCAATACTTTCTTTTCTATGTTGCTCTTCGACATTCTTCCATCGCCCCATTTTCAATATTTTCTCCTTATTCTTAATTTCACCTATCCATTTTATTCGTAATATTCGCTGTATCTGGCACACTTCCAGTTTTTCTAGCACTCCAACTTTCTGGTTTCTTCATTCAGTATACGATACTATTAAAAACATACTCCTCAAAATTTTCTGAAATATAGCGTAAGATTTTCAATCAATATTATTCTCAATGTAATTTCTTTACCATTTTTGACATTTTTCCTTCGAGACTTCTTAAATATTTGAACTCTTTGATCTCCTCGTTTACTTGGATCCTGTGTGCGATATTTTCATTTATAGCATTCATTGCCATTTTTTTCGTCTCTCATTTGTATCAATTTTCATTACAAAACTTTTTGCTATTTCCACTAATTTTCCATTATCTCTTTCACTTTTACATTACTTTTCGTAAACACCACTATACCGTCCATAAAGCGCAAACACTTCACTTTTCTCGCTTTCGGTATTCATTCTTTTACTCTTCCTTATACAAAAGTTCAGAGTAACCAAATATTCTCCTTCTTATCCCAAATCCTATCTTTAGTGCCTTTCTTTGCTTCTAATACGAATTCCGTAACAAATTTCCGTTCTTTTCAGTTCATATCTTTCTTTCTAAGAATACTTCTTTTATTATGTTATAGCCTACTTTTGACGCATCCTCTTTCGTAATATTTTCTACAAGAATATATTCAGCATTTTCCCATTTATCACACAATTTCTTCATGTATTCTTTCGATATTTTCCGGTTTTTTTCTACGTTTTTTCATCCCTTCCTTTTATGCTTGCCTCTCCTTAATTTAATTTATCAAGAAAACACATAATTACTTTACTTTTTGATACATAGTACCTTTCTACTCTGTCTCTTTGCCTGATTTTTAAGGTCTATTTCTTTTGCTTTTTCTGTAACTCCTCAACCTCCTTCCTGATTTTTTCACATGTATGTTGCTCTTTATTAGTACCTATTTCCCTACATTTTCCCTCTTCTATTTCTATCAACAGCAAATTGTGAATGAAATTAATATCTACTTCATATTAATCTTCTTCGCGTAATTCTTTTACTTTCTTTTATATTCACTAGGGCTGTTTTCTGTTTCGCATAATATTCCAGCAGCCTGTTCGCTCTTTCATTTCATTACATTCTTCGAGAAGTTACTCTTCCAGTCAGTGCTTACGCGGACCTTTCACGGCATCTGAACTGATACTGATCAACGCGCGACACATTTACGATAAACTAAATGTGTCGATCAATATTAGGCATTGCTGGATATTAATGGACAACCGAATTTCGCAAAGCATCTTATACATATTGTTGTGTTTCGGTTAAATTAGAAGATAATAATAATGTTAGTCACAGGTAGCAACACTATTGAGATAATAATAAGTTGTCGGCGAGCAATGCGAGCCGGCAACGGCGGTAACGGTTATCACCTGATTAGCGAAAAGGCTTTTGTTTCGTGTTGCGTGTGGCGAGTCAGGTTAGACACGTTTTGGCTGACGAACCGAGTTGACGTTGACACCATCAACGGGAAAAAAAATATGAGTGAATTTCTAGTTATTAAAATTGCATTGTGAAATTTGTTTGTATAATCTGTAATAATTTACTTAAAGTAAGAGTACGTTGGAATATAGTCATTTTCAGCAGGAAAAAAAAAATCCTTACAGCTAAGATAGGATCCCGCACTGAAACGTTTCCTGAAGTAAAAAAACATAAGAAACGAAGCGGTAGCTGGTTAGGATTTTCGAGACCTGTCATCGTGATATTCACCAACAGGAACGGAACAAGGACGATTCAATAGCAAGTTTTTCCGATTGTTATGTATATTATCGATGTATATTAATTGTGTTTGTAACCAATTGTTCATGTGGATTGTGCGATCCGACCGATGTGGGTGTGAGTGTGTGTGTGTGTGCGGGGTATTTATTTTCAAAGGGCCCTCGCGTCGAAAAATCTAGTCTGCTGCGAAATCAAAGTAAATAACCAGTCGTTAAAGTAATTGTTCTTTGTACATATAATTTTTCGGAAGTCAATATATATATATATAAAATCGATCTAGTAATTATTTCCGTTGATGGCGGTTGATACCACGATATAAAAAAAAACAAAAAACGATTAAGTAATATAAAATCAAGAAAAAAAAACAAAGTTATGGTCCGCTTATTATGCTGCGAGGGAAAATGTGAGTGGAACATAACAATATATAACTACTTTATTAATTAAACTTCCCATATGTAGTAGTAATACAGGTACTGGTTTCGTTACCGTGAACATTGTAAAATTACCGTGACGTGACCTAAACATAGATCAATCCCCAGTCCAAAAACATATCCATGTTAAAAAGAAACAACTAAGTTTCTCCGTGTTATTCAAATACAAGTTTTAAAACATTTATCGTGATAAAAAGGTACAATAATAAACGTACTCCAATTCTGAAACTTTTCGTTGAAAATCGTTGGTTACATCTTGTCGTACTTGCGTTAGTTTTTCTTCATGGAATTTCATATATTCTTTACTGTAGCGATCAACAGCTAACTTCTTCTCTTCTTCCACTTTATTTTCTAATTCTAATAAACTGCTTTTTAATTTCCGATTTTCGTCCGTCAATGAACCAATGTTTAATTTTAGTTTTTCCAGATTTTCAATTTTCTCTCTGTTAGTTGTATTATTAGCGAGTTCTCCGGTAGCTTTTCTTAATGAGTCGTTCAGTTTTTTAAGTTCATCCTGGCGAAGTTATTCATTAAATTACATTAATAATATCATACGAAATTACTTATTATATTTCGTTACTTTAAACTCCGTAAAAATATAAAACATAATATTACTCTTTTCGATGACTTCATATAAATGTGTATCCGCGAGGAATAGGTTTAAAATTTTTTCTACGAACATTAAGGATAATTTTCATTTTTTTACAAGTGGTAATTTCCGCCGTTCAAATAAATTTTAAATATAACTTAAGTAAATATTGTTCAATTGTACTGCACAGCAAAAATCGAAAAAAAGTTAATTAAAACGTAACACTCGTTTCTATTTATCGAAAATGATCTAATGATCGCAATGATGTATACTTTTATTCTAGAAATAAGTTGAAGTATCATTTGGTGTCCTAAGAAGTTTTAAAAATTAGCGAAGATTTACGGTGACGTAAAATTGTTTAAATGAGGATTAATCTTAACAAATACTCATTAGAATCTGTTTGGAAAAAAAAAAGATAGTATTGTAGAAAGATTTTTTCTGAAAATTCAAAAAAGGACTTTTGCGGTTTATATTTTAATTAAAATTAATTAATAACACGAACAAGCCGATACTTATAAAAACTATTTTTAATAAATGTCTCAAATTTGTAGAAGCATAAATTTCTCTGAACAGAGCTCTACTGATTTGAAATTTATTCAAATAAAGAGAAAACATTATTCGAGCTGTCATAATTTATTTATAAATTTACAAAATATAAATTAACGTATTATTAATCACCATATCCGTTATTATATAATAAAAATTAATTTATAACAAAAATAAACAGACATTTATTAAAAATACAACACTGAAGTGTTTTAATAAATGTCTGGTTTATTTGTGTCACAAACTAATTTTTATTATATAATAACGGATATGGTGATTAATAATACGTTAATTTATATTTTGTAAATTTATAAATAAATTATGACAGCTCGAATAATGTTTTCTCTTTATTTGAATAAATTTAAAATCAGTAGCTCTATTTAGAAAGATTTAGGCTCCCACAAATTTTGTACCCTCCTTCTCCTACTGGCCACGGTAAGTCTGAGAGGTGAAAAATCTCTCATCTGGCCTCCCTTTAAGCAAACTCCCGGGTACTTCCATTGATTACCAAATGCATTACATAAATACTGTTATTCAATTATTTTTATTATCAATCGTCTAAATCGTATAGCCCGAATACGATCTTCGTGACTACCTATTTGTACATTTTTATTGTACAAATGAAGCTATAGTATTTATAATAATGTTATATGAGCAACACGAGTGTATGCAAGACTACACTTGAAACTGATTGCACTTGCTATCGCGGTACAAATGTAGTTTCAATACATCAACCACTACGCATAAGATAATATGCGTGGTGGTTTACCACATTGACTTTTACGCAACTGGTATTACCGATTATTTATTTTAATAATTTTTATTCGTCGCCACTAGTTTTCGAACTTATTACCCCGATATTGTAGTCCAATCTTTAGCTGCTCGGCTATCGCAACCACTTATTGTCAATCTAAATGTCATTATTATAATAAATATTACAATTTCCAAAATTTCGTTTCGGTTTTGTTTTCTGATATAATAAAGCATGTAGAATATACATATACGCACATTTACTCTATGTTAAATTTCACAAAATATTTTCTTTTACAAATTATTAATTTTAACTTTATAATTGTTAATCATTAATATGGAGCTAGTTACTACGAAACATGTTGGTGTTGAAAATTTAGTGTAATTTATGAGATTTAAATATATTCTCATTTAGTAATTATTTATTTCGCATATCGATATTTAAATATTTTAAAGGAACTGTTAGCGACATTTAATTTTGTTTCAAAAAGTTCATTAGTTTTGACTAGATAAAAACAGCAAATAAGCTTAAATTTAACTGATGCTGTTTAGAAAATTAATCTGTAACGTATGTGATAAAAATTATTTCTTTGTTCTCTGTCGGTATAGATTTTTCAAATAAAATTTCCACTAAATAAATATTACTCTAATTTGTCTAAATCAGTAATATGACCATATAAACCTATTACATAAAATTCTCCGCAATTTTTTCAGCGCGCAACGAATCGGTTTCGATTCCTTTACTGATAAGAAAGACGCAACTTTAATAATTTGAAATGCATTTTTGAAGGTATTTAATATAGATTATATTTATTTAATCTGAAAACAACAAATTGTTTCGAGCATAAAAATGTTCTGGAAAAAAATTGAAAATTAACATATTGTCCAATTTTAAATTACAAAACAAAGACATGGCTTATTTGCTTCTCATCAAATACATATTATTTGCAACTATATTTTCATTCTTTCCTATAAATTTTATATTAATATTTGTTCAAATACAACATTCGCAAATCTTAAACAGTTAATATTTGGTAATCTGCAATAAAAAATCGTTAATAAATGTCAAACAATATAGAAACACATAAATGTATTAGAGTATAACCAAGATCTATCGTTGCCGGATTGATCGTTTTTCCACGCATACCGTTGATTTTTTTATTTTAAAATAGACTTGTTTTTTTTCAGCTCAACCTTCGTCATTTAGCCACTTTTTTGGAATTAAATAATGCAGTTTATCCCCGCATATGTTGTTTTCTAAATAATTCGTTTTCTTTTTTCACTTTAACCATTTGGAAATCTTAGACAAAAGCATAAGGATTATTTTAAGATCTGCATTATATTTACTTCCCTTTTTTTGTATTCTAAAAGTTTTACAATATAACACGTTAATCAATACACCATTTAATGAACGATTATGGCCATTTTTAAAGTTCTGTTTGATGCAGTACAATATTTCAAAAAGTGGTACTGTAATTAATAAAAAAATTAAACGAAGTATTTGGGAGTGCAAAAAAGTGTGAAGAAAAGATGAAAAAAAAAGTGAGAAAGAATAAGAAACGACGTCAATTTTATAAAGGTAATAAAAAAATTCACATACAATTAAACTTAATTGTTCAATCTCCTTTTTAATATATAAAGCTAATGTAAAACAAAAAAAGTTGATTTTTTTCATTAAAAAATGATTTGTTACAAATGATAAATTTATTTTACCATTTGCTATTTAACCACAACTTGTAACAGTTTCTTATACTCATCATTTTTCTTTTTTAAATCACTGAAAACAATGTAGCACAAGAGTAGAACGTGGGTTGTCGACAGTACTTCCAAAGTCAGACTAGCAACATTTACCCAACTGTTTACAATTCTAGCATTATCGAAGAAAAATGTTTAAATGGCGAAATGTTTCATTGGGCATAATTTCCAACTTTGAAAACAGTTATTAACACGAGCCAACGAGTGTTCCTACACTTTAGTATCTCAGCTTACAATATAAATTTGCAAATTAATGTACCCGTATAGTCGTAATTACACTGAATATACAGTTTTTAGGAAATCCTTAGAAAACAAGGTGCGAATGATAATGAATACGTATAATTTCAAAAATTCAATTACCATCCATGTAGAGTAATACTTATCGGTAGAAAGAATTTTATTTGATGAAATTTATTAAAATCTTTCATACTTTTAATCTTTAATATATACGCAGGGGACTATTTTTTCCTTAATCTCATAAAAAACCGGTGGAGTCATTTAATTTAGTAAAATAGAATCCATCCAATTAAGTTTTTTTCTTTTTTACCTCATTTTACAGTTCTTAGTAATATTATTGTTATGAAATGTTATAATGTTTTTTTAGTATTATAATTCTTTTTTTGTGAAATAATTGAACCGATTTATTTTCGATTGAACCAGTTCAAATAATTTCTATCTACTTGGATAACAGAAAGGTTTTTTATGTAAGTTTAAATTTATTTTCAGGATATTTCGGTTCGAATTATTTTCAACTGAAAAATATCAACATGTAATAAGCATTAAGGTGTGTACAAATATGAATAGAGAAGCATTTAAAAATCATAAGCAAATCTAAAACGTTATAATGAACTAAACTAACAAAATAATTCGAAATGGAAAACTTAGAAAAATTTACCTCTAACACTTTTATTCGAGCTGCATATTTATCGTTTTCGCCTTTTTCTTGTTTGATAAGTTCATTAGCATGCGTCAATTTGCCTTGCAATTCTTTTATTTCGTTTCGTTTAGCTTTCTGATTTACCATCGCTCTATACAGTTCGTCTTTAAGTCTGCGTAAACTTTCATTTTTAACTATAACATAAAATGTCCAAGATTAACTATTACCGAATAGCTACTTCGTTATAAAAAGCTTTACAGAATAACTTTTCGCTAATTAAACAAATAATAATTTATTCATAACAATAGCTGCACATAAGTACAAGCACCGAATTTTTCCTTGTATTCGAAAGTCTAAACTAATATGAAACCAAGAACAAGCGTCTTGTTTGGTGGTTGAAGCACAATAAAGTATTTTCTGATAATATGTTCGGCTATTGGCTTGGTATTGGACTTCCCGATTATATTAGTCGTTTCCTTTTTTACATGTACAAATCTTTCATGCACAAAAATTACAACTTTTTTTGTGCTTCTAATAATGTTCATCTACCTACTCTAAGAAATAAAAGGACAGCAATCAAAATTCACTTCCCTTATTATTAATCTAGTGTTGAATCATTTTACTCATCTCTCTTCTCCACTTCTTTGCATTTCAGGAAAGCTTTTTTGTGGTCTTCCTCAAAACTCCTCTCTCAGTCCTACTCTTTTAACATCTATACTATTAGTATTGTTTTCCTTCTTTCAAATTCCTTTCGCTAATAATATCCTAGTTTTTCCTCTTCCCATTATATTATTGTAGCTAATGAAGCCCTTAATTAATCTCTCATTTTGTTAGAACGTGCTATTCTTTAACCTTTCCATTTCTCTTCTAAATCTTCTTATGCTATATGCACCTTTCGACTTATAATTCTGCTTCTATTAATCTATCCATCTTCCTTGATAGTCGTCTGTCATTCTCCGAACATATTAAATGTCTTCCTTCCCTCCTCTTTTATCAAACGACGAAACTTGCCGAAGGCTTGTCGCCTACTTACATTTTTATTTCCTTATATAAGTTCATAATCCGTTCCAAATTTAATTGCTTGATTATTGTTCTTTTATTTATGCCTGTGCCTTCAAGTTCCGACTCTCTAAATTAGATATAATCTAAAATTCTTATCTTCGACTCTGTCTTGTACTCAAATGTTCTCCAATTCCAGTAGTTCTTGCTGAATCTAATACACCACCCCTATCTATTCGCAGATCTTATTTGAACTATAGCTTCCTTGCTAAACGCCTTTCACCCATATTCTCTACTCTCATTCATTCTATTGTTCAGTTTCAAGAATTGTCATTTTGTGCCTAAGAAAATTCCTCCCTTACCTTTTATTTTCGTCCATCTTGGAACATTTTGGCCCTACACAATTTCTTTCAATAGTCCCCTCTATTTTTCCTTCAACTTCAATGACCTTCGTCATCTTCTCAGGGAATTTTATTTTGATCCCTCGTTTAAAATCTCCTCCCAAGCCGTTATTAGGAATTCTACAACACTATAATTTTCTATTTTTTTTTTTTTTTTTTTTTTTTTGAAAAAATATGTATTTATAATTTTTTACATACAAAAATTTTTGTCAAGCTAAAACGCTTGTCGACGAATTATCCTATTTGACATTTTACCATCTTAAATTAACTTATACATATACATGATCGTGTAATATTTACTTAATCTATCTATTTTACTTATCAATAATTACTAATCTATTTCTATTTTCTATATTCAGTTTTTTTTTTGTTTTTTTTCCTAGCTTTTTTTGTTGCGCTTTGTCTTTTTATTTTATGTTTATTATTTTTTTTATATTTCCTTCTCATGTAATCATTTTCACTGATTGTTTGAGGGGCCTATTCGAACAGTATGATAGTTGTGAACTGTATTTCTGATGTAACTGGAAGCGCGTTAATATTTTTTCTAATTTTTATTTTTTACAAGTAGGCTTTTTGTCCCTTTATTAATATCTATAATAAACAAGGGTCTATGGTATTGGTGCTTCTTTTACTCTTCCAGATTTTAACCTTTCCGAATCTTATTGTCTTCCTCCTTTCTGTTCTATTTTACGTATCTTTGTTTTCTCGAATCGTTTTTCTTCCAATTTTTTGATTATTTCTGACTTCATGAGTGCTGTTCAAGTCTTACGTTCTCCCCTTCCTGACCATTCCTATGACTTTATTATTCTCTGTATACGTTTTCTCATTCATATTCATTCTTCTGGCCTTGTGATTCATATTAATTTTCTGTGGATTCCTGGCCATTTTTACGTCTTTGGTAATAAGACAGCTGAGATTCGTTGGCTCGAGATGCTGTTTCCTCTTCCTTCTTCTTCAAAAAAATCCCATCCTTTAACCTCCTTCCACTATGTAAGAATTTCCATCTCAAAGTTTATTCAGATGATGAGAAGACTCTTGGAAAGAGATATTTTCGAACGTCATTATACTTTTAATCTCTCATTACTAATCCACTTAGAGTAAGATCGATGATAGACACAGTGGGCGCTATTGCAGTTACGGTACTTGGGAGATTCCTATAAGTCGCTACATTCTAAGGCTGGGTGCTTAAAAACGCATTCGAAACACATATTGGTGGAACTAAGGCGTATTTTGTGATGTGTCCAAAAAAAAAATATTTTGAACACTGCGTAATTGGACGGATACTGAGAGAAATAAAATAACGCATTTTGTGTATAGAGATAAATTGAGGAAGGATAGTATATAGTATTTGAGTTGAATAGAGCGGGTAAGAATGTTAATACCGTCAGAAAAGTAAGATAGATTGAGGCAGTTCCCTTCAGAAATGTCATTCTCGAAGAAGGACGAATCAACACCTGAAATGATGTCCATTCTAAATAGTACACTAATATTGTGAGACACGAAAGAATTGGGGTAAACTGCAACCGAGTTTGCAGAAGTGATTGAAATTTGACTGAGACACAACCTCTACCTCGAGGGACAATGCTCCTAAGAGAAGAGGAAAAGGAGTTGATTAGTCCGGTAAGGGTCAACAAATGAAGATTCCTGAAGTTTTATTCGGTGGAGCAACTTTCCACATAAGCGGTAAAAGGCCCTTGGTATCTGGAGGTAAACGAGTTTTCTTTATTATTGCTACCACCGTTATTACTATTATTATTATTACCGTTACTGTTAATTTTTTAAAATAGAGAATCTATAGATAATAACGGTTCACGTGTGTCGTTGATTCTCCGCGTTATTGTCCACTCGCACGCTGATTTCTTCTTATCAGTTTATCTCGGTGAGATTGTTCCTTTTTAATTTTCTATTAAGATTAACTTTTACTTGTTTTCTTCGTTTATTTAACTCAATTTAATATTAATTTTAACGGATATAACTGTATCATTCGTTGATTTACTTTAATTTAGGTCTATTTCACTTATATATATTTTTTTCCCTCCTTTGCCATCTTTTTTTCTCACATATATAGCTGCATTTTATTATATAGTTTACTGTAAGCGCCGGGGCACATCGGCTTCTTGATGATGGCCCGTTCTTCTTAATTTTAAAAAAAAAAGGTAGTGCCCCTCCTCCTACAACCACTAGTGGCCTTCCTGAGGAAACACCAGTCGAAGATGAACCTCACACCTCCTTTAACTAACTAATGGCAGATCTAGTCTCGGATAACATTTGCAATATCAGTTCTATATTGTTACCTTCACAGACCTACTGCGCTAAATTCGCTCTGTTCTTCCAGAACATCTACTCTTACCAATGAAGCAGACAAACGTGCCACTTCCACCCCAACTAAGCGAAAGGCTTCACTCAGCACTGAAATTCCTAATAAAAAACAGGACAGTCTAATTCTATTCCTTCCTAGCCACTATAAAATCCACTTAGAAAGTTCGATTAAAGAAAAAAATCTTGGCAATCTGCACCCATTGACTATTGCTAAAGTCTTACACGCCAAAATAAATAAAGATATATCGTTCAAATCTATGGGAAGGAATAGAATTCTAGCTTTTTTTCCTTCAGCTATTGCTGCTAATTCATTTCTCGTCAACAAATCTTTCAAGACACGTACAATATTAGATTCGCATTATTCAGGTATGATGTCATCACTCACGTCCAATCCTCCTTTACAGAGGAGCAAATTATGGAGGGAATTTCTTCCTCTGTCTCCGCAGTGTCATTTACCGTTCCAGTAATGGTATTAAGATACCAACGCATTCGGTTAAAATTTGTTTTGAAAACTCCTTTCTTCTGATCAAATTTCAATTTAAAAAGTAATTTTTCAAGTCGCGCCTAGTATTCAGTTTCCAATCCAATGCGCAAAGTGCTTTTTCTTTGGACACGTCACCAAACACAGCCGAAGCATTCAGGAGATTTGCTGTGCTCGGGCAAGCATCCTTTTTTAGCCTGTGATCAACAAGCACGTAATCTGGTCTGTCGCAACTGCAAAGGTGAACATCATTCTACTGGTCGTCGTTGTCCCGAGTGGCTTCGTCAAAAGGAAATCCAAAAAATAATGGCTTATGAGAACACTTCATTTTCTGAAGCCTCAAAAGTCAAAACGTTCTCCACCGAAACTTCAGCATTCACTTATGCAGATCGTGCTGCCGCTCAGCCTTCCTCTGGTATTTCTGTTGTGAATCCTATTCCCATTAATCCTCATTCTTCACTCCTATCTTCTACACATTTTTATCGCGCCACTCCGTTTAAGCACTTTCTAAACCTAAACCTAACTTTACTCTTTTTTCACCCAGTTGCCTACCATCCCCGCCCAATGGCTAGGCATTTAAACAGTCCAATCTCAATCAAAATAGTCATAAGTCTACAGATCAAGGAGAGTCTGCTCTCTTAGAAACACTGTCTTCTAGCATCATGAGCTTGCTTTCCAAGCACAACATTTCTTCTTCCTCTGACCTCGAAATATACCTCCTTTCTTACCTTCGAAACATTTTTTCTCCATTTCGCAACAAATCCTCTCTATCTGTACAATCCACTAGTTTATCTTATAAATGACGCCTGTACGTAATATTATTCAATCGAACTGCCGTAGCATTCGAATGAATAAGGCAGCTTTAGAAGGCTTGCTAAATTTACATAATATAAGTATAGCGTTACTGTCTGAAACATGGCTTCCGAAATCGTCAGCTTTTTCAATTAAAGGTTTTCATGTAATTAAATAAGATCAAGAAGATAGTTATGGTGATGTAGCTATCCTCATTAGGTTCGACATTCCATTCTCCTCTCATAATTTAAATATCCCGGGTGGCTCTAGTCCCTCTTCTTCCTCTCCCAACTTTGTTCATATTTCTATCCCACACATATTCGCCAATATTTCTCACCCCCTTCATCTCGTATCTGTCTACATTCTTCCTCTGTGTAACCTGAAGAATTTTTCTCTTCCCTTCCTTCTTGACTCTTTTCCTCGTCCATTCATCATAGGCGAGGATTGAAACGCCTGTTCTCCCGCCTGGGGTAGTTCATCGCTAAACAGAAATGGTCCTTTCCTACGTACATTACTATCAGATTACAACCTTATGGTTCTCAATGACGGTCCTACATATTTCAAAAACCAAACTTCCTACAGTTTTATAGATTTAACTTTCTCCTCTCCTAATTTAAGCCCGAAATGTGCATGGAGCACTCTTGATGGAACCTTTGGTAGTGTCCATGTTCCTATTATTGTGTCCGTTCATGGGATTCCCTCCGTTCATGTAAACAATAAATTCCATTCTCCTAGTTGGAACTTTTCAGAGATTAATTGGTTGATTTTCGTTCGTTCCTGGATTCCTCTTACTACAGATTCGATCCTAACTTAGATGTTACTCCTTAGTATGAAAACTTTATTCAATTAATATCATCAGCATTAGATTTGTCTTTCCCTCCACACTAACCTCCTTCTGCGGGCATCGGACGGTTCTACACCTCGTCCTTATGGTAGATGCGGAGTGTTTAATTGCACACCAAGCCAGTGTACACCCTGTCAAGAAAGTATCGGGAATTGTCAATTTAAATCTCCCGGGTAATAGCTAGGCAGATAATTTTTTTTTTCCAGGTTGGTACAACTGTTTTGTATTATGATGCCTATTTTTAGCGCGATCTGTCAACCAGTGTGTTTACAGCAGCTGTTAAAATCAGTCGACCTTGAAGTGTTTTGTCGAAGTTTTACAATGAGTGAAAATATTGAACAACGTACTTGTGTTAAATTCTGTGTTTCGAACGAAATTTCTTGTGCCGATACACTGAAAATGTTACAGAAGGCTTTTGGTGAATCTGCTTTATCAAAAACGCGGGTTTACGAGTGGTACAGAGCGTTCAAGGATGGTCGGGAGACGGTCGAAGACATGCCTCGCTCTGGACGGCCTTCAACGAGTGTGACCGATGATAACGTCGATAAAATCAAGGAAATCGTTGCTGAAAATTGTCATGTGAGCTTGAGAGAGATGGCTCATGGATTGGGCATGTCACACGAGAGCGTACGTACGATTGTGCACGAAAAATTGGGTATGCAACGCGTTGCGGCTCGGCTTGTTCCGAAAGACCTGAATTTCTTTCAAAAAAAGTACCGAGAACAGGTAGCTGCAGACATGCTGGATCGAGCCAATTTGGATCCTACCTTCTTGGAAAAGATAATTACTGGTGACGAGACATGGGTGTACGAGTACGACACGCTTACGAACCAGCAATCGTCCGAATGGCGGCCAATTGGCGCGCCAAAGCCGAAAAAACCTCGCCAAAGCCGATCGAAAGTGAAGATCATGTTGATTGTTTTCTTCGATATTCGAGGCGTGGTACACTATGAATATGTGCCAGCCGGACAGACAGTCACCAAAGAGTTTTACTTAAGTGTTTTGAGACGTTTGAGAGAGGCTATCCGTCGTAAACGTAACGATTTGTGGGTCGACAATTCTTGGATTCTCCATCACGATAATGCGCCGTCTCACAAAGCCATAATTGTGAATGAGTTTTTGGCCAAACACTCGGTAAATATCATCGAACAACCGCCGTATTCACCAGATTTAGCACCCTGCGACTTCTTCCTATTCTCAAAACTCAAATTTCCGCTACGGGGAATGCGCTTCGAATCGATTGATGACATCAAGACGAATGCGACGCGAGAGCTAAAGGCCATCCCGGAAACCGCCTATCAGAAGTGCTTTGCCGAGTGGAAAAAGCGTTGGCATATGTGCATCGCTTCGAATGGATGTTATTTTGAAGGTGACAAAATAAATTTGGATGAAAATTAAAAATTGTTCGTTTTATTTAACAATTCCCGATACTTTCTTGACAGGGTGTATTCACATTTCGTACCTTCCGAGCCGCTCCTTCTCTGAAAAACTTCCTAGCTTACAAAAGAGCTAATGCCAAATTCCGATTTACTCTCAAGAAGGTTAAAAAGGCGTCTTGGGCTGCTTTCTGTTCCTCCTTTCCCAGGTATACTCGTCAATTCTATTCCCCATTTTAGTTCTGCTCCTCCGTCATGGAAATCCGTTATCATCGTTCCCATCTCCAAGGATAGAAATTTCTCGCTCTTCCGTTGCATTTCTCTCAAAAGTTGTTTAAGGAAACTTTTCGAGTCCATGTTGAACCGGCGGCTGGTTTGATGGCTGGAAAACAATAACGTCTTGCCTAACAACATGTATAGTTTTCGTTCTGTTCGAGGTCCTACTGATTGTGTTGCCTTCTTCTTGTCCCACATCTATAAATCGTTTATTCAAAAAAATTATACCCTAGCTACTTTTGTTGACATTTCTAGTGCCTTGACAGCGTCCGCCTTCCAACTCTTAAGGGCAGAATAATGCTATCTATCAACTTACCTTCCCACTTCACGTCCTTAATTATAAGTCTCTTCCAAAACAGGATTGTTATTCTAAGATCTCCTTCCTCTTCAAAGTAACGAAATGTTTTTCAGGGCCTCCCACAGGGTTCCTGTCTCAGCCCTACCCTCTGCAATATTTACTCTCCTGGTGTTGCGTCTCTTAATCTACCTTTTACTTCCCTATTTTTTGCGGACGACATTCTTCTTTTCACAACTGCTTCCAGCATTACGAACGATTGCAACAATATGCAAGGATCCTTGTATATTTTGCTGAGTTCTCTTTTGATCTACTTGTCCATCTCTGCTCCAAAATCCTTATGCATTGTTTTCAAGTTTCGTTCCTACAATCCTGCGTCAATCAACACAACTATCGACAATTTACATATACCTGTTGTCCTCCTTCCGCTACCTAGGAATCTTTCTAAATAGTCGTTTATCCTTTACTGAGCGTATAAACTAGCTCCATTCGTCTACTCCGAAACGTCTGAATATCTTAAAATTCCTATTATCTGTTCCTTCTTATTAAAGGCATCTGATCAGCTTGTTATATAACTTTTTTTTTTCGTTTCTAATTATTTCTAAATAAAAGTCCTTGGTCAATAAGTTCGAAAAAATAAACAAAAAAACACAACTATAAGAGGAAGACAATAATGAATATGAACGACGTGAATATAATATAGCATCACATTAGTAGATGAAGAAATGAGAAAGTATATCATAGTAGAAGAAACAAAAAGAATAATCGAAGCGTTGTAAATTGAAATATATATGTACATTTATCAATCGTTTTAATTATGTAGAAGAATCAAATATAATGAATATATTATTATTTTTTAAGACAAACCAATGTTTTATAAATTTCTATTGAATAATATATTAAAGTTCTTATTGAATTCTGAAAGGAAATAAAAAACCATAAAATTCGATAAGTTTAAGGAAAAAATCTGTGAAAATTGTTAAAAATTGTGATCTACAACGAAAACTAAATAGACTCACGAACATCTACGTATAATCAAATTTATTTATTAATTTCATCGTTTTATTTAATCTTAAAAAACAAAAAACAGTTTCATTCTAATGGCGCCTACTGAGCAAAATTATGGGGAAATCGAAAATCCCTGCATATACGCACGACAATGGGACGTGAAACAATGTGATAGAATGTACCTAGAACGAATAACCAGCTTAATTGGTTTTTTCCAGTCCTTTGTTCGTAAAAATCTAGAGTTAATTTCTCCGTTAAAGCAGAATTCAAATTATATAATCCAATATTATATAAATATCCTTATTTTTTATTTCTTCATTAATACTGCAACTAAAATTAAGCAGATAGTTTTTGAATTATTAGTCGGTTACATAGTCCATGTAACTGAATTCACGCCTGTTTAAAATTTGTTCAAATTATAAAAATAAATAAATATATGTAAAATAAATACCGTATCCTATCTGAAAAACTGATTCATTTTCGGGCGAAATTCCGTCTGTAGTAAGCAGTTCACTTAACTTGGATAAATTTTCGTACTGGAATATATCGTATCGCAACGTTTCACATTCGGTCTACAAGTAATCGTATAATGTCAAAATATTTTCATACATATTTCCCACGGTTAAGAAAACAATTCATGTTAAATTTTCTGGATAATAACATATTTTAAATTATTAATTAGCTATTACATTTTAAACACAGATAAAACTTTTCAAGATTTTTTCTTCTACCGCTTATTATATGATCATCGCCGTCAGTCTCTAGTAATATTTTCACACCTTTTTCATATCACTCTTTTTTTAAAATCTATTCGTTCCGATATCCTGCATATAAATAAAAGTCCTGCTTTAATTTTTAAACTATATTTTTAGTATTTCTGATCTTATCTTCTTATAGAAATCTGATAACTCTCATTTCACTTCTTCTTCATCCCGATGTACCACTGCATTTTAATCCCACTTATATTTTTCATTCTTTTTATTTATGGTACACAGAGGGCGTTTATGTTTCATTCAAATTGCAATTAGATTTGAAGATCACAACTGTCGGTTGCACAGAATAAAAGTCAGTCTTATCATTCGTTTTTTTTTAACCGTGTGTCATCTTGTAATAATGCTAACATAACACAAAAATAATTAGCAGTAACGCGAATACAATTTTGCAGCATGGAACAGTCGGTGGTCATTAATATTTAATAAAATTTTGTTCGTGTTATCACTGATTTTTTATGTGTTATTTACATTATCGAAAGTTAGTCTCGTTGGTTTATTAATGGAATAACAAATAAGCAGAGAAAAAGAAAAATAATATTTTCTTGTATACTGTAGATCTACTATCTTTTGGTGTTAAATTTTACCTGCTAAACACTTTATCTTCGTTCGTTATGATACTTTGTTGTTTTTTTTTCCTCACTATGAAATAAAATCATTTTACTTTGAATCGTTTTTAATCATTACATTTTTCTTTGCCTAAAAAGTAAATAACTTCCTTATTTTACTTAAAAATCAAAACTGATAAAAGACATCATATGCATGTGCAACTGAATATTGTAAAATCTCAGTTTGATAAACGACGAACAATTGAAATTTCACTTTGATTAATTAGCCAAAAAGAACTAAAATGTGTAAAAATGAAAAAAACGAGTGAAACCAGAAATTATCTTTTGAAATACGAAATATTAAAAGGATATCATTTTACAGCTGAAATAAATACGGAAGTATCCAGCTGAAGGAATTTAATAAGTGTATAGGCTTCAATATTACATTAAATACTAAATTAAATAACAAATATCCAACAACCTTTTAAACAGTTTATACAGATAGAACAAAGAATAATATTAATAGAACCTCCTCCGAGCCAAACCTTTTTGCGGGTACAATTTAATTAGTATTGAATGTTTACAGCTGGTACGTTGGACAAGCATATTCTATTAAAATATTTGCATTGCGGAAAGCAATAAAATTCGTTAGCAATAATGCTAATGCCAATTTCATAACTTCATCTGACTATTGACGCATCAAAAATATTGTATACGAACGATAATAAAGAGTACTGAATAATAAAAATATAATGCCTGATCTATAAATTAAATATTATAGGGAGTAAAATTATCTTCAAATTGATTCTTCGTCATTCTGGAATATTTGGTAATGAATTACTTGACGAATAGTCAGAATAAGTAAATTAGATAGATTCGTTGTTTTTGTAACTTTAAATGTAAATATATTTTACATCTGTTCGCGACGATAGATCTTATATTCGACAAATTTATAGAAAACTCGCGAACAGATACAATGAACATTTAAAATCTTAAAATAATAACAAACTAAAAAAATCTACTTATACTAAATCCTTAATAAAAAATAAAAACAAGCTCAACATAATCGAAAACTCTTTAACAATACCAAAAAAAACTCTTGTTAAGAGAAAAAACCTAAATATAGTCAAAAATTAACACAGATTGTTAAACAATCAAATACCAAACCAATCTTCTCTACAAAAAAAAAATTTAAAGACTAAGCAACCCGATAGCGTAGCGGTTAAGGTGCTTGGCTACTAAATCAGAGGTCAAGAGTTAAAGATTTGTCTCGTTCCGGATCCAAGTCGCTCCCAAGTTTACCCAGCCCGAAATAATTGCGTACCAGAGAATTATCTGGGGGAAAGTAAAGGCAGTCCCGAGAGAAAGGAACAGACGGGCCCCTTTACTCTGATTAATGCCGTTGAGCTTAATACATTGTGAACTTTTATGTATGCCTATGCTGTACTGCATTTCTATTTCCTAGGTCATTGCGATTTAAGTTTGCTTTAAATTGAGATCATATAGACGACGTTCGTTTTTACTCTAATATGTATTAATTTTCTTCTTGTTTAGATGGAAATAGACGATTTAAATTAAAACTATACATCCTACATTGATCTCTAGCAATATTTTTTTTCTAGCTGAAAATGAGTTATTCCCAAAAAACTATTGTAGTATAACTCCTTATATTTATTTAATGTTCGGTATTTTTTTTATAATTATTCATTTATTATATTATCAACAATTATCTGCTAATAAAAGAAGGCTGTTTGAAACTAATTCGCTCGCTATAAACATAGTTATCAGGCTACGATAATATGATAATATGGCAAACACATTTTATTCTTCAAACTGATTGTATGAGTTTCGTTATGTTAAATATTATTTACCCCAAACTATTTTGTAATAACTGACTAAAGATATGTTTTTATTTTTTTATTTCCCTTAAATTAATAAATTAAACTCACCATGATAGACTGCAATTTCGATGACAGTTGCTCATTTTCTTTACGCAGACTTTCCAACTGCAATTTCGTTTTAGGGTTTTCATCGTTATAAGTCGAAGTGATAAGTTGTTGGTAATTCGACTGTGTTTCTTCTAACTTTTTAGCTAACCTATTAACCGAATCTGATTTTTCTATTAACATCGATTCGTGTGTTCGTTGTAATTGTATAAACTCTTTTTCCAGCCTTTTAAACTCGATTTCCTTAAAGTGTAATTTATTATAATTACTGTATGAATTAAACAGGTTTATAATGAATTAAAAAAAAAAAAAAAAAATGTAAGCACTGTAATATTTTAGTTACGAAATAGAATTAAGTTTATTATTATATTCAGTTAATCTATTAATACTTAAAATAATAACTAATATATAATCGGCAAGCCATTCTGCTTTAAATAATTCAGCGATATTATACTGGATAGGAGGTTTTACGGGCAAAAGTCAAAAATTTCAGAAACAAAAGCAGAAATTGATAATCATAATAACAATAATAAATGAATTACAAGAGAGCCAAATTTAATTATTATTTAAATAAGATCTTTTAAAAACGTAACATAACTTGATATAATTGAATTTATTTAACACTGTCATTTGATTTTTAAAAGAAACGTTAGAAACATTATACATTTTCGTACGTTATAGTAACCAAATATTAAAAACAGAAATAATCATTCTCACCAAGTTGAATAAGTATTTACGATGATCCAGTTAACTTTAATTAATATTAAAAGTTTAAGGATGTAGATTTAAAAAAAAAAAAAAAACAATAATAAACGAAAATATAGAAATTTTCTTTTATATATGGCGAAATATCCTGCAGAGAGAGACTGAATGTAATTTCATAAATTTTTGCTAAATTCAGAAATCTATTTTAAATATTTATAACTTCGTTAAATGTTAAATTTAATTTTTAAAAAACAGCAACGCTTCCATTTAATTATATATTCTTATTTGTTTGCAACAACTAGGTAATAAGGCGTAATAATAATACAAGTACAAACCTTGGACTGAAGTTTACTAGATAAATCATCTACTTTATTTTGCATATTGTTTATATCCTGTTTGTGTTCGAGATTTAATTTATTTAACACCATATCGAATTGTTTATTATCGCTGTTTAATTTACTACATTTTTCAAGGGAAATCAATCGTTGTTCTAAATCTTGATTAGTAATATCGGCTATTTCTAATTTACTAATAACCTGTGAACATAGCGAAAATTTATCAAAAATAATTGCATATTAATTTTATCTCGTTGCATTAAAAACAGCGGCAATATTTTAAATAAAGACAATGCGAAAATACGCACTTCTCGTTTCTGAGCTTCAGCTTCATGAAGTCGTTGTCTTAAAGTTAACAAGTCCTTTTCATTGTTTCCAAATTTCGCTTTCTCTTCCGCTACAATAACAAAAACAACACATCAATGCGCCCTTTGGAGTAAAACGTTCAGCATCGAGTTTTTAATTGCAGTTTTTTATTAATCAGAGGTTCCGCGAAAGGTTTTAGAACTTCAATACATAATAAAAAAAGTATCCATAAATTGACTTATTTCTTTTTAATTTATTAATTTTAATAACTCAGAAATAGAACAGAGCTGTTATTTTTAAACTTTCCTTAAAAACAGATACAATATAAATTAAACATTCGATTAAATGAAGAATCGAAGAATGTTTTACATGAAACTACACACTTAAGAATACGAAATAAATTTTATATATATTCTTTGATAAATTGAAAATTAACTGATTTCCCATAAATTAAATCCTATTTTATTCATTTACATACTGCATTGAATTCGCCGACTTTAAATTACAACTAAACACAGATTAAAACAGTAAGTCGTGGAATCTTTTTGACCAGATTTTTCTATCTCACTTCGATGCTGCTACAGGTTGATGCCTAGAACGTGAGCATCATTTGTAATACAAAATCGTACCTTTGTTAATATTAATTTATATTTTTCGTATAAATTCATTACAAGAAAACTTAATATTAACAGTTAATCAGTATTTTATCAGTACATGAACAACAAATAAAGAGACTTACACAGTAAAAAGCAATTTGCAAACATGCTAAGTATTTTACTTAACGTATGTATTAATATTTAGATTGAATTATTGTAAAAAGTATAATTACCTAAAAATTTTTCATAATCTTTTAGAGATTTTTCGGATCTTTCCTTTTCCGACTCGGTCACGGCTAACTGTTTTAGTAGCGATGTTATTTCTTCCGAATGCGATTTTTTCAGATTATTTATTTCATCGTGTAATCGCTCTATTTCACGAAGTCTAACAGAATACAGTACTTCTAATTGATTATTTGTGTTATAATCTAAACAAATTGAAAAAAGCACGATCAAAAGCTACTGATTTTCTTTAAACAAAACTGATTATTTCACAATTGTGTTAATAACATCTCATCGTGGAAAATTACGGGAAATTTTTTCACAATTATTAATTTTTGTCACTGTCTATAAAAAATTGTTTCCTATTTTTTAAATTTATATCGTTCTGTAATGCGATATCACGAACAACTTATCATCTAATTACGTATGGAATTTTCATTTCTTTAAAAATTTAATATAAATATTGTAAACTTGAACTAAGAGTCGATATTTTGTATTATAAAAGGCCCCCCAACCAAAAGAAAAAAAGAAAATCTGAAATTATTTTAATTTGTTTCAAAAAATCCTATTATTTCAAAACCGATAAAAATTACGAATCAGAATTAACATGTGACATATGAGCCAATAAAACATCACGGAAATTGTATAACGTTAAATTAAGTGTTCATACCGGTTGGACTAATACTAATGATATTGTACGGTGAATGTGGTTTAACTTCATCTGATTGTTTATTGTACACATCTCGTTGATAGGTCGGATTACGAAGATTCTTTTCATCGCTATCACAATAACCTAAAAATAAAAATTATTCCAAAATAAATAATTTTCTACATATAGTTCTTCGTAAATTAAATTTAAATTATTATAAATTGGCGCATACCTTGATTTGTCAGATAACTACTGTTCACAGATTGCTTATCTTCATCTTCTAAATCATCGAATGCATTCTGCATCATTTCTTTCAACTATAAAAACATTCTAAATTATTCTTAAGGAAAAATAAATACAACAATGTTTACAAGTCCAGTTGGCATATCAAATTATCTAATAACTGAATATGGAACATTTTAAAAACCGGACCTTTTTTGTAAGTGAATTAGATAATTACCTCCTCGTTTCGTCTTTTATCATCTTCAATTGCTTCTATTTCTTCAAATTGTTGAGAATGCACATTAATAGGATCAAACTCGGAAGCAAGAAATAAACTAATTGCAGGATTATCAGTCATGTTTTATGGTAAAGTTTTCTAATATAAATCTTAATAAATATTCACATTTTTAATACTTAACAGTTAACATTAAATTGATTACTCAATTAATAACAAATTCATAATGAAAACAAAAAACCGAAAACTCTACTCCGACACTTTTATGTTTGAACGCGGTAAAACATTCGTAAACTCTATTTTTAAAAATACCGGTGTCGAAAGCGATAACAACAATCGAAATCGTACCATTTATCATTACACGGTACTAGTCGAAATAATAATTTTTCAAAATTTTAGATTTAAATTAATTTGTATTTTTTATTTATTCGAAATATTTTACTATATTTTGTTTATTTTATTTGTCTGTAAATAAATTGAAACTTGAAAAATACAACAATTTTAAAGCACTTTACAATTTTTAAAATTTTAATCAACAGTTATTTTAAATATTGTACAAAAGATTATAGTTTTTTGTATTTAGAAAAGGCAATCGAACAAGAACAAGAACATGACCATGGAAGTGAATGTTCATCAATGTTCTTCATTGCTTACAAGCACACGATCAGCTTTTATTGGCTATAATTAATATTAATCGAGGAGATCGCTTTCAGAAAAATGTCTGATGGTAAAATAATCGCTTGTTCCACTTCCATTATATTATACAAATTTCCTCTCTCCCCAAAAGTCTGTAAAGGGGATAGTGCATTTAACATTATTTAAGATTTGAAATTTAGATGATGGCAATAATTTACTAAAAGATCTAAAGGCAAGTTACAAGGAATTTAAAAATTTTTGCCAAATGTCGCAAATAAATTTCGAGATCTTATTTGATCTAATTGATTAGGAAATGATGAAAAAGAACGGTATTTTATCATAAAAGAGACTGGCTATTATCAAAGTTGGATAGTAGTTTTAGTTGTAAATAAATGACAATATTTGCATTTACAAAACTATGTACTACTTGCATTCATGAAACTATAAATACAAATACTATTCACATTTGCTGCAGTGAATAGAAATGCGGTATTCGTTCAAACTATTCAAGATTGTAAAAATACTTAGATAAATACATTGAATGTTTCTTGTTATTTCTGCCATTTTTTATTTTACTCATTTCCCCATTTATTTTGATATATATGTATATATAATTTATTTATGTTTTATTTAGTGTTTTTAATAATAATTAGTGCACCATTACAAATTATATGTTTCCTTATTTTTATTTTTTTTTTTTTTTTTTGTAATCAAAACCGAAAGTACATAAATATTTATTAATGAAGTGTGATACAGATAAAGAATATAATAAGGATTGTTGTAATAACATGTTTAGAATATACTTTTTATTAATTCATCATATTGTACACTAATACAAATCATCAGCAATGCATTATTGAAATCAAATAATAATAAGTACATTTCAGAACTACAGGGTTGTTAGTAGTGATTGGGTAAGTTCGTTATTTCTTCGGATACAGATCCAGAACTGAATGGTAGGTTTAAGAACTGCATCCTGGATACATATCCATATCGGACTTATATGGATCCAATGATTACATACACAATATACGCAAAAATTGGAATAGTTTGCACTGGTTATCAATGCAGTATACATAGGTGTTAGATTAGATTATATGTGTAGAGAAGAAAATTGCAAAATAGCTAATATAGGAGCATAATCGTATAGAGAGTTATGTCTATAGAAAAAATGATAAAGTTTCTTCCTAATTTCAATGTTGTCGTTTTTCACTTTTCTAGATGATCTGGTGATACATTTTTGCTCAGGTATTCATTCCGTGTGAAACACTGAAAAGGACAGACTGTCTTGTAGGCATCTTTATTCGATAGTTCATTATTGAATTTCAGATTAAAATAAAGATATCCACATTTTAGTAATTTAACCGTGTAATGCGTAAAAAAATTATAATTGTAATCACCATTTGCAAATTTAAGAAAGATTAAGCCGGACGATATTTACAACTGAATTCGCTTCTCCGCTATATCACTTTTAGGAGAACAAAATTGTCGTTCATAAAATCCGATTGAAGTGCTGTGACAATTAATGCTAATACTTATAACTAAAGATCTTACAATACTCCCTTCGTTGGGAAGTGTTAGCGTTCATAGAGCGAAAAAAGAAGGAAATTAAAATGTAAAGTACAAAAAAAAACAAAAAAACAAACAAGTAAAACGTAAGTTGTAACTATAAAAGGAAAAAAAAACATCAAGCATCAACGAGCATGATAATTCATGATTAACATAATTAGATAAAGAGGAATGGTAGAAGTAGAAGAAAGCGAAGGAGGTGCTAGCATTAATGGTAAAAGAAAAACAAACCGGTTGAGGTAGAAAACAAGAAGATAAACTGAAACTATGCAATAACGACAAATAATGTAAAGCTATACTACAATATAAAGATAAACAGTTATGGGGCAATAGGACGTTACAAAATATAGTAAAATGATAAAATATTTTTCCTTTAGCAATGTATGCAGGGCCGTAGCTAGGGGGGGGGGGGGGGCATTGAGGGGCAATGCCCTACCTTAAAAATACCATCAATTAAGATAATATGCACGATAGTGCGCATTACATTAATGCGCCGATAGTAAATAAATAAATAAGTAAAAACAAAGGATTACAGATATAATTCGTTTGTTGCGTTAATTATTATTTTTAAGGGATGAATTATCTTTTACTAACGATGACCAGTTTATCATATTTAATTTAGAGTTGTAGCGTACCACACTTGGCAAAAAAAAAACAGAAAGAAAACCTCCACCATACACCGAAAAACAAAACAGGTATAGCGGTATGAGTCAAAGGTCGTTCTAACATTTGTGAACTGTAGCGGACCACATTTACCGTCGTTAAATGGTCGCAACGCTAAACTAAATATATAATAAAAAGATGTAGGAGAACAATATAGGCGCGAATGATTGTTTAGCGAGTACGGTGCAAACCGGTCTGCATTTCTCTTAAACATGCTACACCCTAAATCGGAAAAGAGAAAAGAAAATAATAAACGAACCGACTTCACAAGTACCGCGAGAACTATCACCAAAAATGAAACATTCACACGTCTCGGCAATCAGGTCAAGAAAGAAATTTGAGGAACACAAAAAGATTGTGCCAACAATGAGACATTTATAACAACTGAAAGGTCCTCGATCCGAAAAATTAGTGACCGGCGAGAAATCGAAAAATCGACTGCGAACATCACAATAATGCTTCAACCATTTTGTGTATATTTTTTTCGTTTATTCGGAGTTATTCAGACCACTTCTCATTTTTATTTCGGTAAATGTGCTTCATCCGCTTGTCGTTACTCGCATATTATTTGTGTGTATTTGTTTTCAATGTGGGTTCGTTATTTTTGTAACTTTCGGTAATATTGTATGAAAATATTCACATTTGTGCGGTGAGTGACAATTTTATATTTCAGACATAAAAATATTGCGATTTATTTATCTTAGCAAGAAAAAAATTTTTAAATTTTATAAAAAGGATATATATTAAAAGACACCTGTCACATCGACTATTAAATGCCCGTTGCGTTTCAGACCTAAATTAACAGTGGAACGTATAAGTGAAAATAGAAAACAACAAAGTATTGTTTTAAGTTTATCTGTAGAAACTCAAAAAAATATCTTATAAAGCTTCGAGAAAAAAAAATCGTACAACCCGTTCTATAGCAGCTAGACAGTTAATTTTTTTCCCAGTCCGACGTATTTTTTTCTTGAGATCTTAAGAAAATTATAAAATCCTCAAAATTTTAAAACTAAATGGTCCAAATTTTAAAGAATATAAAAATCTAATTAAAAAAAAAATGTTAAAAAAATTTCACAGTCAGTTCTGTATGAATTATGGTATTGATTTAATTTTTAACCGGCGCATTAAGGCCTCTATTATGCGGGGAAAATATAAAATTCAAAAAATTTTGATATTGAGGGACCGAAATTTGGAAAAATACACCTTTAAAGTGGAAAGACTGGAAACTAAAAAATAGTCCACAGCTCTTTCCACAGTGGCTGGGGTTCGCTCATTTTTTTAATTGGTGTATTTCAATCGCTAGAATATAGGAAAAATACGAGGCCTCCAAAATTTTATTTAGACGAGCGAAGCGAGCCTACATATAGATCATAATGAGCATTTCTTGTAATACCCATTATAAAAAAACTTGGATGTAAACAAAATGGTACCTTTGAAAAATTTAAGTAAGTGTGAGAGAATTAAACAAAAATATGTTGCTGCTTGTAAAATATTACTATTATTTATTTATGTCCAATTCACAATTTCAACTAATTCTTTAGGTTTAACAATTCCATTAAGGGAGGAAGCTACTGTGGTTAAAGCTTATTTGAGTCGTCGCGAGGATAAAACTGAAAACACAATGCAAGTTTTATACAGGCAGCGAGAGGCTTTCAAAGATACATATGAACTCTTTGCATCTGTGGCGCCCATAGGATGTAGCACTGCAGTGTGTGAATCAACATTTTCAACTTTGACTGCAATCAATAGGCCTCAAAGGCTGTCAATGGGTCACGAACGAATGAGAGGAATGGTATTTCTTGCCTTTGAAAAGAAAATAACGAAGTCAGTTGATCTGAATGAAGTCCTTCGCATTTTTAATAATATGACGAATAGAAGAATTCAGCTGTTTTAAAAAAGTACTTTTTATTATTATATTTTTGGAGAAATAATATATGTTTTGCTATTACCTACCTAGAATAATTAAGTACTAGGTAGAGATCTTATACGATAACATGGCTCGCCCTTCCAAATTATTGTTTCTGTGAATTCTGTGTGCGTAATAATATCCTTACGAAGGAGTTTGTGTTTAGACTTTAGAGGTAAGTGTTTCGCTTAGTGACACAAAAGTACCGATTGCATTTGTTTTCGTTCGATACCAACCTCCGCATGCACTAGGGATAAATTCAGGAATTTGTTTCTGGGGGGGGGGCAATTTATGTTCTCGGGGGGGGGGGGGGGGGGGGGCAGAGATATTTTTAATATTTTTACTGAGATTTTTTTTTGGGATATTCCTGAATAAAACCAAATATGTAAAAAATGATTTATTATGTAATTTAAAATAATGAAAAATCAAGTATGAATAATAAATTTCAAGTAAAATAACCGATTATAAACAATAATGTTTTCTCAATTGATTTTAAAATTATTAATTCTAATTGTGGCATTAAAGAGCATATTGTAAAAACATTCTAACGGGTTCATTATCTTTTTATAATATGAAACGAATACGTCATGGTTTAAGTTATTTTAAATGGGGACTTTTCTTGGAAATAAAAAACAAGATAAAAGCAACAGAATCGGAAATGAAGTTGTCTATAGATCATGTCGCTTTTAAAGAAAAAAGAATAAATGAAAACCGAAAAGAGAAACCTTTAAAAACAATTTATTGATATTAATGATAAATGGATGGACGTGAAACGCGATAGTTTCCGTTTACGCTGACAAAAAATACCAACTGCAGCGAATAATTTTTTCAATTGGTGAGTATTTTACATCTTTCATACATTTACAATAAAATCGTATCAATTTTTCCATAGAATAACAAACAAACTCCAAAGTCAAATTTTAAAAGATCACTTTTTTTTATTGTTATTTTATGAAGTTTCATTTTTTCGTCGAAAATAAATCTCGTAATTTTGAAATTTAAAAAGTATACGACACTAATTGAACCATTTCATAATGTTTTGACAGCAACTTTTGACATAACAGTAAAAAAAATAATTTTATTTCCTATTAAGTCGCTGAATTCTTAAACAGCTTGTATTAAGTTCTGGGGGGTGGGGCAATTTTAGAGTTCTAGAAAGTCATTACTCCCTCAAAACCCCCACAAGATTCATCCTTGCACATGCACACATGTATTTGACGTTTTGTTATACTTTCACAAATACATCTAAAATTGGTTAGATTTTTAGAGGGGAGGTTCATATTAAAGCCGAAGATCTCTACCTCACTCACTCACGCTCACAAGTACGACGCAAATCGATTCACCAGATCAGATCAAGTAAAAATTTTACTTCCGCCCTACCTATAACCACCGCTGCCCTACCTCAAATTCAACTCTAGCTACGGCCCTGGATGCATGACAGTAACCGATACAATCGGCAAATATAGAAACCCTGTATAGTTAATTGTACGGATAACCGTACAGTTAACTATACAGATAACCGCACAGGCCAGAACTGTCACTGTTTATTAACGACGAAAGGTAAACCTGTCAAGCCAGAACTGTACCGACTTGACTGCGTGTTACTGCAAGCAAGTAAGCGCGTTTATCTGATCTCTTGAATAATCGTAAAAATCGAAAGGTTTCGTGACAGTTCAACAGTTTTATATTAGATTTGTGATTTTCGCGTTGCATAAAAAGGTTGTTGTCATTATGCCTACTAAAAACCAAAAACGTGTTTTGCCTTGTTATGATTTATGTGCTCAATACGCAAAAAGATGTAGCTCAAAAACGTACGAGGTGGATCAAACCAGGTAAGTTATTTGCCTCTATTAAAAAAGAAATCTGAGAAAATGATCCTCACGATTTTAGAAAAATTTAAGGATATACCCCATTACGTTTGATCATTTATCTTTATTAAGAAGTGGTTTAACAAAGAAACATATAGGTATAATAGAAGCTATATCAGCAGAGGAACGTTTGATAGCTACCGTTAACGTTCCTAGCTACCGGAAGATGTTACGAAGATTTGCAGCAATCGATGGGGATTTTGTGAATATTAATAAATTCAACCAAAAAAAGTGTCTTTATTGCACAATCACGAATTGGGACTCATTATAAGGAATTACTGATTAATTTTAAGCGCGAAAAAATAAAAATTAAATTAATAATAATAATCGCATTGAAATTGTAAAGAAAAAAAAGAAAAGAATAGATTTAATGTCTTGAAAAAGACATGATGAAACCTCTGGCCAAATTCTTTGAGTAAACCTGTGGACAAAACTGTGGTGTTTTAATTCGCGCCGGAGCCAAGGGTGTCGCCAGCCGATGATCCGGGGGGGGGCAAGATGATAGAAAGAGAATATGAGTAATAGGAAAAATAAAATTTATAAGTTGTAAAGTTTTAATATTTTATTAAACAAGAATAAAATCTTAATTAAAACATAATTTTCGTGAAATTGTCCATGATTACGCGCCTATGAATGCTCACCATGGTCAGTTGATTAGAAAGTTTCAAGGCTCCAGGGGGGAGGGGGGCTGCCCTCGCTGGCGACGCCTATGTCGTGACAGGCCAAGTCTGACGTCTCGCATTACATTTAACGCTGAGTCATTTCCTGCATTTTCTGAAACCCGCGCGCAAGTCTGTTTTCAAAATTGTACGTGTGTGGCAGACTAATGAAGTTAACATGCATACTACAAGCACAAATATATATGTACATTTTAAAAGTAAAAAATAAAAATGATGGGTATCAGCGAGCGCGTTAGGAGTATATTTTAAGGATAATGGGCGTCGATAGTGGAGTAACGCCAGAGAAACGCGCGAGCGATAAGATCAAAGAAAAATAAGTCGATCGCGATGAACGATAAACAGTTCAGAAACGAAAGGGGAAGAGACATATGACGAACAACGCAAAATTGTATTATCACGCAACGATAGGCAGATAGCAGCAGTTTTGAACGAAAATGCTAAAACTGATAAGACAGCAAAATTGTGTACAGATTTCATTTAGAAGACTATCATGTAAGTATGCGCAAACAGAAAAAAAACAACAACTAATAGAACCGGATTGAAGAAGACAGTCGAGAGAGCAAAAAAGTTAGTGGTGATTAGCACATGTTTAATATAAAAAGTAACGCACAAAAACAAGCAAGAGGCAAAAGGAGTAAAAAAAATAAAAACAAAAAATGGAAATATTATTCTCAATGAATCAATTCGAGATATTTTAGGGGGAAACGATCAGTTCGTCCACTTTTTAGATTTTATCATGAAGGTTGCAGCATTCTTGTTCTTTATCAACGGTGTATTTGATGGTCGTCGAAGAATTGATTTTATCGGCTATGTTTCGTGGTCTGTCAACAATGGTGGCTTTTCAATGGGTGGCGAATTATCGAGACTAGCTGCTGGAACCGACGGAGGATAGTTGTTGACACCAGAAGCTGGTTTAAGTTGGTTGATGTGGATATTTGTCTGTTGGCCATTTACATCAAACATATATGTAAGTTAGGATCATCGACTTAAAACTTCGAACGGACCCTCGTACGACGGCTGCAGGCACTTATTTATAGATATTAGTAAAGCATTCGATACGGTAAGCCATCAAATAATATGAAACAAATGGGAATTATAGATAGTCAAAATAAATGGTTTGAAATTTATTTGCATAATAGAAAAACTAAGTAGAGAAGGAATTGCATCAACAGGGGTGGGACAAGGAACTATTCTGGCTCTGTTATTATTTGTGATCTATACCAACTCCCTACATAAATATATTAAAAACTCGACAGTTTTTGATATGCGGATGACATAGCACTTGTTACCGAGCATCGAGACATCCATGAAGCCGATAAACTCTTGCAAGAAGATGTGAATAGTATGTGTAGGTGGGCACATGATAAACATCTAACTGTTAACATAAAAAAATCGAAGGCTTTGCATATAAGAACATTCAGTAGATATAGAACATATAAACCATCTATTACTATGCATAACAATAATTGTTTACATAACCGCTTGAACTCTACTTCGAACTGTGGATGTACACAACTGGAGTCAATGGAAGAGGTTAAATATTTAGGATTAATCATCGACAGAACGACAGAACACTATCTTGGGACAAGCATGTATTAAATTTACTCTAATAAAATTAGACAAATACTACCGGCACTTTATAAATTGACTCTTTCAATACCATGCGGCCACTTACGTACATATTATTATGATGCTATAGTATTATGCGGCGCTAGTTTAGCATACAGCAGTTTAGACACATTTGGTCTGCATCTACAGCGCGATAACAAGCGACTATAGTCAGTTCCGAATGTAGTCGTGCGAGTGCGCTAGCGTCGTATAGAAATATTCAGCCGGCGAACAATCGCATCAACGTGAGTAAAGGCCAGTCGTCTTGGTTCGCCTCGCCACTGGTACCTTTCTCACGTTGTCGGCAGCACGGAAGCCAGGTTGCGCTCCTGCTTACGTGCTTATCTATTGCGCTGCTATCTATCCTCTAATTCTTCTCAGAATTTAAGGGATAACTCATACTCGGAATTTCGAGTGAGAATAGACGACGATATATATATATATATATATATATATATATATATATATATATATATTTATAAATATTGTCTAAGTTTAATAGACTCGTTTTTTTTGGGTTTTTTTTTGCATTAACGTACACGTAGAAATAATATATACTTTAAATAATACAAAAACAAATCAATAGAAAATATTTTTATTACCGCTATAATATATAACATTTCAAATATAAAGTAAAATAAATATTTATAGATTTTGAAAATACTGATTCGTCACAATTAAAAACAAATATTAAAGTCGAAAAACCTACTCACATTTTTTCTTTTAGCATAGTCTAACTTCCTATATTGATTCATTAATCCAATGCAGTTGGTAATTTTTAATATATTCAATATATAGTAGTGACGTTTGAGGTACCAGCTCTGTTCTCACTAAAATTCGATATAAAGCTGTATACTTTCACCTCTTCCGTTCACTGTTAACCGGTCAGGTTGTAAGAAAGTAATAGCAATGTGTACTCACTTTATATATTTAAATTTCCAATGAATAATGAAGCGGATAAGGAAGTTAAAAGTCGAATTATCTAAACACGGGTTTAACAAGCCAGACCTCACTGCCTACACCCGGAAATAATGAGATGCTAACGACACAAGCTGTGAATTAAATGATAAATTAGGACTTGAAAGATTATTTAAATCGGTTCCGGGAGTAGTGAAGAGGATATTAAAGATTCTATGGACGAATTGGATAATACTGAAAAGAAGAACTCTACATATAATGTAAAAAGAAAAAAACAAAATTACCTGGAACTTGTTCTACGCGATATAAAATATGAATTATTACACAATAGTTTAAAAAATATTTCCAACGAGCAGCCATTTGATTTCGAAATATTCTCGAAATTTGTGGGGATCTTGGCTAGGCAAATAAATCGGTACCGAATTTGTGAAAATGTTAAAAATTATATAAATGCGAAAAACAATACTTTTATAAATTATACAGTAGCGGCCCTAGGGCGGTGCGAGCTGTGCAGTCGCACAAGGTGTCGTCATGGAGAGGGCGCAAAAATCTACCGAAACTACAGACCACTAAGAGGTACTACGTACCGAAACCAGTCGACTAGTCATCGAATTTCAAGCGAAGCTCGTGAAGTAGATTTAACTATTCTTGGTCTCTCATCTGGATTTGAAAATATTATGGATGATATTTCAAAATGGTCGCTTATCGACTCTGCTACAAGAGATGAAATAATTATTCGAAGTCTTGTAATTAACGAAATAATTAATGAAAACTAGCCAAGGCAGTATGACAGCCGTCATTTTTCAAATAGCATTTCGAAAGAGTAATTCCAAATGGGGAAACATTCAAAAGAAGATAGTTTGCATACGGGTAAAATATATTGTTTTTTCTTCCGTTTATTTAACACAAATCCCCACTCTAATCTGGGAAAAAAGGATTTGATGACTGGAAGCACTTATCAACACGCCTCAAAAATCACAAAACTTGCTTAGATCACCTACGTGCTATGAACAGTTGGATAGAAGTATCGATTAGTCAGAAGAACTTCAGTGGAATAGACAAGCACTTGCAAAAACAAAATTGAAGGCGAGAAATCTCGGTGGGTTGCTATCCTCGAACGAATGATGTCCATAGGATTTTTCTTAGTAGGCAATAATTTGTCGTTTAGAGGGAGCTCTGGATCTGAAACTTTATACACTCCTAATAATGGAAACTTCCTGGGCTTAGTACAACTACTAGGAAAATTGAATAATGTAATGATGGAGCACGTTCGCCGTGTTGTAAATAAGGAGACCAATGTCTACTATTTTAGCAAACGGATTCAAAACAAGTTTATTGGCTTACCTAGAAGTGAAGTTCGAAATAATATTTTAAATATGGTAAAGTCAGCAAAATACTTCTCCATCATAGTGAACTGCACTCCTGATGTAAGCCGTGTTGAACAATTATCTCACTAACATTCCGTTTTGTCAACACTGATGAAGAAAAAGTCGAAGTACGAGAGAGTTTCGTTGCTTACAAGCCGGTAAGTGATTCCTCGGGAGCAGGACTCACTGGCCTCTTTTTTGATACAATTGTACAAGAGTTTGATTTGGACATGAACTATTGCCGAGATAAAGGATACGATAATGGTGCGAACATGGTAAGAATTAACAAAAGTGTCCGTAACAGAATTCTTAACCAGTATCCTCGAGCATTTTTTAATGCATGTGACTGTCGTAGCCTGAATTTGGTGATAGCAGATACAGCCAAAACATCTGTTAAATCAGTTTTTTTATTTGGATTTTTCCCTGGATCAACAAAGCGATGGGAAGTAATCTCCGAGTGCGTAGAAGAATTATCGCTGAAAGAAATTTGCGGAACTCGTTGGGAGAATAGTTTCTAGCCTTGTTGCTGTTCGCTTTCACTACTCTTCAGTTCACGATGCCCTTCTAAATTTTCACGTTGCGAATTGGTTGAGGAACTTATGAACCTGACCCCATTATTAAAAGAGTTTTAATCAGCAGAGCCATTACAAGTTCTTCGACTTATAAAACAAAATGATTGGCAAGATATTTTCCGGAATGTGTGGACAGCGCTTCTTATCTTGCTGACTGTACCTGTAACTGCCGCTAAAGAAGAACGCAGTTTCGGTAAATTAAAACTTATAAAAGCTTACTTACAATCTACTTTCATGGGACAAGTTGACATTCAGATATTCTGATACTAGAAATTACATTCCTATGTAGAGCATAATCACGTATAAGTAATTACTTAGAAAGAACGATAAGTTTTATATTTGGAAGGGTGCCATTTTGAGGTTTCGCACCACCTAAAAATTTTGCTAGGGCCGCCACTATATATATATATATATATATATATATATATATATATATATATATATATATATATATATATATATATATATATACACACACACACATATGAAAACAGTTATGTGTGTATAGCGACTATAATTAAAGAGAAATATTTTAAGATTTTTTTTTTTTTTTAAATAATATTTTAATAAATACGAAATGGAATTATTTCTTTCAGACGAATTTAAATTAAAAAGTTAACAACTTCGCTATCGTAAAAACGAAGAAAATATGAGGTTGCCTGATTGTATTATCATTAACACCATAAATTTCGGGAATATTTCGAAATAAAACGGCTCCTTATTGGAAACATTTTAGATGCTTCTATTATTTATGTATGGACGAGTTGTGCGAAAGTAGGCAATGTTAAAAAGGTCAGTGTATTTGGCTGCAAAGTATCAGAGTACGACGCATTGTGACTGGAAAAGTGAGCTTTTGCAATGTTGTTAATTTCCCAATTCGGATCTTCATACAACATGCCAAAGGGAAAAAGAGGTGCACGATGGATCCATAACGTGGTGAAAGATCTACATTCATTTACATTTCCCTATATATATTCATATTTTATAAATTCTCTGAAAAATAAATGATTGAAAATTATACTAGGAAAAAAATTATTTTTAAACGGTTATCTTAACGCAGGAATAGTGTGGTTTATTTATTTATTTTTTGCCGCCATGTTCTGCACAAAACCGTAAGTCCATCCTCAGCTATTCGTCAAGAAGCGAATGAAACATTTTCACAATTATGATTAGAATGGTACATACATTTTAAAATTAATTTATCATCATAAAAAAAATATTTAAAAATGGTTCGTTTTTTTTTTTTCTTTTAAAGAAAAAAGGAAGACAAATTTAGCAATTTCCGTGCTTAAAAATTCTGTAAGACTAAAATAAATTTATTGTTTTTTCGTTTTTTTTGCTCCACTTAAAAATATGCCTATACCCTAGATTTTAAAAATGGTTTTAAATATTTGTGGAAAGACTGACTAACTGGTTCAGCATTTATAGGGCTTTTATTCGCTTCAGCAAATAA